>CM041292.1:135741879-136341879 GCA_023052935.1 Piezodorus guildinii | reverse complement strand
CTATTCTTGTGTTCAAAAATATAAAAATGGAAGTAATATGTAACTGTCGAAAAAACATAAAAATTGCACAAAGAAATATTTTAGCGCTTTTCTCCTTTAGTTGTTTATCAAGTTCACTCAACTTGTATATTTACCCGTTATTTATCAGCGCTAATGAGATGATGTTCCAGTTTTTCTGAAATATATAAAATTAAAAATACTTTAGAGGAACAAAATTTGAAATATTGGCATTTAAGCCCTGTCAGACTATTTCAATCAGAATTAAACCTACGTTATATTAAAGCCCATCAAATTTTACATCGATATACAGTGTTTAATCAAAATCGTTAGCGCCGATTTTGATTAATTGTAAAAAGTTGCAAAATGCATGGTATGAAGTAGATCTTTTGGTCAGCTGATATTGAAAAAAAAGGTTCTGTGACATCTCGGGCGTATAGTTGTCTTAAATATGAAATTTCAGTTTCATAGGACTTAACGTTTTTTGCCAGGTAGTTACCACCCACACACACAGACCTTTTTGCGGGACTTGGTTATCTGGACTCAGAGGACCCTAAAACGTGTATTTCCGTTGAAAACTGGAATTCGAAAATTTTTCCTTACTATATATTTCATTTATAGGTAAGTGAAAGTAAAATTAGAATCTGCTGTGCATTGAATAATTTTTAAAATTCAATAGCACTGCGTTGGATCAGTGAAACAATTTGGATTGATTCAATCGTTACCAGCAGTGTTACATCTATCTGTCTTAACAAAAAAACCATTCCACGTGAATCTCTAATTGTTTGATAAACAATTTGTATGAACATTATTTTTTTCAATAATTTGTCTGCGTTTGTTTCTTTTTAATTTATTTAATTGGTAATTTGGCGAAGAAATAATGTGTACTGTTTGTTTATTTAGGTAATAAATAAATCACTAAGTCAGAGAATATTCAAAAGCACAAATTGTATTTTGTTTTCTTTTTTTTTTTAGATTTCTTTATAAATTAAATTAATATTAGATTTAGTTCACGAAATTGTAATGTCGGTAAGTAACCTTTAGGTGTCTCACTTCCCTCTCCTAACCCTGGCAATATTGCGTTTTTTCAAGTTAAAGTGCAACTTTAAAGGCTCTCTAAACAAACGAAAAAAATATACTAATTATTAAATATTTTAATGCAATTAGAGCCTGATTCCTCCACATTTAACCAAACGTTTCTTGGTGGACTTATGTACCGTAAATGCGTTTATCAATTTATTACACTATCCCGGGACAGACATAGGTCTCAGTAACATTAGATGGAGGCCACGCGTAAGGTTGGCTGGTTGCCTCCTGGTAAGTACCACAGAGCGGATCCGTTCCCTGAAGAAACTCTACCAAGTAGATCAGTCATTCCTTGGACTGGTCCATCATTCACCCGGACTCCCTCCCTCTCTGTCCGAATCTATACTTTACTATTCTCTTATGTCTACTACCAAAACTAATCCAGATACAAATAAAAAAAAATAAAAATAAAAAAAGTCTGTGTTGTATTTAATTATAAACAATTATTAAATATCGAAATATCGATCATAATGTCTATGAGAGAATTTAATATACATAGACTAATAATCTAAAAGAAATAAAAAAACGAAGAAACTCTGTTCCAATTATTATATCATTTGTATGCTTTAATTTCACTTTATCTTTTAATATATTTGTTCCTGTTTTTGTAACACATTTTATTAATACAACTTTAAAATAGTTTTTCCCTCGTTCTTATTGATTCCTAATGTAGATGGTTGAATAATAAAATAAGAATACCACGTGACCGTTGCCTTTTTAATGTCTGATTGGATATGTATTAGGAAAAAGAGAACTTAGGTCATTATTATTAGGAGAAAAAAAGTGTATTTGAAGTGAAATAGTGAGGTAAGCTGACTGAATAATTCGAAAAACCCCAAGTTCCAATAACTATTTTTCATAGAGTTTGTATTTATGGTATTTGCATTATTCAGTTCTGTATATCGTAATATTGTAGTAGTGTAGTCTAACAATAATGTACAATAAAGTAGTGTATTTAAAGTTTAGAATCTGTAATCCAGGAGATGTAATATTTGTTTGTAACGTTTTGACTGTTCTTGTCTTTTTAATTTTGTATATATGTTTATGTTTTCTTTATTCCAACTATAGCACTTGTAACTAATTTTTTTAGATCTTGAAATTCAGCGCTTCTAATGGGGTTAATTTGGTGGCGTTATTTTTATACAATTCCAGAAGAGGGCGGTGTGCTTTTGTGGATAGTGCATTAGTCTATTGTTTTCCGATACTCAAGTTCGAACCCCGGCTGAGACAGAAATATTTATTCTTTTATTTTAGCCGTGAAGCGCCACCCATATTTGTGGGCATACTGGGGCATAAGTGGGCACCGAAAATTAGGAGGAAAACTGGTGTTGAGCGTGATCAAGGCCTAATCACCGGTTAACACGACCGTTGGCCATGAAACAGTACGAATCTCTATTTGTGCTGAACCCCACGACCCTTGATGAGTTGTAGAAGTACAGGTTGTTTTTTTATATAATTTTAGAAGTAGGTGGTTGAATTGTATAGAGTAAGAACTGAAAATAGTGACTACTTTAACTCTTTTTGTGGTTTTAGCATTCTCCTCTCCCGCTACTTTCGTGAACTATTCCATTTGAAAAGGGGGCAAGCTTGGATCTCCTAGTTCTTTCTACAGTATGATTGAACTAGGTCAAGTTCAACAAGTTTGAGGATAAGAAAAAAAAAAAAAAAAAAAAAAAAAAAAAAAAAAAACTCCTAGTTCTTGCTCTCGGGCAAAAGAAGGAAATATTTACAATGTTTTAGGTATACATATATTATTTTGTATGTTTTTGTTTGAAAAATAAATGTAAGATGAGAAAAAACTATTCTGGTGCAGGCAACACACGACTTTCACTTACCTCCATTTTTAAAATCAATGAAAGAATTTTCAAATACAGTTAGAGATAAAAATACGTGAAACTATTAAGGAATTAATCAAATTGAATTTATATATAAACATGTGTTTTATTAAAAAATCTATTATATTATTATCTAAAATAATCAGTTAGTTTTATCTTCTTCTCATCACTCTCTATTAACTTCTAAAACCTTGTGTATGAGATGATATTTTTTCTAAAATCTTTAGCTTTCCAACGGTATATCATACATGTATATTACTGCTCTTATGTTCAAAAAGAAAAATTGCATTAAAAAAATATTTTTGCTGTTTTCTCCTTTAGTTGGGTATCGAATTTATTCAATTTTTATATTTACCTGTTTTTCACCAGCGTTAACAAGATAATCTAGTTACTATTATTGAATCTACAAAATTAAAAGTACTTTAGTAGAAGAAAATTTAAAATATCGGCATTTAAGCCCTGTCAGACCATTTTTATCCAAATAAAACCTACATGATATTAATGCCCATTAAATTTTACATCGATATAGCGAGTTTAATCAAAATCTTCGGAACCGTTTTCGAGGAAATCGAAAGAAGGTGCAAAATGCAGGGTATAAAGTGCCTCTTCTGGTAAGCTCATTTTGATGAAAAAAGTTTTGTCACGTCTCGGGCGTATAGTTGTCTTAAATATGAAATTTCAGTTTCATAGGACTTACCGTTTACGCCCGGAAGTTACCACACACACACACAGACCTTTTTGCGGGACTTGGTTATTTTGACTCAGGGGACCCTAAAACGTGTATTTCCGTTGAAAACTGGAATTCGAAAATTTTCACGATCGCAATACTTTCCTTACTATATATAGTAAGTGAAAGTAAAAACCACCCAGTTCCAAAAAAAGGCGCTAGACATTGTTCGTGAGAGTGACCATTTTTTACAGGTTTTAGGCCCTAGTTTGCAAAGCAGGTGCGGGTTACTAGTCGTAAATATAACCATCTATGCTATATTTAGGTAGAACGAACAACATTTTAAGGCTATTTAGAAGTTTAATAATTTTTTAAAGGAATACTAAAACTAAAGATTTACTGTTGAAAATATTATCCGTATAGCTTGATTATAATAGGTTGTTTATAATTATTAATTCTAAACAGCGGAACCTCCCTCAGGGTATAAAATGAACATGAAAAGGGACTGCGGTGAAAGTAATGGCAGGGTCCTGAGGGCAGAAGCAAGGGGTCGGTAATTGGTGTTAGCATGACAAAGGCTCAGCTGGGCCAATACCAACACCACGGCTCCCGATATGTTCTGATTTCTCTCTTCCCCTTCGCCGCAAACTCTTCTAACGGTTACCGTTTTCAATTGAACTCACAACACCGTGAACATTCATGGCGTTCGAACTTCGCCAACACCGTTCGATGCTGTGTGTATTACGCTACGTCAAGTACAAACAGCCCATTTGTTTGTTCCGCCGACTATAATCCTTAAGCTAGGATTGTTTCTCATTTCATTAACCTCATTTGCGTTTGACACAAACGCTTTAATATTTCATAGACCCAACGATGCGGTGTTTACATCAAATAGTAATGAAATCAGGAACTTCACGGATATGAAATAAATTATAAAACGGAAACGAGTAGACTTTTGATTGTCTCTAATGAGTCAATATTTAATTAAACACTTTTCTACTTTAAAGCCAAATAATTATTTTAATTTTCCTCATCTATACAAAACTTGAACATCTTTCATTTTAACTTTTTCACTGTGATACTTGTTTTCGGATCTTCTTAGTCATGACAAACAATTAATATGGTCTAGGCCTGATTATCTCAGTATGAAAACTCACGCAAGGCTAATTACGCGATTTTTTTTATTTATTTTCGTATCCCCTATTTACAACATAAAATTAAATACGTATAGTTTATGTTGTTAAATATCTTGTACTGTAATTGCGTTACATATTAAGATTGTGTAATGATATTATATCATTTTGTATTATTGTATCACTTTACAAAGTAGTAATTCATTGAGTTTAACAATAGACCTGATGAGGCTCAACCATTTTTTGTGTTATCGAAGGGTTATGAGAAACTTACTTAATGTCTAATTTATTTCTAGCTTATGTCCTAATGAAAACCAACATTTATGTGGTGTTTTGTCATCCTATTGTAGACTTTGCTGGAATCATCGTGTTAAATAATAGGTTTGTTAACGATTTTAAGGAATCAAGAAATTTAACATGGCGTTGCCTAATGTAATCTGAAATTTTTGGTGGTTCCGCTTTTACTTTTTTTAATTAATCAAAGCATATATTTGGATTTATATTACAAATTTTTCTCAAAACTTTACTCATCAGGAATGTAACTAACTTAACTTAATTGATTATATGCATATCCAAACCCTTTTCGAATACGAATCAAACTTTTAACTAAAACTTTTTCTATTTTAAAAAACTATTATCAGTATATTGCATACCTCTTCAACCGCTGTGCAGTGTGAGAATGACATTTGTAGAGCTTAGACCAGGTCTTTCTTTCGTATAAATGTATATTAATAACAAAGTGTGTGAAAATTTATGGTAATTCATTATCACCGGCTTCACGTCTTATATATATATATATATATATATATATATATATATTATATATATATATATATATATATTTCATAACCCATTTTCTATTTATGTATCCATAATTCACTATTACTTGTGGCATTTCCTTAATCCGTCGAACAGATAATATCTCTTCCGGCCTTTTCTTCAACACTTTTCAATTTCCTAGATCAGGCACCTAGGTTTTGATGTCCTCGTATGATTTCAAGTAGTCGGACAGAGACTAAATAACAATTTTCAAAACCACATTTTTATTTATTTAGTTTAAATAATTTAAAGTCTTATCTATACTATTATTATAAAGCTGAAGAGTTTGTTTGTTTGAACGCGCTAATCTCAGAAACTACTGGTTATAATTAAAAAATTCTTTGTGTGTTGGATAGTCCATTTATCGAGGAAGGTTATAGGCTATATAACATCACGCTGAGACCAATGGGACCGAAGAATCAGTCGAAAATCTGGGAAAAAACGGGGAAAATTTGGGAGAAAAAAAAAACCTCGCTTCCCAATGATTTCAAATGATTTACATTTTATTTTTAAATAATTCAATTTCCCGTTAATTTATATTATTCCATTTAAACACGTAGGAATAGATTTACGTCGAGATCGGGTCGCGGAAAAAATCAGTATGTTCTTCTGCCACTTTATTTATTAATTTATTGAAATTTACAACTGTATTAGTAAATACATCTAGTTTGTAATAAAAATATAATCTATGAAAGAATTTAATTTTATACTAAAGTAAATGTATTTTTGTGTTTTTTTTTCTGTTTGGAATTTCATTAAATATAGATCATAGTAGAGTTGTTATTGGAAATGTACAAAATTTTAGAAAACATAATTTAATAGAGAGTAACGCAAACCCATAAATATGTGTTGTTGGTATAATTAAAAGTGTATACATTTGTTTCCATGTAAACTAAATTGAAATATTCTAAAATCGTTGGCATTGTGGTTGTATGCAAACTTTCTAGAAGCCGTGTACCGGATCTTTATTTTACACTCACTTGTACTAAAGCACGCTGACAAGTAATAAATAATACGAATACAGCATATATTTTCATATGGAACTTTATTTCTAATTAGGAAGATAGCATATTGTTTATACAAATTGACGTATATGATTCCTACAATTTACTGTTAATAAATAATAATATAATTTATTGACAATTATTTTAATAATTCCTAACGTTTATCGGACTCATATCATAAATCCTTTCTTGAAAGGAAAAAGTTTATTAAAAAAAAAATATCAAGTGAATAACTAAGAACTAGAACAACAATCATAAAAAAAAAGTTAGTATTCAATTTTAAAGTTAAGGTAGTTTAAGTTGTTAAATGAAAGTCGTCGCGATGGCAGTTTTTGTTGCAAAGTATTCTGAAGTCATTGGCCATTTCTAAGAGCACTTTAATCAAAACTGGTTCGGTAGGAATAAAAATAGTTTTGATTTTGTTTTTAATTGTATAATATTAATTAAAATTGTATTATATATGTCAATAGTTTCTTCTTCTTTTTTTTTAATCATTTACGATAAACCAAAAAAATTTATTCTTTAATGATTTTATTTTTATTTGTTTCATTTATTTATAGTAATTAACAACTGCATTAAAAAAACACAATGAGTAAATATGCCAAATAAAAAAAATTAAAAAAAAGTCACGAAAGCGTCTTGAGAAAGAACTACCTAGTAGTAACACTTCACTAACTATTTTAAAGAAGTAGGTCCCGAGGCCACCTTCTTTTCAGTCGCCGCGGAGGGTTATCAGAGATATCTTAGGAAGAAAAATTACGGACGAGTAGGTTTGTATGGGCAGGGAGTTTAGAATGAAAAGAGGTGTATCTTTCATGGGCTATGTCTGCAACAAATGGGATATTTAGGTCATTATGGAGGAGTTGATTTGTGACAAAATAAGGGACATTCAGGATTTCGCGAAGGTTTTTGGGTGGTAAGTATTGGATGCGGGAGGAATCAGATGGTTTCGTAGAGCCCCAAAGCTCGATATGTCCAAATAGGTCTGATAACAGTGATGTTAATGAATCTTTTGTAATATACTAGAAGTTTTGAACGTTTGTATAGTAAGTGTTGTAGACGATATCTTCGAGCAGTTTCTTGTCGTTTCAGTCTTGTGTGAGAATTTTATTTTATTTTTTTAATTTATTTATTTCAGAAATGATTTTTCAACTGATTCGACTAATTAAAGGTATTTAGATGGTGAAGAAGTTAACTGGGGGCTCGGTCATTGAAAAACTTTAAATAAGTACAACTTAATTTATTGTGCCAGTTTCGGCCTAAATTACATCATTGAAAATATTTCAACTTTTTTTATTTTTAGAATAGGCTTCTTTTTTTTTTTTTTTATTGTTTGTCTGAAAACCAACAACTGAAAATTTAAAGCCAACAATAGAACCTTTATATTGGAATATATATGCTCCCTGTTTTCCTGTTTCGGTAAAGAATTTTCTGAGATCTGAACCTAGCAAAGTTTTCTATAAGGAGACTAATTACGTTAATTTAAATTAAAAGCTTCAATAAGTACTTTCACAAGCATTAATTTAAAACTAAAAAAAAAATAAGAAGAAAAGAGAAAATATATCCTCAGTCGTTCTGCAGATGTGAAAAAGTTTTTTGTTTCTTTTTAAACAATGGAAAAACTTTTTAAGTTAATACTTAAAGAAGTCGAGAATTGTCTTAACAGGGATGTTGGGAGTCCAGGTCATACCTCAGACGTTCCTCCGCCCATATTATTTGGATGTTTAAATTTGTAATACACTTTTCTAATTTTTGTTCGATAACCCCTTCTCAGATTCCACTTCTCGAAAAATCTATTTATTTTTTTAATTCAGTCTATTAATGATTTCCTCAAACTTTATATTGATCCAAATTTAAATTTAACTAATAAAAACTAATTTAAAAAACAAACATTCCCTTGTAATAGATAAAATACTTTTACATTTATTCTTAGTTTTTCATATAAACATCTATTGCTTTGTGAAATATATAGTAAGGGAAAGTATAGTGATCTTGAAAATTTCAAAATTTCAGTTTTCAACGGAGTTCCAACTCTCTCTTGGAAACCGCACATCTCCCAAATATCCCGCCGAACCATAACAACCCTAAAGCAATTCCGTCGCCTCCATCACCTCCTACCATTCAATATTCGTAAACTCCTTGTTTCTTCCCTTGTCTTTCCCCACTTTGACTACGGATGCGAGGTGTACAGTGGACTTTCAGGTGAGCTCGAAGCAAAACTTAAGCGTATTATGAACTGTGCAATACGGTTTGTATTCGGAGTCACCAGAGACACGCATATAACCCAGTATTACACCGAGTTAAGGTGGCTTTATCCTCGTTAGCGATGCCAGTATTTCCTAGCCTCCTTCCTCTACCAGGTTATCAGAACTCATCGTCCCAGCTACATCTTCCAATCCCTTCAATTTAAATCATCAATTCAGTCCCGTTCTACTAGATCCCGTCTTTCTGACCTCTACCCTCCTCCTCACCGTACTGCTGCTTTTGACAAGTCCTTTCTAGCCAAAGCAACCACTCTTTGGAATTCTATTCCTCCTGAGATCCGTCATGTAAGTACTGCTTCCTCCTTCAAATCGCTACTTTTCAACCACCTTCTCCTTACCCAGTCAAACAGACAATAACTTCAAACTGCAGATGCTATAAATACCAATTATTATTATTATTATTTTTATTTTTGTGTGTTTATAGTACTCAAATTATCATTGATGAACCAGCTATTTCTGTTTTTTTTTTTTGTTTTTCTTATTCCGAAAGTCTGACTTGTAAAGATGTACATATATTACAACCTTAATTATTTTTAGTTTAGTATTTTGTTATTCTAAGTCATGACCACACTGTTCCGGTCATCAATTATGTATTTTATTTTATTCTTAAGGGACTTTAGTCCCAGGATAATAAAGAAGTTTTTTCATTTCATTTCATTTCAAATATAAGTTTTAGAGTTCCCTGAGTCCAAATTCCAAGTCGCGCCAAAAGGCCTGTGTGTGTGTGTGTGTGTGTGTGTGTGTGTGTGTGTGTGTGTGTGTGTGTGTGTGTGTGTGGTAAGTCTAGCACAAAAACAAAACTCGCATGAAACTAAAATTTCATATTTAAGACAACTATAAACCCGAGATAGCTAATTACGATACCTTTTTACGATTCACTCAAAAACGGCTCTAACGATTTTGATTAAACTTACCAAAGCAATGTCATATTTAATGGTCCTAAATATGATATAAGTTTCATTCTGATTGAACTAGTCTAATAGGGCTTAAATGGCGTATTTTTTTTATTTTTTATTAAGTAATCTAAAAGCTACAAAAAATATCTATTGCACCAAACACACGACTTTGAGGGAATCACAAAAATGTTCAATATGCATGTTAAAAAGTGGCTTTTCAGGTTGCCTATTTTTATTTGTTTTTAATTTACTCTAACATCACGGGCGTATTGTTGTCTTAACTATAAAATTTTAGTTCGCAAGACTTTTTGTTCTTGTGCCAGACTTACCACACACACAGACACACCGATAATAATAGTTTATGTATTATGGAGCGATTACATAATGGACATTTGTAATAGGGATAAAAGTTACCCTCACTTACATAGTATTTATGGATTACAATACTTAAAATAAATAATTTAAAAATAAAAAAGAAGTTGGAAAAATATTTATTTAAAAAAAAAACTCAGTTAAACAATTAATTTTATGTGTCTTGGGAAAACCGGTAGTAGCTTCACAGAGGAAACACCACTTGGACGATTGCAGTATTTTTCTCTTAGCTGTACTCCCGGAAATAAAAGGCAGTTATATGTTTAATTATATTGAAACCGTATAATCGATAGATGGTGAAGGAAGGATATATGGTCCCTTAAAAGGTAGGTGAAGATTGGAGATCTTTACGATCTCCTCAGAAGCCCAGAGGTTGTTAAGCTTGGGAGGTTTAGATGTGTAGACCATGTAGCAAGAGCGGATGATACGTCGATTCCCAAGAAGATTCTCACCGAAGAAATCCATGATACAAGAAGTGTAGGGAGGACTAACCTGTGGTGGATGGAGGCTGTCACAGAAGATGGTAGGCTACTGGAGGTGGCCTTGGTGACAAGTTGTTGCGACATATCATGATGATAATCGATAGAAAAAGTCGTTTAAAAAAATTTAATAACACAATATATCATAAAGAGATATTTCCGGTAAGTCGAAGTGGCCTAAAACAAAGCTGTAACGTACCAAAATATGCGTTAATAATAAGTATAACATCTTAAATACTCAATCGAGTTTCATATAAATTTTTACTTTCATTACTTTTTATCTTACCTTAGTTCGTACACATCACACATGTCGTTTTTCAAGACTGTTTTTTTAGATTTGAGGAATCCTAAAGTGTTCTTATGTATATAAGCATGGAAACGTTTGTTTTTTATGTTTTCAATACATACTGTACATCTAAAATATTTAAGAGGTAGCTAAAAGCTAAACTATAAAACAGATGGAGGCTCAATGTTCTAATTACCTTATAGACATTTTATAATAAGCGAAAATAACTTTTTTTTTTTTTTTTTGTACATATATATTATTCTTAGAGTATCTGGTCTAAGAATATTTTAATTTTTTTTTTTAAATTCCTTATAAACCTTACCACTCCAGATTTTTTTCATATGAAATTTAAAAAACCAACATAATGCAAAGATATTAGAAAAAATACTACACTTTTAGAAAATCTATCCAATCTTCTTCTGGCGTATCGTCTGCGTCTGACTCTTGAACTACTTGAGTTGATGTCCAAAACGCGAGACTTTTCTTGCAATGTCCAATAAATCCCGTTCGCTTCTATCACTGTCACTATTCATTGAAAATTCCCGGAAATGGTAATTCTGCTTTAAAAAATAAATAAATCGTTTTCACTTTCACTAATCTAAAATTCTCCAGCATATTTTTGCTAGATAAATATTATAAAAAATAATGCGTAGTTAATACTTTTAATATGAAAGGGAGCAAAACTCACGACGTATCAGTAGCGGATACCGAACAAATCTGAGTAGTAACATGTTTATACCTGCAATGGGACTCCTTTATCTTTAGAGCCGGTAATATGTTTACCAATTGTATATGTCGCCACTCCCGCGACATCGAGCTCACTTAATTAATCTCTATAACGCCGGAGAGGTGCCAACGCCAAAAATATTATTTTCTGAAACTTAAGCTTTGAAAAGCTAAAGCTACAAAAAAATATCAGAAAATGGGAGAAATCCAAAGAATTCGGTTTGATTCAATAAGCAAAAGCAAGTTGAAGAGAAATGGTAGGGATATATGGTGTCAAGTATATTTTATCGTGAGCTCCTTTCGAAGCCGATAAGCTCGACAAGATAAGTTTCCATCGGTTAGGGTTCCAAGATAAGCCTTCATCGACCTCGTTTTCGGTTACAGAGAGACTGCCCTTCCCTTGCCAAACTGACTCTCCTGCTTATTCCACTCTAACCCTATCTGCAACCCCTCGCAAAGGTTCCCCATTCAGATACTTTGCCTTCACGCAGATAAGACCATTCTCAACTTTTTGTAAAAAAGAAAAACCACAATTTAACACCTGGTTTTGAACATGAATAAACCGTTACTTGGATTAAAAATGATGTTTTTTTTCGTGAAATTAATTTTTACTCCTGAGTCAAAACCTTTTGTATTTCCTGTGGACGTGTTGTCTATATTCTCCATTTTTGGGGACTGGCTGCTGAGCGTGATGAGTCTGATCACCTCATTTAATGTTAAGAGTACGAAGTTCTACATGCACTAAACCTAAGATCCAAGATTTGTTTTTCTTATAGAAGTATTGAAGACTAATGGCGCGTGTTTTTACTTTCACTTACCTATAAATGAAATATATAGTAATTGAAAGTATTTTAATTTTGAAAATTTTCGAATTCCAGTATTCAACGGGATCTAGTGCGAAAAAAAAGATGTACAGAACTGAAAGTTCATATTTAAGAAAACTATGCGCCCGAGATGTTACAGCGACTTTTTCATAAAAATCGACTGACCGGAAGTGTTATTTTATACCTTACATCTTGCACCTTTAAACGATTTCCTCAAAAACGGCTCTAACGGGTTTGATTAAAGTCGCTAAATCAGTGTAAAATTTAATGGGCTTGTATCATATAGGTTATTATATCATGTAGGTTTTATTCTAATTGAAATAGTCTGACAGGGCTTAAATGCCGATATTTTCAATTTTCTTTTTCTAAAGCACCTTTTATTTTGTAGGTTCTATATAGATAAGTGAAAATCGTTTGTTGCCCACACTAGATTTTTCTCTTTTGTGCACGAAGTTCAATGTTAATTTCTCATTGGTCTAAATCATTATATTTTTTTAAATCAAACAGTTTTATTCAGTTACGTTACAATTAGTAACGTTTGTTTGTTAACACCGCGTTGATTGTTGACAATAATAATAGCGGTTTACAGAAAACGAGATAAAAATAATATTATAACAAAACAGAATAATAATAATAAAGTATAAATAATTCTAGCTTACTAATTAATGAAAATATGAAATGCGCGCAGCCACCAAAATTTAGAGACAGAGAAAAACAGTTCTTTAGTAAGTAATATTACAATCAGTTCAATTTAGAACATTTTTAATAGTGATAAAGTACAACATTCATACTACATTCACACGATATATACAAAACAATAAATTTATGTAATAATAATACAATATATATATATACAAAACAAAATCAATAAAAATATTATACAAAACAAAATCAATGAAAATATTATACAAAACAATATCAATAAAAATTTTATACAAAAAAAAATCAATTGAAATATTATACAAGACAAAATCAATAAAAATATATACAAAAGTCAATTCCTCCAAAATTAATATAAATAAATTTAATTATTACATATATATTTTAATTTAAATGTTAATTATATTATTATTGTTCATCGTGACAAAATGTTTGATTTATTAAGATAATGCAATGTTTTAATAAAAACACATAGTGACTTGGCGAACAAATTTCAGAACATAACATTTAATACTCAATAAATTAACACGTATAGAAACTTTTTGTACTAATAAAACCTATTCAATACATACTCTGAAATCATTAATTGTGGTACTAATTAGGAAGAGCAATTAGAGGTAAAACCGTTCGAAGTAAACACAAGCACCCACAGTACAAAGTACGTATAAATACAAACCACCTAATTACAAATACGTATTTATTTAAACGCTTTCAGTTGATTTCTAAGTTCATTAGATATTTTAAAACATTTCAGTAATGCAAATAAGAAAGACAATTAGTATTTAATTTAAATTTAACATGGAATGGAAGAAAGGGGGAAAAAAAGCCTAACAGTTGTAATTAGAGAAGTCTACCAAAGAGACAGTTCCATTTCGAGAGAAAAGACTTAAAGGAATGATTAAAACTTTGGAAGATGTCCCCTTAACGCCTGCAGGAAAACAAAATAAAAACTTAACTTTAATAGTTCATGATGGCTGTGGATTTATAATAAAGTATAATAGGACCACAAGTCCTTTTTTATATTCATCTGTTAACTTGAGTAAAAACTAAAAAAAAAAAATTAATCAGTAGTTTTTTTTAAGTTTCTTTTAAAAAAGAGAACGTGGTTTTCACAATTCTTATTAGTTATTTCGGAACTTTTATTTTTATTTATAACTTATTATATCAGAATATTATTATTCATTAGAGACAGGCAATAATAATGTGTTAGAATTACTTTACAAATTCAAGGGAAAATGACAATGCGACAGTTCATTTAATCGCTATTAATCGGTTGTTCTATAACTTAATAAAAACATGTAGCATCATTACTGGTTGAATAAAAATCTAATAGTACATTTTCGATTCCAATTTTTATGTTTTTGTTTTTTTTTAAATATACCAAATGAAATAATATTGACGGTTTAAAATATCAGAAAAATAAAAGTAAGTTAAATAAAAAAGGTATATTTATTTATAGGAGTTTTAACAATAATAAAATTTGCCATCTGCTTATGCAAAAAGCAAATATTCTGAAAAATGAACAAAAATACAACTGTTAATATACAAAGATGAGTATTTTTACTTTATTGATTGAATAGAGCGAAAACATGAATTTTTTTATTGTGGATGTAATTAGTTGACCGTTGAGAATTACTGGAAGGAATTAGTCCGGGTGGCGGTCATTAAATGAAACAACTAAATAGTTTCAACTATTTTATTGTTTGCCAACGTTTCAGTTTCCATTCTCCCACCATGCGCCCTGATGATGACCCACAAAGGGGGTCGAAACGTTGGCAAACAATAAAATAGTTGAAACTATTTAGTTGTTTCATTTAATGACCGCCACCCGGAATAATTCTTTCCATGAAATTTTTTATCTGCCTAATGAAAAAAATGTTTATAATTTGACTGTTATTTTTTAAAAACATTTTCAAGCATCCTAAAGTGCTTGAAAAGTGTGATAAATTACTTAAAACAAAAAAGTGACTTTTCTGTATTTTACTTTACTCTTCCTTTTCCAATAACATTTATTTTTCAGAAGATATTTTTCTACAAGTGCTCTAATCAAAAAACGTTGATTTACATTCTATTATATATTTATAAATAAATACTGTCTAATTTATTTAATCATAATTGTGAACCTTCCCCTATCTCTCCCTTCCAAACAGATGAGATTTAGAATATTCTTTTTTTTTTTAATTACTCAGATTTTAAAAATATTGAGGATGTATAGTCGACTGTAGAAACTATTATAGGTGGAATAGTCTGGAATCAGTCATTTTTTGAAAAGTTTTTTAATTTTGCCAACGTTTCGGCCCAAGCTTGTGAGCCATCATCAGGGCATTACTGAGCCATGTCCAAGCATAAACTACTACTACTAGTTTATACTTGGACATGGCTCAGTAATGCCCTGATGATGGCTCACAAGCTTGGGCCGAAACGTTGGCAAAATTAAAAAACTTTTAAAAAAATGACTGATTCCTGACTATTCCACCTATAATGATTTTAAAAATAATTTTCATAAGTTCTTCATCATAATGAATTTATGATTATACGTATAAATAATAATTGGTACTGTGTATTTTTATTTTTCATTATGATTTTACCATGGAGTAAAACATTTAGGATACATAATTCGTTTATCACTTGTTTTCCAATATAAAAAAAAAGGGTTAGTAAAAAAAAAATGATAATTATAATATTGGGTATTTAAATGAATTTTCACATAAATTTACTTTTAATTATTATTGTTTTTACGACTCTACAGATATAGTTTTAGTGAAACCCTCTCTTGAATTCTTAAGTAGATCTTTAAAGCATAATTTAAACTCGGAATTCTTTTCATACAAATGAGCACGATATAGAAAATTAATTTTCTAACTAGATATAAACCGGGCTGTTAAAAGTTTCACCATTATCAAGCCCTTCCGAGGGTAAAAAGCCTTATCTTAAGTCTTAGTCCTATCTCAGCCACCTCTCCATCATTACACCTTTCATAAATTTACTGTAATTACAAATCGAATTTTCTAAAATATTCAAGTTATTTAATTTCAAAATATTTAGTCTTTAAAAATAAAACCTAGTGTGGGAATTACGCTATTAGATAATTCGCTCACACACATACTTGTTGCCTCATTTAAGCAACATAGCCAAACACTGATTGAGATATAACTACCGCTGATAAATTTGTTTAATGAACACTTAAATTCATAGCTATATTAAACATTGAATATGATGATCTATATCATTAAAAAGTTCGATTTAGTCGAGTATTAAAATGGTTACAGGACCAATGATACCTGCATAACAATGAAAAGGGCTATATAGGAGAATTCCTTTCACATAAAAAAATACTGCTAATCAGTGTAATTTTTAGCAATAGGCAATATGCTATTAGTTTAACGCAAGTTAATTCATTGCTAATTAACTTTTTTTTGTATCATTATCATTAACTTGTATTAGAAAGGCTTATATTAATAAAAAAGATTAATTATCAGAACAAAAAATAAAACGTTATGAATAAAACTAAATTATAAAATATAAAACTGAATAAATATAATTGTGTTTATAACTAAATCAAAATTTTATTTAGATTATATTTATAGATAACCCTTTATGCTACTGTGGCTGTCGAACGAAACTACAGTGGGAGTCCTAAATTATTCCTATCTACTTTTAATTAGAACAGGGACCTTTAACGAGTATCTCACATCGCACTGGCTTGGAACCACCATATAACGTTTACTTCGAAGGACGGCATAAACAATTTTTTTTTTTTTTTTACTTCCTTTAAAAAAACTTTGTACAATCTGCCAACATAGAATTCACGATCTTGGCATAGAAGGTTATTGTTGCTACAACACAGTTGATCCCCTACATAATCAAGATTAGCTGCATATTTTCTTTGTAAGTGATTGATAAAAAAAAAAACATATGAATATTATTTTATATTCCCGATGATATATTACATATTATAAAATAGAGCATAAGATCGATCCCGAGGAGTATTAAAACTTATTAATTTAAGTACTAATTCACCTGTCCACCTAGGACTTTCAAAATACTTTATTGATTTGTCTTAGGCATTTGGGTTCAATATGTTTCATTTTACTGGGGACTTTTTTTTTTTTTTTTTTTTTTGTATTTTATTCATGTTTATAAAAATATTACTTTAACGGTCGTAATGGTGCAGCTTCAATATTTATGACGTTTTAATCCGTTGCTTTATTTATGCATAACTTCTATTTAGGGTGTCTCATAAATTTCTATTCGTACTGTGGCGGATTCAAGATCTCATTCGGAACAAAAAAAATCGTATGACCCATAGTCTGATTCTCAACGGCTAGAAAGACAAATGGAAATCTGCTTTGGTTTCAGTTAGGTATTTCACTATTTTTCTATATGTCTCGGCAGTAGTAGGAGATATTTTTGTATCATTGATTCTACTCATACAGTAGTAGCTGGTAGATTCGGTAATTTTGTTCAATTGCGCACACAACAACTGGAAATTTCTAATATTTTTGACAAATATTGGAGGAGGCCGTGGTTCACTAGGTATAGGAGTAGATTCCATGTTTTCTTTTTCATTATGTAAAATCTGAAAAGGATTTGGGGTGAAAAACGGCGATTCGTCAGTCATCCCTTGTGACGATGTGCCAGGTTGTGGTTCAGATTCTGAATTAGTACCGGAAGGGGTTGCTTGTAGATTTAATCTTTTATTAGTATCACGGCGGGGTCTTTGTTTTGTAGGTGACGGGATTGAACCACTAGATCTAGATCTTTTAGTTGAAGCTTTGGAGGACATTACTTGATGATAATATCGCATTTCATGTATAGAAAGTAATTAAATAATAACCAGATGTGGGAAAAAAACAATAACTTAAAAAAATTAAGCAAGACCAGCCTTGCCGGGCTATTGGCAATCAGCTGATATGAAGAGGTGACTCAGCATTCACTTTACACTGTAAATTATATCACAACTTACCGCTGTTTGCTCCAATAATAACTGTTGTTGTTATCCTGAAGTCTGATGATGTTTTCAAGATTGTGCTGAAGTGAAATCCAACTGTAAAAGCAAGAAATCCGAGAGCCGACTTGAAATATGACTGCTATACTCACGCGCATACCTATCAGCTACGCCAAGAGAGAGCTTTAAGGGTTGTAATCAGAAACTTACACCCCTCGACACCAGTTGAAGCTATTAAAGAAGAACTAACGGAGATGGGCTATAAAGTGCGGCAAGTCACTAACGTCCTAAAGGATAAAATTCCTCTACCTCTCTTTTTTGTGGATTTGGAACCAGCTGAAGGAGTTGAAAAAATCTATGACCTCAATAGATTGTACTATTCCAGTGTAAGAGTTGAAAAACCTTACACAAAGAGAGAGATAATTCAGTGCCATAATTGTCAAGCATATGGTCATACTAAAAGTTATTGTCATCACATACCTCGATGCGTGAAATGCGGTGAACAGCACAAGTCTGTGGAGTGTACAAAACCAAAATCAACACCAGCTGTATGTGCTCATTGCCTGAAGGACCACCCGGCCAACTATAAAGGATGCCAAATCTATAAGGAGCTGAGGACCAGGTTTCAAAAACCTCAAGTACTGGATGAAACAGCAAGACAAGTAAGAAACAGAAGAGAACCCTCAAAACTTATTGATGCCAATTTATCATTTGCCCACTTACTTGGAGGTGGGAATCAAAGTACTGAAGCCGTGGCCCTGCCGGAACTACAAAATGTACCTCAATCCATTCCACATATGCCTCTTTCCCAAAATGTAACCAATCCTAAGAATCCTAATCCACCACAAATCTCTCATATTCCTCCTCCTTCAAACGCCACAGACCTTACCAGTTTGATGACATCCTTTATTTCCGAAATTAAATCCCTTGTTATGCCCCTAATATCACTCCTTACGAATCTCGTAACAAATCTCATTCCTGCCTTAAAAAAACCATAAATGACCTCACCTAATTCCTTATCCATTCTCCTTTGGAATGCGAATGGTGTTAGAACTCACACTGACGAACTTACAGCCGTACTGCAGGACAAAAACATTGATGTTGCACTCATTACTGAAACTAGACTAACCACTAAACAGTACTTTAAAATACCAGGATACACGACATACCGGACAGACCATCCAGACGGCAAAGCCCATGCCGGTACTGCTGTCATAGTCCGCCGATCCCTCACCCATCACTTACACCCAATTTCCGCCCACGATTACCTACAAGCAACTTCCATCGTTATCAAAACCTTTTCCTTTCCGCTTATCATCGCATCAGCATACTGCCCTCCTAAACATCCCATTTCCTCTGCCCAATTTGGATCCTTCCTCAACTCCTTGGGAAATCACTTCATTTTGGGTGCAGACTTAAACGCTAAGAACCAACAGTGGGGTTCTAGAACCACCAATTCTCGTGGACGGACATTGCAGTCTGCACTCAACTCCCGACGCTATCATCTCCTACCTCCCGATTCTCCTACCTACTGGCCAACAGATCCTAACCGTAATCCTGACATCCTCGACTTCTTCATCCACAGCGGATTAGGCTCTCTGAATTTTTCCATAGCTCGCCTTGATGAACTATCCTCTGATCATAGTCCATTGATTCTAAATGTATCCATAACACCTATTCCTAAACCCATCCCACCGTCATTCATTAGGGGCCCTGTCAACTGGAACCTCTTCCGCGAAATTCTCACTAATGATATTGACCTCAGAGTGATTCTCAAAACCCCAAATGACCTTGACGACGCCGTATATTCCTTTACAACCGCTATTCAACAAGCCGCCTGGACTGCCTCCTCTCCCAAACAATCCCAAATAATTCCTTACAAAAGCCATTTTACCACAACACCTGACAGACCTCATCAACAGCAAACGTCGAGCTAGAACATTATGGCAACGCACCCGCCACCCAGAAGATCGCCGCTCCTATAATTTTTTTTGTAGAAAATTAAAGCGGGAGTTGGCGATCTTCCGTTCCCAATCCTACAATACCTACCTCTCCTCTCTCTCGACTCGTGACAATTCCCTGTGGAATGTCACGAAGAGAATCCTAAAATCCCACACCATTTCCCATCCTCTCCGGCGCTGTGATGGTTCCTGGGCTGCTTCTGACAAGCATAAGGCCGAGGAATTCGCACAGCACCTTTCCAAAGTTTTTACTCTTCATCCAGAGCTTAATCCAACCCATACTGCAGCAGTTGAAGAGTTCCTCACGTCACCAATACCACTATCCTTACCACCTAAAGCAGTTAATCCCTCTGAGGTCAGATATCTTCTTAAAAATCTTCCTCTCCGCAAATCTCCTGGATACGATCTCCTTACTCCCCAAATCTTAAGACAAATTCCACCTAAAGCCATTACATTCCTTACATATCTCTATAACTGTATCCTACGCACTACCTACTTTCCTCTCTTATGGAAACATTCAACTATGATCCTTTTCCTAAAACCAGGCAAACCTTCTAACAACACGTCATCTTACAGACCTATCAGCCTACTTCCGATACTCTCAAAAATTTTCGAAAAGCTTCTACTAAAACGAATCCTAGCCAAATTTCAAAATTTTCCTTCACATCAGTTCGGATTTCGTCCTCAACATTCCACGGTTCAGCAAGGACTCCGAGTTGTCGACCACATTTCCTCCGCCCTTGAGTGCAAGGAGTATTGTTCGGGTGCCTTTCTGGACATAGCTCAAGCTTTTGACCGGGTGTGGCACCCGGGACTGCTCTTTAAGCTCAAAACCCATTTACCTCAATCCTTATACCTAATCCTCCGATCCTATTTATCCAACCGCTCCTTCCGAGTTCGCTGTGGTTCCGAATTTTCCGAACAATATACTGTTGAGGCCGGTGTTCCTCAAGGCAGCGTCTTAGGACCCGTCCTCTACATCCTCTTCACCGCCGATATCCCTACCGACCCCAATACCTTTCTGGCAACATTTGCTGATGACACAGCCATTTTATCATCCAATTCCGATCCTGAAGCAGCATCGCTAAATCTCCAAAAGCACCTTTCCCTCGTCGAAGACTGGTGCAATGCTTGGCGCATTAAGGTGAACGAAAGCAAATGCACTCACGTCACATTCACCCTTCGACGCAAATCCTGTCCAACGGTTAATTTCAATTCCATACCGCTTCCTTCCTCAGACACAGTCCGGTATCTCGGCTTTTTACTAGACAAAAGACTGACGTGGAACCCACATACAATACTAAAAAGAAAAGAACTCAACCGCAGATTCGGCCAGTTATACAGACTACTAAACAGAAAATCTCATCTTACAGTTGACAACAAATTACTAATATACAAGACAGTACTGAAACCTATATGGACCTATGGACTTGAACTGTGGGGGACAGCTAAACATTCTAACATTAAACGCATCCAATCCTTCCAATCCAAAGTCCTCCGAACAATAGTTAATGCTCCATATTACGTTACCAACTGTACCCTACACCATGACCTTAATATTCCGTTTGTTTTAGACCTGGTACCATCCAAATTTTCCAAATTTCATCAGAACCTTAGTCATCATCCTAACCCTCTAGCACAATCCCTATCCAGCACCACCCATCCCTACAATCCTCCTCGAAGATTGAAACGGCAGTGGCCACGAGACCTATTGTAAACATTTAAACTGGAGTTCTGACAATGGTCAGATCCTCCACTCATGTACGGTATGTTTGTGGCTACAGCGCCCTAACTCAGCCTCCACTGGCTCAGACCAGTGATGCGGCTGAGATAGAGGTGCTGGGATCTCTTGGATTCCGCTTTTTCCTCCACAAGTGGAGGAAAAAGCGCTTGCTGGGGTCCCTTTAGCAATTGTATATATTGTATATAGTTATGATTGTGTGTAAGATGTTTATTTATTTGCCAACTTTTTATTTATCTCAATAATAGGTTTATGTTTCGATTTGTTTTGTTTTTTATTTATTATTATTATTTTATTGTATATATTTGAATTTATGTTATATTTTATGAAATTTGACCATTATTATTATTTTCTGTATATATAGTATGAATGTGGTCTCTCATCAATATTATTATTGTTCATTTTGTAACAAATTGTAATATATCTCAATTAAAAAAAAAAAAAAAAAATTAAAAAAAAAAAAAAAAAAAAAAAAAAAAAAAAGAAAGACAAATAAATTTTGTGTTTTTGAAGTCAACGGTTTTCATCAGAAAAACTCAAATATATCGATTTGATGTGCTCGCTTAGAAAAATAAATGGTATTTTTTTTAAATAAGACAAAATTTTTCAGAAGGTTAAGAAGTCGAATCATCAAAATAGGAAAGTAACTGTCGCACAACGTCATACAGAAAATTAAATTTAAATATTTAGAATAATGAGAAATTTCAAGAAGTTACTACTCTTCCATATTTATTTTTGAATTTTCCGGATATCAAAAATATTTGTTTATTAATTAGCTGTAAAATGATTTAAAACAAACCTACCTTTATTGAACAAACAAGAATGCGAGGATACAAGATTTTAAAAAAAATTACTATAAATAAAATTTGTGGTTGGGTCTCATAAATTGTGGAAGCAGATACAAGACCTCAAGAGGAACAAAAAAAGTTCATACGACTGTCAACAAGTCCGATTTTCAACGGTTAGGGAGGAAAATGAAAATTTAAGATTTTTGTTGATATTCATGGTTTTAATCAGAAAAACTCAAATATATCTAACTGACTTGTCTTTATGTTTCTGTTTCAGACTGCGGTTAGAAAGAGCCGGAGGAGCTTGGTGCCCAAAGCCGCAAGTGGAGTCAGGAGTGAGGGAGTACTTGCAGGTGGACCTGAGGGGTCCTCACGTGATCACCGGGGTCCAGACCCAGGGCCGCTATGACAACGGCCGCGGCCAAGAGTACGCCGAAGAGTACACTCTCGAGTACTGGCGGCCAGGAATGCCGCAGTGGAAGCAATTCAAACGATGGGATGGCAAACAAGTGAGCCATTTTATTCTTATATACTCTCACATATTTATATATAAAATATATAAAAAAATAAAATGATCGTAAAAAACTTTGAGCTTCCACAGAAATACACGTTTTAGGATCCTCTTAGTACAAATAACCCACCAAATCTGTGCGTGGCTAG
Organism: Piezodorus guildinii; assembly: GCA_023052935.1. Classification (NCBI taxonomy): domain Eukaryota; kingdom Metazoa; phylum Arthropoda; class Insecta; order Hemiptera; family Pentatomidae; genus Piezodorus; species Piezodorus guildinii. The sequence goes on along the minus strand of CM041292.1, from coordinate 136,318,733 downwards.
TCTAGCTCAAAACACTGTGTTCTATAGTTGGATGAAACTGAAATTTCATATTTTAGAAGCATATATGTCTGAGATGTTACAGAAACTTTTCAACAGACTTGAAGTAACGGAAGAGCCATTTTATACATTTTTACGATTTTTTTCAAAAACGACTCTAACAATTTTAATTTTAAAAAGCAAGACCGGCTATGGTTCATGTGATTTCGGCACTGCAAAAGTAATCTGCGGATATTATATCCCGTTCAAAATGCGGTACTTAGGATATGCTAGGTTACAGCTTACAAAACTTCTCCGATCGAAAGTATAAGTATAGAAAGTGATAAACCCACCCTCGAGTCAAAAAGACATTACACAATGGCAAAATATGCAGATAAAATAATTTAAATTCAACAACGTCCATTGAGAGACTTCTTTTTTTATGCAGAGCCATTAATAACTAATGGATTTAGAAATATGATACTAGAAATAATCTCATCCCTGGGTATGGATCTACCCACCGTTCAACAGTTACCTGTTAGAGAAATCTGTACACCAAGTTGGTATAAATATGTACACTACTCAAAATTGCACTAGAAGAATCCTAATATTTTTAAAAAAATGCTCTACCTCCTAAAAAATGCGTTTTATGAATTAATAAATAAATATCCAAATTACAGTGTCATTATAAACATCTCAATCAGAGAACCTGTGGGTTTTTTATCATAACAGTGAATGATGAACTCCTATACAAGCTTCTGGAAGCTTGCTCAGTCTTGGAGAGGCTAATACCATCCGGGATGCTATGTTGTACACACGACGTTCACATCATGGCCAAATGTTTTCCATTGTAGCGGACTCAAAGTGTGTCCTGAAAGTTATGAATAGTTCAGAGATTCGAAATCCGATAATAGCCGACATCTATAATTTACACCATGAACTCTTGATGGAGAACAAAGAAATGTTGGTAATATGTGCCTCCGCATATAGTAGCATATATGAAACTGGAAAAAAATCTTTGCCGCTGCAAATTCAGCTCATCTTTTAACATCGCTGCAAGCTAAAATAATCAATAACACCCTCCTGCTAGACTACAAAGACAGTTTTGCTCTCTGCAGAAGGAGAAATGGAAAATATGAATATGGAGTATGATAAATATAGAAAATGTGAGTACAAATAGAATATTAATTCATCAAAATTAAATTAAATAAAAAAATATTGTGCCCGTTTGAAAACTTCCTACAGAATGTCAAGGATAGAAGAAGTGAACGTCCGCAGGCTCCGAATAGGACATTGTGAATTCTCTCACAGCTACCTTCTGCGAGGACTGGAAGCCTTAATTTGTACCCGATGTAACATAATGAAAACCACAGAATATATACAATTAGAGCGCCCAATTTTCACTAAATTAAGACTGGAACTAAAAATGTATACCGCACTTAAAAACAATCTTAATAAAGATGATTATAAGGTCACGCTCCTCTTCAAACATTTGAAAAGAAGTCTTTACAATGTCAGAATTTAAAACGTAAGTCTATACGTCAATTAAACCCGTTATGTCGATATAAACATTAATGGGGTTCAACATCATAAAGTTTCCATTTTAAATAAAATAGTCTAACAGGGATGAAATGCCGATATTTTTAATTTTATTTGTTTAAAGTACCTAATCTGCGTAGGAAACATTACCCATATTTTCTTGTTAGTAGTGATAAATAACCAGGCAAATATACACGTTGAACGAATTTGATAATCAGCTAAAAGAGAAAATATTTATTTATTACAAAACAAAAAATTTGACATAAAATTTAATTTGCCATCTGCATTTCTTTTGCAATAAGCAAATTTGTGGACTGCTGAAGCAGCGGCTCATCATAGCAGAGTTCGTTAAGTGATCAGCATATCTCTTGGCCACCGCCTGCGTAGTCGTCGGGGTGGGCTGTAAGGATTCGTAGAGCATTTTAATGTTTCTGTAAGAGGGTTGGTGTTGTATGTTAGTCTTTGGTGGAAGTTATTGTATTGTTCTGTAGCAGTGGCTGAAATAGTCGGAATGTTTAAGTCGTTATGTATAACGTCATTTGTTACGTAGAACGGTGCGTCCACTATTTTGCGCAGCACTTTCGACTGAAAGGACTGTATTCTTTGGATACTTGTTGGTTTGGCAGAGCCCCACAGTTCTATCCCGTATGTCCAGATTGGTTTTAGCAAAACTTTGTAAAGAGTTAGTTTGTTGGTTAATGATAATTTAGAGCGTCTGTCAAGTAATCTAGATAAAAGACCGTATCGTCTGTTGAGTTCTTTGCGTTTTTGTCGAATGTGGGTACTCCAGGTCAGTCTTTTGTCCAAGTGAATACCTAAATATCGAATTTCGTCGGAAGGCGGAATAGGAATATTATTAAAGTTAATGGGAGGAGAAGGTTTGTGGTTCAGGGTGAACACTACATGAGCACTCTTGGACTCGTTCATCTTTATTTTCCATCTAGAAGCCCAAGCAGAAATTTCATCAAGGTGGTTTTGGAGGGATATTGCCGCTTGTAAAGGATCCTTATCTGAACAAAGAACAGCTGTATCATCAGCAAAAGTAGCCAAAAGAGTCCTATTGTGCTGGGAAGATCTGACATATAAATGTTAAACAATATTGGTCCTAAAACACTGCCCTGAGGTACACCTGCCTTAATTTGCTGAATGTCTGAGAGTTCGGTCCCGACTTTGACAGAAAAATGTCTATCCGAAAGGTATGAAAGGAATATTAAATAGAACGTAGGTGGAAGTAAAGTCACCTTGTTATCCTGAAAAGAGAAAATAGTAATATTTTGTTTGACATGATAACAGTAACAGTGACGTATAACATACCGTTGGAAAGCTAAAGATATTAGAACAAAAATATTATCTTACACAAAAAGATGTATAAAATAATATAGAGTGGCAAAAAGAGAATAGAGATAAGTGATTGTTGTAGATAATAATATCATATATTATTTAATGTCTATTAAAACACAAGATAATTCTTTAAAAGTCCTCAAATTTATTTTAATAACGTATGTGAAAGTCGTGTGATACACGCACCAGATTTTTTTTTGGTTTATTTAAATTATAAATATTATACCATTGTGTAAGTTAAACCGGAAAAACAAATTATTGGAATATTTAATGATAAATATTTATCTTTACGATAACTAAATAAACCAATCTGATAAACTTTTTTTATCCCATTAGGGTGTATTTATTTTCTAAATCCACTATGACCCTGAAATTATCGCATATTACACATATATTAATTTGAACGTCAACAAAGTGGTAATTACCTTAATTACAATTTTGAAAAATGGGAAATAAACTTTCAATTAGACTCATATCGGTGTTTTATGAGCAGGCTTTAATTAATTCTAGTACTGAATTACAAGTTCAGGTTTATTTAGTGCATAACGCTTCTGCTGATTGAAATTTTTATTATGTCTGCGAATTTCTTTTTCATATTCCTGGCACGAGGCGTTCGATTGAATCTTTCATCTTTTTTTATTTTATTTTTTTAAATGTTTTTGTTAAATTTTTATCTTACATGAATTTTTCTATCACCTATTCCACACACACGTTGTTTCTCATTCAAGGTTTTGAAGCACATTTATTTTTTGAGACTTCTGGAACAAACTGCTAAGTGGCTCACGGACTGTTTTCGAAACCTTTTTTTTTTTTCTAAAAAATATAGAGTGTGAAAATCCTGCTCACGCTAACAAAACTTTACCGTTGCAAATTCATCCGTAGTGAGTTTGAATCCCATTCTTCGGATTCCACAGGCATTCAACCATCTCCCATTCGCTAGTGTGTGAACCCACCCAGTCTACTGGAAGCAACTTACACGGACCTAGTCAAGGGGTGATAATCAAGCTTCACGTCGAACCATTCATTATAATTTTATGATCATAATACCGTCATTATAAAATTCACAGTGCAATTATCTAAATCATAAAATAAAAAAATACAGCTACTATACAATCGAATACAATAATGGTGTATTTCTTTGAATTATCTGCTTAACATTTATGTTGATTAATTTACTAATTATAACAGTCTTGTCATAATAAAAGCAGCAGGCATTTCTGCTTAATTAATATTATTGATATTAACTTTTAATATTAAGTCCCTTTTAAGAAAGCCTAATAAGCTCTGAAATATTTTTTTTTAATATCGCTAATACAGAATGCCCTTCAGACCCAGTTTACATCCTGTTATAGAAAAAATACCCTTTGATAAAATTTAATTAAAACTTCTCGTGACGAAACTTAAAATTAGTTCTATACCCTTTACCGGTTAAGAAGCAGATGCAAAAGAAAGGGTCTTATAGAACACCCAATGGTAAATAATAAACTTTACTATAATTCAATAAAAAAATTAGATAATAAAATTATAATTGGAATAAATTAATCATATATGGAAAGTTTACTGACCCATTAGTTAATAAAAATAAAATGATCAATAGTAACCAAGGTACAGAGCAGAATTTTTACTATTTTCCAAATGTATATCAGTATTAAAAAAAAAAAAAAAAATAGATTTAATTAAATTCTTTACTTCAACACTTCTGAAATCATAAATTGATTATAAACATTCATGAGATGAATTTAACTAGTTTTTAAACATTCAGTTACACAATTTATTATTGCCAGTTAATCGTAGATATTAATGGTTTTTTTTTTTTTTATATTAGATTTTATGGCAATTTGATCTCGGTTTTTTACTTTATTTCTTATTTTCTTTTGTTTTTTAATTTTTTCTAAAATATTAGAAACAGTAAGCCAGTGAACATGTGGACGAATAGCGGTAAGCTATGGAGTGTAATAGTGAGTTATATATGAGAAAATGTTTTTTAAAAAATAAGTCTTGAGAAAGGGAAAACAACCCCGAAACGTTGATAGATGTGAATGGTAATGAAATAAAATAAATAAACACAAAAGGAAGTTAAGGTGTGCTCATTTAAGTGTTAATTTTTATTTCTTATTTCACATCAGTCACATTTACAACTTACAATTAGAGATTGGCTCAAAATATTACATACATAGGTGTCACAAAAGAGAAAAATATCTATCCAATTGATTTCCAAAATGTAATAAATCAACTGAATTAACATCTCTTAAGTCTTTTGAAAAAACTTAATTCCGTTGTTTGTTTGTTTGTTGTTCTCATAGTTCTGAATCAAATTATGTTATTTTTATAATATTTCGTTTTGCAACCTCAAAGATTAGGTTAAAAAAAATCATATTTTATTAGAATAATAGAATCTGATTTGGAAAATAGTTGGAATTTATATTCCCTGACCTCGCTAAATATGTGATGGAAAGCCGTGCCTGATCTAACTAAATAGAAAAACAATATGAAAAAAAAAATAATAATGCTTAAAAGTTATATATATATATATATATATATATATATATATATATATATATATATATATATATTTACTTATTTATCATTTTCTATTTTTAACTAATAAAACAAGAATTAAGTTACAAATAATTAAATAACAAGCGTTTTCTGTAAAATGTCCAAATTACATTTTGTAAATCAACTTCTCGATTGCTACAGTTGCGTTTCACTGCCACAATTAGCTTGAATGTCTTATTTAAACCTTTTATATATAAACTGAATTTTGTAAAAATTATTCACTTCATAATCATAGCTTTTCCCAGGTAAAAAATGATAAATGTTAATAAAATAAAGAATATGATACGCTCCTTCAACTAGTCAAATATCGTCTTCATTCAATCCAAATTCAAAAGTCTTTGCGAATACAGGTACTTGAAAACTCTCATGTCTTTGAGCCACCCTCCCTCTATATCATTAGACCCTCAATTTCAAAAGCGCACCTGTAATGGCTCTTAAGCGATCAATTACGCTTATAAAGCACTCAGGAGCCGGTCTACTATGGATCGGAAAATGATAGTCAACAAGTTTTTTTTTTCTCTTTTTAATAAAAAAACACATCTAATTCGTCTGTTTAAAAGTATAAGGTTGTATTTTATGTATTTTCGGTTTCATATAACATTTCGTTGTGTGTTTTTTTATATAATTTTATTTGTCTGTTTTATTTTATTCTTTGTTTTTCTGTTCATATAATTCTTAGCGTCAAGGATGATAAATCCGATTCATCGATGTCCAGTATCTCCGCTTCAAGACCGGTTTTGAATCTACTATCATTTTATCCGCTGAATATACTCCAGGTAGGAAAAATAACTCCTGTGCGTCGAATATTTCTCTTGAAGTTAAAGTTATCTATATTAGCACTAATAGGAAGTGTATTTAACATATCTTTAACTTTGCTCTTGAAATAAATATTAGGAGTATGCATAGAAACTATTTATTTAGAAAACAAAACATTATCTTATACAATAAATTGTTGAGGGATGAAATGCTGATAACTCTAACTGATAGTTGTTGATAATAATATAAAAGATTATTCAATAAAACACATGTCTCTATCGAAACTCAATGTAATTCATTTATTACACTTGCCTATGTATGAAATATATACATAGTAATGCGATCGTAACAATTTTTGAATTTGAGTCTCCGCTGGAAATACATTTTTTATAACTTTTAAGTCCAAATTACTAAGTCCCGCAAAAAGCTCTATGAGAGTCCGTGTGTGTAGTAATTATAGCTAAAAAACAACATGTTGAATAAAACTGAAATTTCATTTTTTATTACCCTATATGCCTGAGATTTTACAGCAACTTAATACCATGCACTTTGCACTTTGATTTTCTTAGAAACGGCTCTAATGATTTTATGAAACTCGCTATATCGGTCATATGTAATGGGCGTAGGTTTCATTCTGATTGAAATAGTCTAGCATGGCTTACAACCCGAACATTTTAATTTTCTGGAAGGAATTAGTCCGGGTGGCGGTCATTAAATGAAACAACTAAATAGTTTCAACTATTTTATTGTTTGCCAACGTTTCGACCCCCTTTGTGGGTCATCATCAGGGCGCATGGTGGGAGAATGGAAACTGTTTCCATTCTCCCACCATGCGCCCTGATGATGACCCACAAAGGGGGTCGAAACGTTGGCAAACAATAAAATAGTTGAAACTATTTAGTTGTTTCATTTAATGACCGCCACCCGGACTAATTCCTTCCAGTAATTCTCAACGGTCAACTAATTACATCCACAATTTTAATTTTCTTTTTCTAAACTACCTTTAATTTCGTAGATAACAAAAAAGTAATCGTATCTTCATAAGTATGGATAAAAAACTAGGAAATAGGGTCAATCCTGATGCTTAGTGGGTTCGTAGGTAGCTATTCGAATTAAACAAATTAGTTGGGTAACTAAAGGAAAAAAGAGGGAAAATATATATATTTTTTTATAACATGAGAATATTAATTATATATATATATATATATATATATATATTATGTACCACTGGGAAGCTGAAAATTTTAGAAAAATGTTATCTTATATACAATTTTGTGGAAGGTTATGTAAAGAGCATAAATCTATGTGATCATTGTATATAAAATTGTATATAGTTATTTTATTCAATTGTAAACATATGCTTTTAATAAAACTGAATGGCACTATGAACTTTTTTTCAACTCTAACTTTATTTAATATTTCTTAAATTGTTTATAAACAACCAAAGTAAGTGAAAATTGTGTGTTTCCCACAACAGATTTTTTTTTTTATATTTTAGTTTTAACAAAAATATTTCATTAATTAATGTCCATCACTGGAAAAAAGTATTCATTTAAATACATTTATACTCTGCACCAATATCATTAGAGTTTTATTTATTTATCATAATTTATTGTTTCATGTTTTACTCTTTATTTCCAAATGTTTATACGTATTCATAGGTCAATTTTCAATAATAATAAAAAAATTTGCTTCATAATTTAATAACAACATGAGATTTAAAATATAATTAATAATTAATAATTGAACTAATAAAATGTATATAAGGATGGATTTATACCAACAAAATATGAATGTGGTCATTATAAAAGAGGGGCAATCCCGATGCTCTGTGGGTTCATTCCACCCCTAAAACAAAATCCACATATGCTGATCCCTGAGTTAATGACCAGAACGTAAGTTGATCCCAGATAATAATCAATGAGAAGGGTCAGCGAGAACATAATCAGGGAAGGTAGCCCTTAGGACGGGCCCTAATGAAGATAGTAAAGGCTTTTCAACGCGATGAAGGGAGGGATCCTCATTTTTGGTCTATAATTCTCGGAACTCATTACTAACGCTCCCTTGGCCAGCCATCTTCCCTTCTCCTTACTGTCCCTTACTCTGATACAAACCTCTCTATTGCAAAAGCTGTACATCTACCTCTTTGATGTAATACATTTCATAGAAAACTAAATCTGATTAGGGATCAACAGCATTATTTTATAGGAATGTCGAGCCTTAATGTTTGCAGTTCTGAAAATAGTGTCAAATAAGCTTGTAGTAGTAGTACCCATGGTTTATAGTGGAGTGTATAAACTATACTATCTCGGGTATTAAGCAAATAAGTCAGGTGTATCTCAGAGCAGTGTTCTAGGGCCAATATTATTTAACATAGATATGTTAAATTTACCACATCAAAGTGGGACTATATTGGATACTTTTGCGGATATTGCAGCTAACCTGATTTTAGTAAAAAATCTTTTTCAAGCGGCATTTATTTTTTAATAAATCCTCGTCTAATATTTCTCCCTCATCTTAATCTTTTAATATTTTCCTGAACATAAAGCCGTGCATAAAATATTTTTCTGATTAATATTTTTAGCGTTGCAGCTGTTGTAAGTGAGCTTCGCCGATGTAAACATGTATTATAAAAATATTTCTAAACCTGCTAATTTTGCAGATATAAAATCAATACAAAACATAACAATAAAATAAGGATATGCTTTATATCTTTTGTTCTAAAAATTATTACCCAAATAGTGAGCTAAGTTGTTAAAAACATTCTCCAAATTTAATGAAAAAACGATACATTTAGCGAGCTAAAAATTTATAAAGAAAAAGAAAGTTACGTTTGATATTTTTTTTTATACCTTAGCCATTGTCCTAGTAGCTTAAAAAATTTCTATTGAGAATAGTCCTTTTTTTGTTTATGAATTTTCAAAATAGTTTATCTTTTGCAATGTTTACATGGAAATATAAAATAAGCCACATAAATTCGGTTTCTGAGCTGGTTATTGAATCACAAAATGTTCTTCGCTGTTAAAATAGCGTTTTATTAAAATGTTTTACTCCGGTAATTTTGCACATTTCAAAACGAAACAAAAACTACATTGTTGATGAGAGTACTTTATACAGTTTCGATTTTTACAAGATATTAACGAAGTAACCAAGAAAATTGTTTAAAAAAATTCAGGAAAAATGACATCAACTGAAACTTTTAGTGCACTATAACAAGGGAGGTTAGAAAGAATTCTCAAGCTTATTTTTCTTTGTTGTATAGTCTTACCATCTGACTACTTGCTGTAGAAATATTGAACTTGTGGGCATTGTCCTTTTTTTAGTACAACTTTCCAGAGAAGGGTTATTTCCTAGCTCAGCAAATTAACAGAAGAATATCTAAATAAACCATTATGAAACTTATACAGACTACATCTTAATGTAATAAGCATTGTAAGATTACTCAGAGATAAGAGACTCAGTTCGTTTTCGAAATATAAAACATTTACTGTTAACACCCTGCAAGAGTTGCCCTCCTCTTTTCAACCTACTATCAACATGTTCACGCCGGGGTGACCCACCGATTGGTCAAACTTGCCTGTTCCGTGAAAAAAACGTAGACATTCGCCGCCGCGTGAACGTTTAAGGCGAACCGAATTAACTCAATTAATTTAAATTGAGTCTCAAGGTCATGCAAGGTCTGAACGATTTCCAATGGATGGACCCATATACGTGAATCTTTTTTTTTTTTTAATGAATGGAAAGAAAAATAAATAACATGATTTTACGGTAAGGAAACAGTTAGAACACGGCCACGACTAAGAAACTACAAGCCTACATTCTAAAACGGATTAGAGGCAGAGGTATGAGGAAGTATATGCATATAGCAGGGCGGGTACCCAGGCGGCTGTTAGCAAGAACATAAACAAACGATAGAGACGGAGAGAGTGTTAAAGGAAGCCTAGTTAGCATAATTCCCAGGAGCTGCTATCTGCTCGCCCTAACAATGCTAATTAAACACGTATCATAAATGTTTATTAATGCGAGCTGTGTTCCTGGGCGGAGCGATCCTTTGACGTTCTCCGGACGTGATGAACATTAATTTATCTCTCTCCCTCTCTCATTCTCACTCCCGGCCAACCGCACGGATCTTGGGCAATCTTTTATCAGTCGGTTCATACCGGCGGAACGGAGGAAACGCAACTACAATTAATTGTCAAAGCCATGTTCTGGTAATTTGATATTAGGGAGCTGTGAAGCTTCTCAAGCTGCAAAGACTATATGAGAAATAATTTCAACTAATCTCTTCATTTTATTTACCTACAAATATATCGATAAGAATTATCGTAGATTAACTTTAAATTTAATGACTAACTCATGTTATATATTCTTGAAAATTAAAAAGTGACAAATTTTTATTAAGGAATATAACAATCTCTTTTAATTGAGGACTTTAAGTAATAGTAATAATGGATTGCGTTTTTCAACAATTACATTAACAAATTAAATAATTCAAAATTAAAATATTGAAGAAAATTAAATTAAATTCATAAACAATAAAATATAATTTATTACTAGAAAGGAAGGCTGAGGTCCTATGGCCATATGATGAGGATCAATCCTGAGAGAAAACCTAGCGTTTTACAGCGAATCCACAGTTATAAAAATTTAACCGGGTATTTCTAGCTGGTTAAGGATGATATGGACCAAGGGGTGTTAAGAGACCCAGATTGTTTAGAAAGAGATGAGTATAGAAATCTGCTCAAGAGAATAAAGGTTCTTGTGGGAAAGAAGCGCTCCAAAAAGGACGTAACGTAAAAAAACGTAAGCACGCTGAGCTCATGAGGAGCATATGGGAGAAAAGGAGGCAGATGAAGAGGAAGCATTAAATTCACGTGCTCTTTAAGGCCTTTTTAAACTGGTAAACTATTCCTTTCCCTGACGTTTCACTCATTTTTGAAAGTGTGTTGAAGAAGCTAAATCAATTATAGAACGGACAAGCATTTAATTTTATTCATTCACCAATTGATAGTATACATAAAAAAATCATTAAAAAAAAAAAATTCAACTACTACTTTAAAATTTCTTACGGAAAACTAAATGCTTAAACAATTTTCAGTCAAAACTTAAATTACCATTTTACAATACTTTTCCGAACATATTTACTTACAATTATCGTTTCAGCACAAAACCCATTAGTTACCCTCTTTGTAAATTTATAGACTGTTTCATACAATCATTATGAATGTACAGATTTGTTACACTGTAATATATTGTTCAATGTTTCGGTCAAACAATGGCATCATTCTTAAAAACAACTATATGTTTATTATATGATAAATTAGTACCAACTTCTTTTTTAAATTGCGATGGTATATTAGAAAAGCAAAACTAAAATAATTTTAGATATTAATCAATTATTAGATGATTAATTGTATTGGGTTGATGCAAAATTAATGCAGGTTTCCTCTATTGCAATATCTTAATTCCAATTGTGTAAACAAAGCTAATCCTAACATTGATCATTATTATACTAAAACAAACCTTATCTAATACCCTCTCTTTCACCATGAATTTGTTTAGTAAAATCGTTTTGTTCAGTGTGTTCAAAGGTCTTGAATCGAAAATGTCAAAGTGCGATTTTCGTCAAATTTATTTTTACGAATTTAAATTAGGGCGCAGCGCTGCGCAAACGGCTCGTAATATTAATGAAGTGTGGGGTCAGGGGGCTATTAATGAGTGCACGGTGCAGCGTTGGTTCCAGAAGTTTCGCAGAGGAGATTTCGACCTCGAAGACAAGGAAGGTCGGGGCCGTCATCTTGCTCTGGACAACGACTAGCTGAGGTCAAAAGTGGAAGAAGACCCAACCAAAACCACACGAGAAATGGCGGCGGAACTCGGAACTCAAAAATTGCAACGTCTTTGCCCAACATTGATGAATCGGAAGGGGCCGATCCTGCTCCACGATTACGCCGGACCACACGTTGCACAACCAACGCTTCGACGACTGCACGAGTTGGGCTACGAAGTTCTCCAACATCCGCCTTATTCACCTGACCTCTCTCCTACAGACTTCCACTTTTTCAGGCATCTGGACAACTTTTTGAGGGAGAAAAATTTTCAAAACCAGGACGATATTAAAAATTCTTTTCGTGATTTCATTGAGTCCAGGGATTCGAATTTTTTTTCTGGTGGAATAAGAAAGCTTGTTGAACGTTGGCAAAAGTGCATTGATTCAGATGGAAATTATTTTGATTAAATATATATGGTTAAAGTAAAGATATGGCGTATTTACAATACCTACTAAAAACCTGCATTACTTTTGCATCAACCCAATATTTGATTAGTAAAAAATAGCATCCTTTTTAAAACCTATTTACGTCAGTCAAAATATAATATAGAAGATTTTCAGTTTAAGATCAATAAATTCCTATTTAATAAGAATTCAGAAAAAATATTTTACACATCAGTCAAAATAATAAATTTCTTGTAGTTTAATTTATTCTTTATAATTATGTTATTTTGTATTTTCTCTTTTCAATGATATATTTATATTCATATAGTCCTACGCACAATGACCTCAGAATAATTATAAGGCAAAAAATTGACCAAAAGCCAAGCACAGAATGATTCTCACGACATTTATTGATTTATTTTTAAGCAGAAGTAATCGAACAATAATCCTTTTACAAGTAGGGTTAAAATAAATCATTTATCAATGCTCCCTTGAAATTATTCAGTTCTCTGGTAATGATAGTGTATCTCTCAACGGCTCTGAAAGCATTAATTTAAAAAACATAGCAAGCGCAGAGAATAAAGTTTAATATATAATTCAATGTTACTTTAACGAAAGGCAGGCCAGCAACCTAGCGATTTGACACTAAACACTCTGTACATTTTTTATGTTCCTCTCATGCCTGCCTGGAACGCCTACAATAATTTTAACATCGAATAAAATGATGTTAGGATATAATTATATTCATTACCAAGCTCATTTAACAGATTGAAGGTTTTTTTTCCTTAGAATTAAATAACAACTTTATAATATTCTAGGCGCTGTAATAGACACTTTTGAGTAACTGATGTGTGTTGCGGGTGGGGTCGAATTTCGCCTTACTTGTTGAAAGATTCCCTCTGATTTCTAAAGGTATATTATTGTAATATTTCATTATAAAACTAGTGACCCCTGCATCGGACGGGTGCAATTTGAATGATGTGTCATTTATGTTTAATGTGTGTAACATAACTTTCACTGATCAAAGGTTTATCACTTTAGGATAATCAGTTCCTTAGAGACGATATGTTCTTAAGTTTCCAGGCTCAAAACAACGGTATTTAACAACAGGAGTGTTTTTAATGCCTTGATCACAGAAAATTTATTTTTCCTTCAAAAGAAAAACTTAATTGCAATGTATTATACCTATGATCTTTTCGAAAAGAATGCCTGTGGAAAAAATCCTATCAATACATCACGTGTGTTGGGGCCAGCGTGGTCGTCCTTAGGATCTCCTTACGCTGTGCCTGAAAGCTGAGCTGATTCATAGGACTTGCTTGTTGTACCAAACTATGTATTCCCAAATAGATAAATTGATGATTGGATAAACAAATAAATGAGTATGTTTAATAGGTAAATATGAAAAAAAAACAAGGTAAAAGGTATAATGGTTAGGTAATAACAAATAGGTAGTAGTAACACTTTTTAGATTCACTCTGTTCCAACTGTACAAAACATATGTTTTTCTCTTATTATCCTGATCAATGAATACTTGATAAAAACATTTGTTCAAAGTATGTGAGGAATTTAGAATAGATAATTATTCTGGTATAAGTGGCGTTAACAACGTGGTTTAGAAGGACTTAGCGAAAACTATGAATCGTGACATCATATTAAGAGGTGTTTACAAGTTTATAAGCTTATAACAACTTTCTATTAATGTATATGACACCTGTTTTTAATAAATATTTCAAACCCAATCTAAAATCATTGTTAATTTATGGACGATTATAATTACAACATTACAAATAACATATGCTCACAATTTCATGGACTATAAGGTATTAAAACTCGTACTTCTTATTTTAGTGCATATAAGCTTTGTCTAAAATTTTATACTACTGTATAATTTTATGAAAAACTTAATTAAAGAAAACTTAATTTTCCCTTCTAAACAAAACTTAATTTCGAAGTATTTTACTTTTAAACTTCAGAAAAAAATTGCCTGGTTGTCGTGTGGTTTTGAAGGATTTTGCGGTAACCAAGAATGGCAACATTATTTTATATATAAGGAGATTTTATTTCTTATACATGATTATATAGAATAATGTTTTCTAATACAAATTGTAAGAAAACCGGGCACATTTTTTTTTTTTTTTTTTATTATTATGTAAATATATATATATATATATATATATATATATATATATATATATATATATATATATATATATATATATATATATATTGTAATGGGTATACAAAAGAAAATTCAAAGTCTAATGTAGGATTGGAGGTTGTAATTAATGACTATTTCATCAAAAAATAAGAAAATGGCATTATAGTCGCAACGTGGCGCATTTTAATAAAATAGTGGTGGAGTACAATTACAGCCTCCAATTCTATATTATATTTTTAAATATACTTAATACTCAATTTGTACTTAAGTACTGATTTTGTATTTTTCTCTTCCTTTTCAGAAACATTTTTTTCCACTTATTCCATTCCAGAATCACCATTATAATGTTAAAATAATATAAGTTTATTAACTGCTTTAAACAGCTATTAAGGGACTTGAAGTGGAATCTTGAGCTACCCTTTAAGGGCGAAGGAAGTACCAGAAGGGATGGCATTATAAAAAAGGAAATTGGCGTTATGGTCGAGGAGTGGAGCCACCTGATGCCTTATTATTCAGAATTGAAACGTGGCTTCCGTTATGTGCTGGGGGAAGGAACCACTTTTCCATTTTGGAGATCGGGTCCCTAGGTCCAGTAGAACTTCTATCTCCCCCCTCACCACGCCTTTATGAATATTTTATTACGAGTAGCCTTCCCTCTTAGGGCGAAACTAGTGTTGTTGGTGACTGCACTCTGTCTTCGATGTCATACTCAGGTATGTTTCTGTTAATTACGTTATTTGGAAATTACTGTCGTGAATCGCTTTTGAAAAATTATTATCGTGAAAAAATTATTGATTTTCCTTTAAAGTTAAATAATTAATTAAATACACAAATCAATATACTGGTTTGCCTTAGAACCTTATGTTTCTGTTAATTACGTTATTTGGAAATTACTGTCGTGAATCGCTTTTGAAAAATTATTATCGTGAAAAAATTATTGATTTTCCTTTAAAGTTAAATAATTAATTAAATACACAAATCAATATACTGGTTTGCCTTAGAACCTTATGTTTCTGTTAATTACGTTATTTGGAAATTACTGCCGTGAATCGCTTTTGAAAAATTACTATCGTGAAAAAATTATTGTTTTTCCTTTAAAGTTAAATAATTAATTAAATACACAAATCAATATACTGGTTTGCCTTAGAACCTTATGTTTCTGTTAATTACGTTATTTGGAAATTACTGCCGTGAATCGCTTTTGAAAAATTACTATCGTGAAAAAATTATTGTTTTTCCTTTAAAGTTAAATAATTAATTAAATACACAAATCAATATAATGGTTTGCCTTAGAACCTTATGTTTCTGTTAATTACGTTATTTGGAAATTACTGTCGTGAATCGCTTTTGAAAAATTATTATCGTGAAAAATTTATTGATTTTCCTTTAAAGTTAAATAATTAATTAAATACACAAATCAATATACTGGTTTGCCTTAGAACCTTATGTTTCTGTTAATTACGTTATTTGGAAATTACTGCCGTGAATCGCTTTTGAAAAATTACTATCGTGAAAAAATTATTGTTTTTCCTTTAAAGTTAAATAATTAATTAAATACACAAATCAATATACTGGTTTGCCTTAGAACCTTATGTTTCTGTTAATTACGTTATTTGGAAATTACTGCCGTGAATCGCTTTTGAAAAATTACTATCGTGAAAAAATTATTGTTTTTCCTTTAAAGTTAAATAATTAATTAAATACACAAATCAATATACTGGTTTGCCTTAGAACCTTATGTTTCTGTTAATTACGTTATTTGGAAATTACTGCCGTGAATCGCTTTTGAAAAATTACTATCGTGAAAAAATTATTGTTTTTCCTTTAAAGTTAAATAATTAATTAAATACACAAATCAATATACTGGTTTGCCTTAGAACCTTATGTTTCTGTTAATTACGTTATTTGGAAATTACTGCCGTGAATCGCTTTTGAAAAATTACTATCGTGAAAAAATTATTGTTTTTCCTTTAAAGTTAAATAATTAATTAAATACACAAATCAATATAATGGTTTGCCTTAGAACCTTATGTTTCTGTTAATTACGTTATTTGGAAATTACTGTCGTGAATCGCTTTTGAAAAATTATTATCGTGAAAAATTTATTGATTTTCCTTTAAAGTTAAATAATTAATTAAATACACAAATCAATATACTGGTTTGCCTTAGAACCTTATGTTTCTGTTAATTACGTTATTTGGAAATTACTGCCGTGAATCGCTTTTGAAAAATTACTATCGTGAAAAAATTATTGTTTTTCCTTTAAAGTTAAATAATTAATTAAATACACAAATCAATATACTGGTTTGCCTTAGAACCTTATGTTTCTGTTAATTACGTTATTTGGAAATTACTGCCGTGAATCGCTTTTGAAAAATTACTATCGTGAAAAAATTATTGTTTTTCCTTTAAAGTTAAATAATTAATTAAATACACAAATCAATATAATGGTTTGCCTTAGAACCTTATGTTTCTGTTAATTACGTTATTTGGAAATTACTGTCGTGAATCGCTTTTGAAAAATTATTATCGTGAAAAATTTATTGATTTTCCTTTAAAGTTAAATAATTAATTAAATACACAAATCAATATACTGGTTTGCCTTAGAACCTTATGTTTCTGTTAATTACGTTATTTGGAAATTACTGCCGTGAATCGCTTTTGAAAAATTACTATCGTGAAAAAATTATTGTTTTTCCTTTAAAGTTAAATAATTAATTAAATACACAAATCAATATACTGGTTTGCCTTAGAACCTTATGTTTCTGTTAATTACGTTATTTGGAAATTACTGCCGTGAATCGCTTTTGAAAAATTACTATCGTGAAAAAATTATTGTTTTTCCTTTAAAGTTAAATAATTAATTAAATACACAAATCAATATACTGGTTTGCCTTAGAACCTTATGTTTCTGTTAATTACGTTATTTGGAAATTACTGCCGTGAATCGCTTTTGAAAAATTACTATCGTGAAAAAATTATTGTTTTTCCTTTAAAGTTAAATAATTAATTAAATACACAAATCAATATACTGGTTTGCCTTGGAACCTTATGTTTCTGTTAATTACGTTATTTGGAAATTACTGCCGTGAATCGCTTTTGAAAAATTATTATCGTGAAAAATTTATTGATTTTCCTTTAAAGTTAAATAATTAATTAAATACACAAATCAATATACTGGTTTGCCTTAGAACCTTATGTTTCTGTTAATTACGTTATTTGGAAATTACTGCCGTGAATCGCTTTTGAAAAATTATTATCGTGAAAAATTTATTGATTTTCCTTTAAAGTTAAATAATTAATTAAATACACAAATCAATATACTGGTTTGCCTTAGAACCTTATGTTTCTGTTAATTACGTTATTTGGAAATTACTGCCGTGAATCGCTTTTGAAAAATTACTATCGTGAAAAAATTATTGTTTTTCCTTTAAAGTTAAATAATTAATTAAATACACAAATCAATATACTGGTTTGCCTTAGAACCTTATGTTTCTGTTAATTACGTTATTTGGAAATTACTGCCGTGAATCGCTTTTGAAAAATTACTATCGTGAAAAAATTATTGTTTTTCCTTTAAAGTTAAATAATTAATTAAATACACAAATCAATATACTGGTTTGCCTTAGAACCTTATGTTTCTGTTAATTACGTTATTTGGAAATTACTGCCGTGAATCGCTTTTGAAAAATTACTATCGTGAAAAAATTATTGTTTTTCCTTTAAAGTTAAATAATTAATTAAATACACAAATCAATATACTGGTTTGCCTTAGAACCTTATGTTTCTGTTAATTACGTTATTTGGAAATTACTGCCGTGAATCGCTTTTGAAAAATTACTATCGTGAAAAAAATTATTGTTTTTCCTTTAAAGTTAAATAATTAATTAAATACACAAATCAATATACTGGTTTGCCTTAGAACCTTATGTTTCTGTTAATTACGTTATTTGGAAATTACTGCCGTGAATCGCTTTTGAAAAATTACTATCGTGAAAAAATTATTGTTTTTCCTTTAAAGTTAAATAATTAATTAAATACACAAATCAATATACTGGTTTGCCTTAGAACCTTATGTTTCTGTTAATTACGTTATTTGGAAATTACTGCCGTGAATCGCTTTTGAAAAATTACTATCGTGAAAAAATTATTGTTTTTCCTTTAAAGTTAAATAATTAATTAAATACACAAATCAATATAATGGTTTGCCTTAGAACCTTATGTTTCTGTTAATTACGTTATTTGGAAATTACTGTCGTGAATCGCTTTTGAAAAATTATTATCGTGAAAAAATTATTGTTTTTCCTTTAAAGTTAAATAATTAATTAAATACACAAATCAATATACTGGTTTGCCTTAGAACCTTATGTTTCTGTTAATTACGTTATTTGGAAATTACTGTCGTGAATCGCTTTTGAAAAATTATTATCGTGAAAAAATTATTGTTTTTCCTTTAAAGTTAAATAATTAATTAAATACACAAATCAATATACTGGTTTGCCTTAGAACCTTATGTTTCTGTTAATTACGTTATTTGGAAATTACTGCCGTGAATCGCTTTTGAAAAATTACTATCGTGAAAAAATTATTGTTTTTCCTTTAAAGTTAAATAATTAATTAAATACACAAATCAATATACTGGTTTGCCTTAGAACCTTATGTTTCTGTTAATTACGTTATTTGGAAATTACTGCCGTGAATCGCTTTTGAAAAATTACTATCGTGAAAAAATTATTGTTTTTCCTTTAAAGTTAAATAATTAATTAAATACACAAATCAATATAATGGTTTGCCTTAGAACCTTATGTTTCTGTTAATTACGTTATTTGGAAATTACTGCCGTGAATCGCTTTTGAAAAATTACTATCGTGAAAAAATTATTGTTTTTCCTTTAAAGTTAAATAATTAATTAAATACACAAATCAATATACTGGAACATCTCGTTCAAAACTTGCATGTATTAAACAACGGCAACTCGATTTCCTCGCGACTTAATAAGATCAAACGAAAATTATTGATTGATATAAAAAATATTTAAATTATAATATTCTTAAGAGATTTTTTTCATTTTATTTATTAATTCGCACCTGTTAGCAGTAATGTTACAACCAGAAAATGGGCATCTCTATGCTTTAGGTTTTTTTATGTATGTTTATCCAGGATGTTTTACATAATTGAAGTCCAGTTGTGACTTATGTTGTGTCAGACCGTTAATGAGTCTATCTTCATTTGACTGACTTTATCGATATTTTTTTATATTTATTTTTTATTGTCATTTATTGAATTTTACAACTGTATTAGTTAATATATCAAGTAAATTAGCTAACAGAAATACATGAAAAAAACATGAAGAGGAAATGCTCATTGGCACCACCACACTGGGTTATCTAAACTAGAAGGTCTCGAGACCATCTTCTTTTTAGACGCCTCGGAGGATTGTCAAGAATGGAAGAGGAAGCAAGGATTGAAACTAGTGGGTTAGAGTGGGATAGGAGTTTTTCATGGAAGGATTGATACCTGGTTCGGGCCAAATCAACAACATATGGGATATTAAGCTCTTTATGTATGAGTTTATTTGGGACAAAGTAAGGAGCATTGAGGATATTTCGAAGAGTTTTGGATTGTAAGGATTTGATGGTTTAGTAGAGCCCCTGAGCTTAACTCCGTAAGTCCAGATAGGCCTTATGATGGTGATATAGATGTGCCTTTTGTAGATAAGTGGAAGGTTATCAAGATTATAAGTAAATATAAAACCAAAAGGTTATCTTATTAAATAGGAATAAATATCAATAAAATTTACAATAAGTAAACAATAATAGCTGATTACGTATTGCTTCTATTCAATAAGCCCAACGGTACGTTTATGGAAAACATAATATGTATTTTTACATAATTTTTTTTTATTTATTTATTTATAGTAGTTTGCAACTGTATTTATGTACACAATAAGTAAATATGAGGAATGAAAATGTCTTCAGAAAGAGCTCCCCGGTGGTAGCACTTCACTAACTTTATATAAAACTTAAACTAATAAAAATAAGTTTAAATTAAATGAATCGATCGACATTAATTACTCCAGAGTAAAATCCAATAGTTATTTAATGGAGATTAATTGTGTTTCATAAATATAAAATTTTCTAAAATTATAAAGAAATGTAAAATTTAAAAAGAGGAAAAAGCAAAGTAAATTTTTAACTGTATATTAAGTTTTATATTTATGTAAGTACCCTTATCAAATATAAATAAATATTTAAAAATTGAACAAATAGAATAGTAACTACAATAATATATTATGTATAGCGTCATATTACTGAAAGCGGTTTTCGTTTTCATTTAAAACTTATATAGATTAAAATGAAGTGATGTATTCTATGCCCATTGCTTTCGAGGAAAATTTAATATTTCACATAAAAATAACAATACGTTTATTCTTTAACAAGACCTCTCATAAACTTCAACGACTTTCAGATTTCACTGAAAAATAACGAGGTCTGTTGAATAAAAGTAAAAATTTACCAATGCAATTATATTTAAAGACTTGAAGAAAAAAATTACGCACAGTAATAACGATTACATATAAATGTTTTATTATTTTTAACAGTATTAAATTGCTTTTTTTTTTTTTAAATGAAAATTATTACACTTTATTTTCCAAGATTTAAATTGTTCCTCTTTATATAAATATTTATAAAGCAACTTAAACGTTTTTAGTTTTAGTACTTGAATAAATAAATATTCAATAAATATAAAAGATTGACAATGAGGACGCCTAGAAATTGCCATGAAATTAATATTGATTGCAATAAACTAAACGGAAACAAATTTCTTGGAGAGTTTTTTTTTAAATAACCACTATTTCCTCCATTAGCCTATTATAAAATACAATAACATAATGTATAACATGCAACAAAATATATTTCCTAATTAATCAGCATTATTCAAATAAAAAGAAAAAAGCTTTCTATCGATTTAGAACCATTATATTCTAAATATCAATTGACAGATGGAACAATATTTTTATGAAAAACATTATCATCCAAGCTAAATCTCACGAGTAGCACACTATGTTATTTTCTAACTTGCATCTAATTCCGAACTCCAAAGCTGGTCACGACCATCGATTTTGAAGGTGGAAGAAGAGCCCTTCAGTACTTATAAGAAAAAAAGCCTTTTTAATAATGCAAGACATTTTTTCCATTTCAACATTATAACTGTTATACACTGTCGAAACTGTCTGAAAAAAAATGTTTACAATAAATATGTCAATTCATCTATTTAATTTATTATAACGCCAACAAAATTTGTCAGCAGTTAAATTGAATAATGTTTAATAGAAATCTCTTTCTGAATAAATTTATATTACAAAAAATATTTTTTCGAAGTCACTCAGCTTCAGATAGATAACATTAAATAAATGTTACAGATTAAAATATCTAGCACTTATTAGTATTAGCAATTAATAAAATTAAAATTAAATACATCTTACCTAACTAAAACTCAGTAGATCTAACGGCTTATTTCGTAATAAGATAAACACCCTGTTTTTCCTGCGACCATGAAAGGTCCTGAATTCATAATGGATCTCATGATTCTGGGCCAAACTCTTACTGAGCTATAATTATGATTATTCGATCACGTATTTAATTGATTAAAATTATGCTGAAAACAAAAATAAATATGGGTTAATCTATTAAAAACATCCACTTTTTCCTAATTCAGACATTCAAATTTTTCATTATTTAGACAAAAAAAAAAATTATATGGTCTTTTTATCAGTTATTTACCATCAGTTTCTTAATAAAAAACCACGGATGAAATAATTTTCTGATGAAACAGTCTTAGTGTTAAAGCCATTTCTAGTCAGCTTCATGGCTAAAATCATGTGATGGGAACATCTTCCTAATTTTGTAGATATCTCACGAAATTATTATTTTTTTTTTTTTATTTTTTTTTTATTCGTATATATTAAAATTTGTCATAATAGACAATAATAATAGTGCTACAGGATCTCATTCATACAATATTTACAATATAAACAAAAGAAAAGTCAAATTACATAAAATAAAATCAAAATAAATAAACGTATACAATATCAAAATTTATAGACAAAATAAATACAAATAAATGAAGTTAACAAATAAATAAACAAATCATGTCTCATTCATACCTATGTACAATATTTACAATCAGCTCGGGAACCCCGGACGGGGCTTGTCCCCCCACTTGTGGAAGGACAAGCAGAGCCCAAAGGATCCCAGCGCCTCCCTCTCAGCCGCATCACTGGTGAGAGCCAGCGGAAGCTAAGTGAGGGCGCCACAGCCACAATCACACCGCACATGAGAGGAGAATCTGACCAGTGTCAGAACTCCAGAATAGATGTTTACAATATGTCTCGGGGCCACTGCCGTTTCAACCTTCTAGGAGGGTTGTATGGATGAGTGGAGCTGGATAGGGATTGTGCTAGAGGATTAGGATGATGAATGAGGTTCTGGTGGAATTTGGAAAATTTAGATGGAATCAGGTCTGCAATAAATGGAACATTAAGGTCGTGGTGCAAGGTATAGTTGGATACATAATAAGGAGCATTTACTATTATTCGCAGGACTTTGGATTGAAAGGATTGAATGCGTTTGATGTTAGAACGTTTAGCTGTCCCCCACAGTTCAAGTCCGTAGGTCCAGAATGGCTTCAGTATTCACGAAATTATAAGGATCTACTTTGCATTTCATCACAACTCATTACTTAAATGGTGAAGTAAATAGTTATCAACTTCTCAAACTTAAGAAAAAAACGATCATATTTGGGAGTTAAAAGCATAAAAAGAAAAAAAAAATATTTTTATAGATTAGTTGTAGTTACTACTTACAGTAAACATTACGATCTTTGAGAGATTTTCCCAACACAGCTTTTTAGCCTCGAAGCTGACTTGAACTGCCTGCGACACTAAAACTATTAGGCAGAAAAGTATTTTATCCCGTTTTTGATTTAGAAAAGAATAGAGTATAAATATATATATATATATATTTCTGGCAATATGGAGTACTGTAACTTTTTTGGAGTAACAGTAACCGAGAGCCTATATAGTAGGAAATATCGAAGGGCCGGCGGACAGTGAAGAACCTTGCGGCACTAATCAGACCGAGACAGGAGTAAAAAAACTGGCCCCGTATTTAACGGACTAATTAATAGGGGCTCTCGCTGGATAAAAACCCTCGGGGAGAAACGCTTAACACGCTCTTTCCAGCGTCGTTAATGTATAGCTACTGTGTAAGCGAAAAAATTCACTCGTCCTTGCTAATTTCATTTCTCTTCTTACGTATCCTCTTAGGGTCACTTTCATTCTCGGGCTTCGTTACACAGCACATTTTGGAAAGTTAAGAGCAATCTATGTGGTGGAACTCTCTGATCTCAGAGCCAAACTAAAAATTATTCTTTTCTTCTTGAATGATACTGATTTCATAAAATTAGTTTTTATTTTTTCTGGGAAAAATAATATTTATACTCTGTAAAACCTATTTATAACACAGCAAGCACAAGTCTGAGCAACTTCTCTGCTATAGAGACAAATTCGGTATAGTACATTATTCAATTAAAAACAAAAAAATATAGAAGTATGTATTTTCACCAAATGGTAAGAAAGCAGTTTGTAAACCGCACCTTCTCTTCACAACAAATAAAGGATGCTAACCTAAGCAAAAGCCATTAGCCTAATAGTTATGGTAAAGAGTAATATCTTACTGAAAGTATATGCTTAATCTTAAATCTATAATACAAATATATAAATACAAGTCTTATGTATTTCTTTACTAATATAATCATAAATCTTTTCCATTACTCCTACCTTGCCGAAGATAAAATTATTTTTTCGGTTGCTCAGGGTTACTATTTTGAATGTTGATCGTTTATTTTACCCTTATAGCAATTTTCTGATTCCATTAAAAATAATTTGTTTATTTCTCCTATTAAAGAATATACTATAGTTTATTAATACAATTTAGTGCTTTATTCATATACATAATATTGGAGCAGCGTCACATGGCGCCAAAGAGGTTACGTAAAGTTAGTTTGCCAATGTAATATATCATTGATTATTATATGTATTTAATTTCCCCACCTTTTCAATTATTGTTTTCAGAATAATTATTCATTATTTTTCTCCATAGTATTTTCTAATTATAAATTTATTTTAAATGCATTGGCAAAAAAACCTTCTTCAGAACGATATCAATTTATTCATAACTGTTATCGATTGATGAAAGACACATGGTGTACTTTCGTTATTGAAAAATCTATAAAAAAGGTTATTCACATTGTATTCAATAAATCTTTGTTTTGTAACTAAAGAAACTGTGTACACTGTCAAATTATTAGCAACACGCTGAAATATATTAAAGACTTAATGAATGTCTATAAAGATAATTTGAAAAATTAAAAATACACTTATTCAATAAAATTTGTAAATAACTTTTGTATTTGATCTGTGACTGATCGTTGAAAAATTTAAATTATCGAATAAAACTTTTCAGAAACATAATTTTCGAAATTACTAAATTGATTTTGAAATTGTATACCTATTAACTATTTTTTGAGAATTTAATATGCTCGCGTTCCAAGAAATAAACTAATAAACTCGATAAAAATAATTAATAAAGTTTCTGAGAAGATTTGCTTATGAAAATGAAGTTTGAAGTTTAGAGGGATTGGAAAACAAAAGGAATTAAAGCTTAAGGAAATAACGATAACTGCTTCTAACGAAAAAACATCCAACGATTAATTAAGGAAAGAAGAAATAATGCTTTGCTAATTAACTATTGGGTGAATTTAGACATAGTTAACAATTAAGAGGAATTCAACCTTGAATATGTAAAATGTTATGTTCCATGAGCTGTGAAAATATTTTCGAAAATATGAAAACATTACGATATAGTGTATCGTCCATTCTAAAGGTATAAGGAATTGTCTAGAAAGTTAAAAAATTGTTTAACAAATACATTTTTAACTGTATTTTTTTTCTTAAAATCGGTCCATCAGCAAACACAATCAATCAGCAAATGTGATGAAGCAGTAGGAAATGCTGACATTTTTGGCATGAGTTATTTATTATGTTTTGGTCTGAGTTATTTCACATGTGTGATTAATTCACAATGTATTATTCCCGCTTAACGTTCCTTTTTTTTCTCTCTCTTTATATCTTTATTTATACCTGTCAGAAGATGTTTGACAATCAGCAAATGTGTTGGACAAATGCAAGATCAGACATGGTAGGCATGGGAAGTAAAGTGCCCAGCAGCACCCTTTTCAAGGCTTTAATTTAGCAGAGGAGGTCCCTCACCCAGCTTCGTTTTAGCCTTCTTCTAACCGGCATTTCAGGTACTGATATGTCGTTAATCAGTCTATTGTGTTCCGTTAAGTTACTGTGAAAACGAGAATAGAGTGTTCGTATACGTTGGTCAACTGTTGGTTGCTGTAAGTCCGTGTGTAGGGTTCTGTTGT
Source organism: Piezodorus guildinii (assembly GCA_023052935.1). Taxonomy (NCBI): domain Eukaryota; kingdom Metazoa; phylum Arthropoda; class Insecta; order Hemiptera; family Pentatomidae; genus Piezodorus; species Piezodorus guildinii. The sequence continues at coordinate 136,292,697 of CM041292.1, read as the reverse complement.
TTACGTACCAAGAAGCTGTTTTTATGAGTCTTAAAATTTCGGATTGAAATTATTTGCAGTTTTTGTATGTGAGTTTTTTTGCTGAAACTAATAATTTGTGAAGCGTAAGTCCATATTGGCTTAAGAAGGTATGTGTATGTATTCAGTTTCTGTCTAATTTTTTAATTTTGATGATTTTGATAAAAGAGAGTATAGTTACTCTTAATCGGTGGTTAAGAGTCTGTCTTTTCATCTTGACATGTGGGCCCCAAGTCATCCTTCGATCGAGTGTCAGTCCTAGGTAACATACAGATTGGTCTGAGGTATTTGTTGCTGTCGATAAAAATTAGGTGGGCAAGTGTTTTGTCTTAGTGTTTCTAATTGTCTTATCAATGTCCACCTTTTCATATGATTTCCTTTTTAAAAATTCATAACATATGACCAAAACAGCAAATAATATGCGTCTTTAATGTGGTGACGATTCTGTTGCTAATTGCGCCGTTCAGAAGTGGTTTCGCAGCTTAGATCTGGTTTAGAATTTGGTTGGACTGAAAGGGACGAATAACATACTAACTGGGACCAATAAATTTAAAGCTCCTTCCACGAAACCATCTATAATCATATTTGTTGTAAAATTAGATTGAATCGAGGTTTTATTTGAACATGAAATGCTCATGACAATGCTCGCCTTGTAACTTTTTAAGGATACTGCAGCACATTAAACTCTGGATAGTAGGTTTCATCTAGCCACTTTTCTTTGACAGAAATCTCTTATTAAGTTAATTTTTTTTTTCTGTTCCTTTTGGAATTTTCTCATGGTGAAATCCTACGCTTCATAAGTAATATGATCTTTCATTATATCATATATCTGAGAATAGAATAGAATAAAAAAAAAAATTATTCGGTCTTGAGTCCTTTAAGAGTAAACCTGGATGTACGGTTGAATTATGTGATATGTCTGGCCAACAGACAAATGAAACATTATTATTATTTACAACGGTAAAATGAGGAGATAAATAAATTTAAAAAATAATCTTCTTAATTTTTCCTCCTTAAAAAAATCTTATGTTTAACAAAATGAAAAATAAATATATTGAAAACAAAATTAAAATTTTGGTGGTACACAGGTTTTTTTGTTGTTTTTTTTTCATTTCTTTGATGTTAGATATATAGAATTGAAAAGTCATAATGCTGATCCCTCTATTTGGGATTACAGAAGGAATTGGGAAATTTGGGATTTAAAGTAGGGTAAGGAAGCAGCATGTTGGATATGGGATGGTAGGAAATTCCGGAGGGAATAAGAGGAGACAGAAAGCAAAGATCAAAAGTTTTAGTTCTATTAGAAGAAAGGTCAAGGTCTGAATTTCGCAATCTGGTATCAATTGAGTGGTCTGAGGGTTTAAAATGAAGAATACTGTGAATGTAGGCATGATTTTGTGAGTTAATAGTTTAATAAAGGTATGTTCTTAGAAAATATTGTCTGCGGGTGGGGCGAATGAGCTACATTAACTCGCCGTATAAATGAGTAATATGAGAGTTCTTAGTTCATAAAGAAGTGATTTTTGAAGAAAAAAAAAAAATTGTTTATCTATACCTTCCGAGACGTAGGGAACGGGTAATATCTAATAATGACAATTATGTTTATAGTGTGTAACTCAATATCAAACTTTTAACTAATATTATTATGTGTGAAAATTTCCCACCATCTTTCTAGATAATCTAACCTATGATCACGAAAAAGTGAACACGAAAACATTCTAAATTCTATTAAAATTTTAAAGTTAGTAAAATTTATTTATATACGGTGTTTGAAGGGTTTTAAACTAATTCATCAAACTCCTCTAAAGGTCAGAGACGTGTAATTTACGGCAGTGATAGGATTTGACGGAGTCCTCTTTGAAAGTTAGGCCAGAATCAGACGTTGAAGTTACTTCAAGTTTGAAAGAGTTGTCGAAAAGTTCTTAAACAATTATTTTTAAAGTTGGCCCTACGCCGGAAACGGAGGTGAAGAGCCCTTAACTGTTGCTAGTCACCTTAACAAGCGCTCCTCGAGTTTGTGAGAGTAACCTGCAACCAACCGATCCGATACCCTCAACTCTCGTAAAATTTACATCCATAATGTTAATCCGTTATGTAATTCCATTAATTTAATATCAGTAATACAGCCTCAATCCCTAATTATTTAATTTCATTCTATCATCTTACATTACTACCTTTAAACACAAAAACCGTTCAGATAATCATACAGATTATAATTAATTAAAGAAAAATCAATACGCTAACTAACATAAATATAAACATGACATAAATCAAATATAAGTTTAAATCATCAGTAATGCTAATGATGATTTTGAAAAGCAATTAAAACTACATGTTAACAATAATTGATACTGTCATCGTCATGAAAATTAATTTATATAGTGATGAAATTTCATATCATACAGGTTAATTTATTTCCAACTTTTTAGAACTAAAACTGGTACCTAATTCACCAAAATATTCTTGAAATTTTGAATGTATCATTATTTTAATATATTCCGTGAATTTAGACACCGAAACGGAATTACAATAGCTTTAACGTTTTTATATTTCTTACGAACTTACAAGTATAGATGATAAGGTAGGTACGACGGACATTTAAGTCATGCGATCTTGCAGAATATTGTTTTACAGATAATAAGAGGTTTTCTGAAAGTATGTATATACATATATGAGCTATACTGTTTCCAAAGCCAACGTCTGCACGTTACCGGCCCCATATCACGCTCCAATCGCCAGGTTTATCCCTAATAGTTAAATTAGGCTGAGTTTATCCCAAGAAGGTATCCGTACCCCAAGATCTATCTATCTATAGCTGATATAACAGAATGCTTGAGCATTATATTTACATTATATTACTCAAGCATGTATTTTATATATGTATATAGTAATGCTGTATGTGTGTGAGGACCTCTACCAACAAATATATAAACAAGACCAAATATATAAACAACAATTTTTTTTCTCTCTATAATATAATATAATATTTCCACATACACATATGTTCATTACTATATAAATATATATACAATACTATCGCTCTATTCGCTTGTTTTATAAATAATGTTAGTAGTAATCGAATTTCCTTAATGTAGTCGTGTTTACTAATTTTATAAATAATATTAGTTTGTTCTTAATATTGTTTTTAATGTATTTTTCTCCGTGCTTGACACAAGGATCAATTGTTGTACTTTGTGTTATTCTCAAGAGACTGAAAGTCCCTGAATAAAATTTACTTTTCTTTCTTTGTATATATATATATAGATAGATATATAACATATTTCAACCCAGTTATTAATGCCGTTGTTATCAAAAGTGCTTATTAAATTCTTGCAAATTTTTATTTGTAGTAATAACTGACTTTAATCATCATTTTACTAGCTTACGTGAACAATTATCATTTTCAAACATTTTATACACTTTCCAGAGACAATGCTCAAAAAGTATCAATAACTATTTAATAATTCGTGTAATAACAGAATCCTTAAATACATTATATTACTCAAACATGTATTTTATATATATGCTGTATGTGTGTGAAGAGCTCTACCAACAAATATATAAACAAGACCAAATATATAAACAACATTTTTTTTCTCTCTATAATATAATATAATATTTCCACATACACATATGTTCATTACTATATAAATATATATACAATACTATCGCTGTATTCGCTTGTTTTATAAATAATGTTAGTAGTAATCGAATTTCGTTAATGCAGTCGTATTTACTAATTTTATAAATAATATTAGTATGTTCTTAATATTATTTTTTAATGTATTTTTCTCCGTTCCTGACACAAGGATCAATTGTTGTACTTTGTGTTATTCTTAAGAGACTGAAAGTCCCTGAATAAAATTTACTTTTCTTTCTTTGTATATATATATATATATATATATATATATATATATATATATATATAGATAGATAGATAGATAGATAGATAGATAGATAGATAGATATATAACATATTTCAACCCAGTTATTAATGCCGTTGTTATCAAAAGTACTTATTAAATTCTTGCAAATTTTTATTTGTAGTAATAACTGACTTTCATCATCATTTTACTAGCTTATGTGAACAATTATCATTTTCAAACGTTTTATACACTTTCCAGAGACAATGCTCAAAAAGTATCAATAACAATTTAATAATTCGTGTAATCTCCAATTTAAGGTTCTATTAAGAGTTACTTAACATTCTAACACCAATGATAATATTGCTTAGGTCGGTAAACGATCTTCCAAAGTTAAAATATACAGAGCAATTGTGTTTATTATTGCTGCCCGAAGGCCATTATAGTTTTGCATTTAAAGTGTTACTGACTGAGAGGATTAGCATAAGGTTATAGGTCATGGATTGTTAGGTGCTGCTGCGGTCAGGGGCCGAGTCAGCAATAAATGCCCTCAAAGCTGTTTCTTTCCTAACGCTATGGCTCCTATTGTACTCTCTTGGGTTCGCTTGCCTAAGCATTTTTATTTTTTTAACGTTAAGGATATTCCACTGGTTTACTAAATCAGACCCGATTTACTATAGATCATTGTTAATAGCTCATCCACATTTAGTAAATGTTTATTATTATAATTTATTCCTTTAAAGACTTTAATATTTAAAATAATTCAACTCCTACGTTATTTTGCGAGTTGAAAGTGAATTGGAGGACGTTTACAATCATACGTAACCGTAAAACGGCGTATTAAGGAAAATTATTAAAGATACTTCATTCCATCGAACTAAATCATGTAGGCACTGAAAATGACTAACAATTTTTGTTTCTTCACTGAGAGGAATAACAAGTTTTTTGAACCGGCAAAACTTATTTTTTTTAAAACCTTATAATGTAAACAAAAACCTTCTAAAATACCCTAAACAATAGCAGAATTTGAATTTGTGATTTAAAACCTGATTGTGATTTAAAAATTAAATTATCAATTGAAATTAAGTAAAAGGGATTTCCAGATTACTTTGCTATTTAGAGGAAATGGAATAAGGAACTACAAAAAAATTATGATACTGTATTTTACTTTCACTTACTATATATAGTAAGGAAAGTATTGCGATCGTGAAAATTTTCGAATTCCAGTTTTCAACGGAAATACACGTTTTAGGGTCCCCTGAGTCCAAATAACCAAGTCCCGCAAAAAGGTCTGTGTGTGTGTGTGTGTGTGTGTGTGTGTGGTAACTCCCGGGCGGAAACGGTAAGTCCTATGAAACTGAAATTTCATATTTAAGACAACTATACGCCCGAGACGTGACAAAACTTTTTTCATCAAAATGAGCTTACCTGAAGAGGCACTTTATACCATGCATTTTGCACCTTTTTTCGATTTTCTCAAAAACGGTTCCGACGATTTTGATTAAACTCGCTATATTGATGTAAAATTAAATGGGCTTTAATATCATGTAGGTTTTATTTGGATAAAAATGGTCTGACAGGGCTTAAATGCCGATATTTTAAATTTTCTTCCTCTAAAGTACCTTTAATTTTTTAGATTCAATAATAATAACTAGATTATCTTGTTAGCGATGATAAAAAACAGGTAAATATATAAAGTTAATAAATTCGATACCCAACTAAAGGAGAAAACAGAAAAAATATATTTTTAATGAAATTTTTGTTTTTGAACATAAGAGCAGTAATATACATGTATGATATACCGTTGGAAAGCTAAAGATTTTAGAAAAAATATCATCTCATACACAAGCTTTTAGAAGTTAATAGAGAGTGATGAGAAGAAGATAAAACTAACTGATTATTTTAGATAATAATATAATAGATTTTTTAATAAAACACATGTTTATATATAAATTCAATTTGATTAATTCCTTAATAGTTTCACGTATTTTTATCTCTAACTGTATTTGAAAATTCTTTCATTGATTTTAAAAATCGAGGTAAGTGAAAGTCGTGTGTTGCCCGCACCAGATTTTTTACTTTCACTTACTATATATAGTAAGGGGAAGTATTGCGATCGTGAAAATTTTCGAATTCCAGTTTTCAACGGAAATACACGTTTTAGGGTCCTCTGAGTCCAAATAACCAAGTCCCGCAAAAAGGTCTGTGTGTGTGTGTGTGTGTGTCTGTGTGTGTGTGTGTGTGTGGTAACTCCTGGGCGGAAACGGTAAGTCCTATGAAACTGAAATTTCATATTTAAGACAACTATACGCCCGAGACGTGACAAAACTTTTTTCATCAAAATGAGCCTACCAGAAGAGGCACTTTATACCATGCATTTTGCACCTTTTTTCGATTTTCTCAAAAACGGTTCCGACGATTTTGATTAAACTCGCTATATCGATGTAAAATTTAATGGGCTTTAATATCATGTAGGTTTTATTCAGATAAAAATGGTCTGACAGGGCTTAAATGCCGATATTTTAAATTTTCTTCCCCTAAAGTACCTTTAGTTTTGTAGATTCAATAATAATAACTAGATTATCTTGTTAACGCTTGTGAAAAACTGGTAAATATATAAATTGAATAAATTCGATACCCAACTAAAGGAGAAAACAGAAAAAATATTTTTTTAATGCAATTTTTCGTTTTTGAACATAAGAGCAGTAATATACATGTATGATATACCGTTGGAAAGCTAAAGATTTTAGAAAAATTATCATCTCATACACAAGCTTTTAAAAGTTAATAGAGAGTGATGAAATGAACATAAAAATAACTGATTATTTTAGATAATAATATAATTGATTTTTGAATCAAACACATGTTTCTATAGAAATTTAATTTAATTAATTCCTTAATAATTTCACGTATTTTTATCTCTAACTGTATTTGAAAATTCTTTCATTGATTTTAAAAATGGAGGTAAGTGAAAGTCGTGTGTTGCCCGCACCAGATTTTTTTTTCACAAGCAATTCAATCTTCGCCAAAATTCAATATTTACATATAGATTATTTTTGCTTGGGAAATCTTTAAAAAAAAAACTCTTAATCTAATTAAAGGGGGGACCATGGCTGAATGGCTAGCGCGCTAGTCTCTCAAGCCAAAGCATGCGAGTTCGAATCCCAGTCCCGAGTTTTTCAAGCATTTAATAAATAGGGATTAATTCACAGCATCTCTCCGGGTATATGAGGCCCGTCAGCTGAATGGTGGCCACTCACAAAATTAGCCGCAAAGAGTGATGACCCTGCCCTATAAAATACATCGAGAAATGTGAGTGTAATATCCCAAGGGGTTACACCGCGAGGCCAAGGGCCTACACGGGCTGTCGCGCCATTGGAAGAAGGGAGAATCTTATTAAAACAAAAAAAAAAAGCAGGTTTTTGTTTTCAGATTCTACTACTGCTTTAATACTAAATTAGTCTATCTGCCTGTAAATACCACTTGAGTGTAACATGTAATTGGTGCAATCCCACAACATGTATAAAGCCTGAGGCTTGTGCTAGTGGCCATCTTGAAAAATAAAAATTTTAATCTTAGTCTATACATTATTTTTCTTTCTTCTAACTGATTAAATAAGATATTTAAATGTTCATATATTTGTTAAGAGTCCCCTAAAAAATGTTTTATTTTCAACTTTTGGCGATGCCAAACAACTAATCTCAGTTTAAATATGATAAGTTTAGTAGTGGCAAATAAGGATTAGTTAAATTAAACAACATTATTCTGTTAATTTAATAATTCAATGGACTGATTAATGTCAAATCTTCTCTAATAAACCTGTTTTCTTTTCTACTCTTTCTGACTCCCCTCAGGAGGTGATAGAAATATATAAAATAGATTGATGCATATTTACTACCGCTGAGTTAGAAAAACAATGGGCCCAAGGCATAAAAAAATAATATCCAGATTTAAGTAAATTAAATTTAATATGTCCGGATTAAGTGTCTTATTTTCTCCTTCGAACAAAAATCATTTTAAGGCATGACGCTAATGGAACCCCAATACCTTTTCCCAAACAATATAACTCATTTAAAGAAAGTGTAATTATTGAGAGCATATCAAAAGCTAATCTTCCGGTATTTTCCAACTTTTCCACGGTTCGCAGGTAAGTTTCGGAATACTTTTATTCCTGCTTCATTCAGTGGAACAATACAAGGGGGAAGAGGAGGGGAGCTTCTTAACCTCCTCCAGAAAAGTTGGACTACTTAATATTTTTCTCCCCTCGAGCACCGGATTGTTGGGAAGAAAACTTGCTTTAGGATTTAATATGAGGCCTTCCTTTCCCATTTTCTCCTGAAAGTATTTCAACTTTACCTTTCTTGTCTCCCATAACCATCTTCAGTTCGTACATTCCCCTCTTCTCCTTCCACCGAATTCTTTTGAAATTCTTTCGCTTCTAACAGTTTCATCAAACAAAAAGGGGATAGTTTGTGAATGAGTTGTCATACTGTTAATTTGAATTTGATCTCGTCATAAAAGACAGGCAAAGCAAAGTTTATAATTTATAAACTGATTATTGGTCAATTGATTATATTATTGCTAGAAGAAGTACCTATAAAATAAAAGGCAGAAAAACCTCATATATTATTTAATATTGAGAAAGAACTGAATTCTTTGAGAAAAGAAGAAAAAACATTTATAATTCATTAGAAGGGATTTTGGACCCGTATCTAAGTAGCCTTAAGGTTTCACCAGCTCCTCAGCGGTGGCAACATAGTGTCAAAGGTATAGTTAAGATAAGATTAAGGACATAAGTGTCAAAATAAAGGTGATTCCCACCACAAGAGGAATAACAAATTTGTGATAGAACTTAAATAAAGTAATATAGGAATTGAAACATCCTCAAATTGCTTATAGATACAGTAAAATGAAAACATTTTACCAAAACATAAAACTAAATGAAAAAATATTGATCATTTTAAAATTTTGATAAGCCACGAATTTCAATGTTAGTTGCGATAGTTTAGAAATAGTTCTTAAAGATAAAAAAGTATGAGAATTTTATTTGAAAATTATTAACAAAACTCATTGATAAATTTAATCCTCCCATATTACAGTTGAATATCAATCATATTTTAAAATAATGCTAATTTTATTACATTTTTTCTTTTTACAAAATATGAAAATTGAAAGAGAGATACAATAATATTCAGAGATAGTAGTAGGAACACCTAGAAAAAATAATTGATTTTCTAAAACAAATCTCTTTAACAGAATATTACAATATACGAAAAGGGTTCAAAAGACCACATCGTTGAATGCACATTAGCAATTTGATCTAACCTAATTAAATTAGAATAATTTTATGTATTTCAAAGTTTAAACATATTAATAGCATTTGTTAGTTTGTAAAGAGGTATTCCATAGACGTAATTCCTTCTCAAAACTAAGTTCAAGAAACGCGACACACCAAAATCTCTTATAAAACTTTACCTAATGTAATCTTTCTTCTTCTTCTTTCCTATCTATCTTGCTAATGATACACAAAATCTACAATTTGAGTGGCTTGGTTATTTATGCTCAGAGCTACTTAAAACATTAAAAGGAATGCCTCTTGTACAACAGTGTTTTTTAAAATTATTTTTATTATATTTATTGAAATTGTCAACTGTATTACTGAATACATCAAGTAAATTTTTTAATACATTAAATAATGATGTATAGATACAAATAACGTGATGAACATGTATAGAAACCAATCGTTGTTTACAATCACGAAAGATACTTAACGAGAAGGTCTCCAATCTTCTTTTCAGAAGAATTATCTGGAATTGAAGTGAAGGCAAGGATGTAAACTAATTACTTAGAGGAAGAAGGGAGTTTATAGAAAGAGTGATACCTCGTTCGGTCCAAATCAGTAAAATACGGTACATTAAGGTCGTTATAATGAGTTTATTCGAGACAAAGTAGTGAACCTTGAGGATTTCATGAATAATTTTTTATTGTAAATATTGGAATTCGATGGTTCATTAGAGCACCAAAGCTCAATTCTATAATTCCAGATTGTCATATAGATGAGCCTTTTGTATTAAAGTAGGAGGTTTAAACGTTTGTCATGTAGGTGTAGAGGTAGCCGAAAACGTTGATATTCAATTATTAGAATTCAAAGACTCTAATAGACAAAAAAATAATTTAAAATATCATAAACCTAGGAACAATAATCAATTGACTAAAATAAAATGAACTCTTTAACAGAACATAACGATGTTCCAAAATAAAATGATTTAAGAAACGAGAAGAACGGAAATTATCCTAAAGACACCGATGTTGATTGTCCATAAGATTCAAACTGATCTAAAGCTTTGAATAGAAATAAAATGCTCTACTAAGGTGATTTATCTCTAGATATCTAAATAAATGAAGTTTCACAATAATATTATTTTTTGGTCAATCGCACGTGCTTTTAACTAAGTTCAGGAAACGTGACACAACATCTCATATCTAACATTACCTCATATAATCTCTTTCTTTATAATATATTTCTCTAGCTAACGATATGAAATAGAAAAGATTCATTGTTTATCAAGGCTCAGAGATATCGAAAATATCTAGTACTGTTGAAAATGTCGATAATAAACAGATAACGTACTTTATACGTCCTGTAACAAATATAGATTAACAGGTTCATTTAATCATCAAGAATATTATTTTATCTCTATCCGTTTTGTATATGTTGTATGTTTCATTGCTACAAATTAATTTTGTTAAATGATAAATGATAAATTATTTGCATGGTATGTAAAATTTCGCTATGTACACCGAATATACATTGAACTTTTTTGTTATTGCATAGTTTTCAGATAATTAGCTTCTTTTTTTTTTTTTTTTTTTTTTTTTTTTTTTTTTTTTTTTTTTTTTTTTTTTTTTTTAGGACAATATGTTTTTGAGAGGATGTACAGTGTTTAACAAAAATTTAGGTATGCTTTCATTTGCTGTGTGAATGGACGATTTTTTAAATATATATATTTTTAGATTCTTCATCACCTTGCAATGCAAAATCTCAAATTTTATTATTCTTAATCGATTACAATTGTTCGTTATTAATAATAATGGACCAAAAGCATAATCAACATCTTTTGAATTATATTATATTATTTTTCTCTTCGCGGACTGGTCCTAAATTATGGGCCGAGATGTTTAGCAAAATATTTACATTAAACCTCAGCCGTGTTTTCCTGAACTTTGTTTTGAAAATTTTTAGGTTTTCCGTACCACTTGGGCTTGGGCTTTGAATCCCTTACGTTATTCACCTTGATTATTCGATCTTTACCGCGTAAAAAAAAAATTATATTCAACATAATACAATACTAAAGCTGATGTTTTTTGCTTCGTTCTAATTTTCTGATGTACATGTACTTATGTATTTAGATATGATGTTATATTAATGCTTAAACTACACAACTTATATAACTGTTAATTGAGCTTCCTCACTTTCAACCTATTTTTAGAATTTTCCTTAAACATCAATCGCTGAATTCTCGGATCAGATAATTAGGAAAAATAATTAATAACTAAAACAAACTTCAGAGAAGATTTAATTGCCGTGAACACGCTGGTGTTGAATGGTTGGATTATATAAGAAATAATGACGATCGTTTATCCAGAATTGTATTATTAAAGGAACATTAAGAAGTTGATCCGGAGTTTCAGAGCTCGTCTAACATTCAAGAAGGTGGTGAAATCAATGAATGACTACAAATCAATTAGTTTTTCGTCATGAATGATCTAATTTCTGTACTCGGTGTTGAAAGGTGGTTATTTATACATCAAGGCTGAGCGGAGGTTATGTCACACTTACAGCAGATTAATATATAATGATGAAGTATTTTTTCAATAAAATAATTAACCAATTATACTGAATAGTAAATAATTGGCGTTACGTCTTCTAAGTACTATACCATTCTTGGCGTTACAGACTACATTTAGATATTATAATTTATATTATAAGTCATTTGCGACAAAATTATGAACACTATTACTTGACTACTCGGTTTTTTTGTTGTTGCTTTTTTTCCATATTATATATAATTACTTTAACACTATTATTAATATTACTTAGTTTAATTATATTATGTTTAGCTAGTTGTTTATACTATTAATTTAATTATATGTATTCTAATTGATTTAAACAATACAGTATATTCACACACGTTTTGAATTATAAGCATGTATTTCCAATAAAAACGTAATGTTGCATCAGTTGCATTACGCACTCATACCTTTATTTTAATACGAATAATGAGCACTATATATTCATTCTACAAAATAACATACATTCATATGTACTCTTTGATGTTTTCCATTATTCAAATTCATTTAATCACAAAGAAAATTGAGTATTACATTATATATATATATATATATATATATATATATATATATATATATATATTATATATATCCTACAAATATTTAAAAAAAAACATTATATTTTTTATGATATAGTTGACGGTATAGTTGTTCGTTGAGAATATTAAATGAGGATGAAGGTTGGGGATGCGGTCATCAGAAATTAAAATAATACAACATTTTAATTTGTATTTCTTTCTGATGACCGCACTCCCAATCATCTTTCTTATCTATTATATTTTTTAATTTAAAATATTGTAATATTGAAGAATCGCTAAAGTAAATAACTAATTACTATCTAATTGGAACCCACGGTTTCTCTCCAATGTGTAGTAACTCTTAAAATAAATAAAAACCTTACAAACTATAAGAATTAAGATTTTCGGCCTCATTGATGGTAGATTATTCAAGAGAATATGCCAATATTCAAGGAAACACGGAATTATAAAAATAAAATAAATAATATTAATAATAATTATAATATTAATAATAATAATATATATTATAATTATATATATAGTACTGAAGAAACTTACCTTTAAGATTCAATCTTCGCAATCGATTGTGATGACCTTCAATAAAATTCCATGACGTCTTAATATCAAATAAGCGATAACATCGACGTCATTACACCCACATAATCACTTGAACATCGACAACCATCAATATGAGCTGAGCTATTGAATATATTACAAGTCACAAAGTGGTGGTTCTTATCAGTCTATAAATAATAAAACGGTTCATGTAATAAATATTAAAGCCCATAACACACTCTCATTGTAAACAAGAACATGTGCTTCGTTTATAAAGGAACTCTCCTCCCTCTTTCCTCACTCGTTAATAATTAATGGACCGCTAGCCATTACTAACCTGTTAGTAGTTTGTTAAATAAATAAGCTTACACGGAACCTTGATACATGACAAGAAGAAAATTATTACTTGATTTAGCATTAAATATTGCATTTAACTACGATCACGCGAATTCATTTCAGAACGAATTAAAAATTAGTCTTGGAAATAGGACATAATAAGCCGATAGTTTCAGTAGTTGATAATATTTTATGTAGTTGATAATTTAGTTGCTAATATGCTTTTCGATAAATAAAAACTAATAAATAATAATTCCGTAATTTTAAATATAATTAATAATAAAAGGCTGAATTGGTTTGCAATAAAGCTCTGATAGTTGCCAAAAACAAATATAAACATAAAACTAATAAATAATATGAGATTATTATTTAATTATACATTAATATTTCGTCACTAAAAAATAACAAGAAAAATCATTTTAATCTTTAAAGCAGTACGTGGAAAATTAATTTAAAAGTTTCAAAATATATATATATATATATATATATATATATATATATATATATATATATATATATATATAAGTTACTGTAGTATCGTATCTCAAAAATGATTCGTCGAAATTCATCTTAACGTTTAGACGTGCAATAAGGCTATGTATGGTAAAATTCTTCTTCTAAGTGGTTAAAAAAAAGGTTCTAGAAGCTTTATAAAATATTATTTTTCCAAAGATTTTCTTAAACAATTTTAAGAATTCATTTGAAAAATAAACAAGTATCTAACCACATGAAAACAAATTCATTAATCTGATGAGTATTAGTAAAGGCAATAAATTTATAGCAAAAATATTTAAGCATATTGGGCTTCGTATCCATGTTTAGTATGTAGTTTTCCATGGTAACATGTTCAATGGTAATTATTATTTTTTAAATAATTTACACCGGATAAAAAAAACATTATTTTCACTAAAAAGCGAGTTATTCAAGCGGAAGAGTTCAGCAATCATTCAGGAAATAAATGCGAATTTTCCTCAATGATGGCTGAACTGAAAGGATTAATGACTGAATACAACCGTCATTTTGAAAAACTAACACTTTTGTTATATAACTATTACAAGTTTGGCTACATTATACTGATATATTCTTTTAGCTTTGACCAAATAAAATTAATATCTGATCTTAATGAATAACATTCGTTGTATTGATAGAGTAACTGATAGTAAAGTTTTATGTTTTATAGTTACTCAAGCCACAAACGTATATGTTCTTCAATAATTCAGTTCATATAATAAGTTATGATTTAACATATAAAATACAATTTATTTTTATGGACCTTCATATAGAATATATATACATATATGTACCTGATATAATTTTATATATTTCGGAAGCAGTACGTTAGTTCGAGTACCGGCGTTAGGGCTTTAATGAAACAAGAGGGTGTAAGCGCTTTCATTAATCGATGCTGAGAGTTCTCGAGGAGTCTCCAGAAGAAAAAAAGTGACTTCGCCCTCCTTCTGCCACTTTCCTTTTCCTCTCAATAAGTTTTTTAAAAGGCCACCAAACTTGGAGAGCAGCGAATATCTGGAAACTGTTACTAAGAGGAAAGCAATAAAAAAAATAAAAATGTACTTCTTGTCGATCGCAAGAGAAGGAGGTGTCTGTTATTGGCAGAAAAAAAAAGTTTTAGGAAGTTGTCTTCTAGAGTTCAATGCTATGTAAGTGAAGCGAAAAAGGAGTTTGTCATCTGAATCATAAGTTCGGTTTATTGTTATAGTTAATAATCAAGTTTATAACCAGATAATAAAAGAAGGAGTCAATAAAGCAATTTATATCGGTTCTGTGAATATATCTTTAATAAGTATGACAAAATTTAATAAAGTATTTTACTATCCCATTCAGATAGATAGATAGCTGATGGAAATATCATTAAAGGATGTATTTTTAAAAACTTCACTCATTAGACTTTCATTGGAAAAATTCAACCAATTCAATAACATTATTATCAAAGGAATAAACGCATTTCTAAATTGTACATGAAATTCTTAGTATAACAAAGAATTGATCAAGTATTCATCAGATGCTCTTGAAATTGGAAATAAAATAATATTTTTTACATCTTCGATAAATGATTTAATGCCCACATTGTTTTAACATATCGTTTTTTATTGGTTGTATTTGTATTTGACGTATTTCACTTTACCGCATTCATTGTAAATTTAAAGAGGAATAAACACTGTTTCCTTCGTTTTATGAAATTCGTAGACTTCTAAAAACCGTTTTAGAAGCAATCAACATTTTTTATTAACACTAGAGGAAGAATATTTAAGGTTATGAAATGTTCTCGAATAAAATCTCCTAATAATGCAAAATTAAAATCAAATAAATATTAATAGTATTCATAATCTTCGTGGTACTTATAGAAATGTTATTAAAACTCCGTGAATTATTACGCAATGGTTCTTCATTTCCAAATAATTATATCACGGTATAACAAATTTACAAAGCTTGATGTTTTAGCTAGTAAATAATGGTCTCCTCAAAAAATCTTTAAAAACTATCTGTCACTGGATCTTAAAACCAAAGTTTTGACCAAATGTGTATTCACGGTTCTCTACGGGGCTCAAACCTGGGTTAATTTTATCACAAGAAAACTTGATCTGAGGCTGAATACCATGCAAATGCAGTTTCTAAGGAGATTAATGTTCATTAAGAAAAGGGGAGAAAAAAAAACGAAGAGATTGTTCGAAAGGTAAAAATTAAATTTCTAAGGGTTGAGGCCCATCGATTTAAATGGAGCTCGGCTGGGCACTTGGCCAGGATGAAAGACGAGAAATGGACCAGATTGGAGTGGATTCCGAGTAAGGACAGCAGGAAAAGGATGCACATCGCAAGTGGAAATTGACGCAGAGTGTAGGCGAAAACTAGTGGATGGTTGCGAGGGACAAATCCTGGTGGAAAAACGTTTTAAAGAATATTTAGTTATGTATTTTATTTATTTTTGAAAGGACTCTGTATTTTTTTAATGTTTTTTGTATACTTATTTGTGGTTTTTTTCTTTCTTTGGATTGTTTGCTGTCCTTCAATATTTAAATTATTCATTTCTTACTTGCGAACCGCCCTTAATTCGCACGGGTGCAATTTAAATGTGGTGTCATTTATGTTTAAAAAACTTCAGGTTGACCAATTAAAAGTTTATTACTAGGGCATCATGTGTTCATCGTAATGAAAACTGCACAGCAAGAGAATATTATGTTTATTATATAACTTCTATTGATTACTTACTTAATCATCGGCAGAAATCAGAAACATAAATTGGCCAAAAATAAAAATTGGTTTAGTTTATTTGATTTTTATGTTCAACGATTCCTGTTTCATTCGGTTTATTATAATTTTAAATTTCATAAGAACTTTTCCTAAAAACATTTCAATTTATTAAAGTTAATTTAGTTTCCATTTTAGTCCCATTTAATTTACCGTGGAACTACTATTTTTTATGAAATGATCTAAAAGTAGAAATAATTATAAACAGTACTAGCTTATAACAACTTTTCCTTTATTTTAGTCACTAACTTACGATTTGGTATATAACATTTTTTTTTTTAATCTTGACTACTATATGAAGTATATAACCTGTACGATCACTATTTTTTCTCTTTTAAGGGAAATCAATTATCTGAGGTATAGACCCAAATGTAATTATTTATTGAAATCTAACAAAATTAACGTTTTGCCTATTTCAGAATCTTTCTGAATAAAAGGTCGAAAAAATAATTATTACTTTATCTAAATATTCTTCGATTTTCTCAAAGACGGCTCTAACGATTTGGATTACACCCTCTATATCGATGTAAAATCTTAAATGGCTTTAATATCATGTAGGTTCCATTATGATTGAAATAGTCTAACAAGGTTTAAATCACGTTTATTTAAAATTTTCTTAAAATAAAGTTCCTTTAATTTTGTAGATTTTATAAAAAAAAATTTTTTAAATAAAAACACTATAATATAGCGTTGGGTAAATAATAATAAGGGTAATAAGTATATAATGCTTAATATTTAAGAACAGTTATTATCTTATACACAAAATTGTAAAAGGTAATAGAGAATGATGAAAGGCCGATAAAACTAGCTGATTGTCATAGATTATTTAATAAAACACGTTTCTAATGAAATTAATTCTTTAACAACTTATTTTTATTACAAAGTGTATTTAAAAATTCTTAAGAGCAATAGAAATTAATTTTAACAATGGAGGTTTGTGAAAGTTGTGAGTTGCGAAACACCAATTTTTCATTTATTTTTTTACGATAATGTGATAAAATAAAGTTTAAATGACTATCATGCTTTAGGTTAGCTGAACCGAAACCTTAAATATTGGCTAAAGATTGTAACAAACTGGTAAGGAAGAGAGAAGAGGAAGCCGACCCGCGGGCCCTATAAGTTCTCCCGAAGTGGGGAAAAGTAGCACTTGGGAATAAACAGGAGCCGGTGACTTTAATCCTTATTTATAAGGCTGGCGGGAGTGGGGGGAAGGAAGCTCAAGCTTTGTTTAAACATAAAAACGCCTTAGCTTGGTCAGCCCCTCATACCTGTTTTGTACCGACAACTCATATTTCATTCTTCAAAAGCACTGCAGACTGTTCAACGAACTGACTTCTAGAAAAAAGTTAACACAATACGATTAATACGTAGAACTGTTTACCTCCATCACTATTGCACAGAATAAAAAAAAAATAATATGAAGAAGAATATACAAGCCATTTATCACAGACATTTAATAAATTTCTGTCGCTAGGTAAACAAAAATATATATGACTGATATGAAATAGGATTATCGTAAAGTTGTAATAATATTAATATAAGATAAAGAATAATGTTACATGAAAATAAAAACTTTATTGTCTTAGAGTAAAAAAAAAAATAGAAAATGCTAACAATTAAAATAATAATGAATTATGAAGCAACCTCCAATAATAATATTGAAAAGTAAACTAGAAAATAAACGAAATAAGAGATATGTACATATACATAAAATTTTGATAAAAAAAATCAATTCACAGTGATTTATGTTGTTTAAATTATACACTAATAATATAACATGTACAAAATATAATATAACATAAAATATAATAAATAAATAAACATTCCTATCTGTTTTATCAATGGTTGTATTTAAATCGGAAAAATAATAAGGATTCTTCTGAAATTGGAGTGACTGAACAGACAAGATTAGGACTGAACAGACAACGAAGGTCGGAAGAGTATCGGAGTCACGATTATAAGAATATAAAAAGTTCCATATGGTGAGGATCAAATTAGAAAAGATCTGTCGAAAGCTGTAGTTCGAAGAGGCGTCATGTACAGGTCTGAAGGCCGCGCGCGAGTATATCGGGAGTGGACGGAGGATTCGAACAGAAAAATATCTGAGATGTATAACTGACGGCGGGATTGAAGAACTTGGGCAAGGAGGAATGCCAGAAATTACTTACAACGGTACTATGGATAAAGCCACTTCAACTTTTAGAATCGGGTAACAGAGGTGCTCCTGGATATCCCTGGATGTCAGATGCTCCTTGATTAAAGATGAAACGGATAAAGCAATTAAACAATCGTTTTTATATACAATAATACATCGCATAATTACACTAAAAGATGTAACAATATACAGCGGTCCAAATTTTAGTTCGAAAACCATAACCTCCCACAATCCCTTCATAAACTCTTAATTAATACCCTTACGTAAATATCGCAAACCGGATAATTACAATCATACGTACATAAGTGTCCACGCTTTTGTCATGCTTCGGGGCATATTATTTCACAAGGCATAACAATGTAGTCAAATATATTCAGTAGTGAGACTACAGTGCAATGATGAGTACACCTTCGATACGATACTGAATGGAATTGATATGGAAAAATGATAGTACAGAATGATAATGGACATGTGTTTTTGAAAAAATCTTATGTTACGGTATCTTTGGATTAATAAATACTCATGGACGACTGTGCCATTTGGTCGCACAAGAGCGATACAAAATATACAGAATCATGAATTAACTAAAAACTAAAATCTAAAAAGATTTAAAAAACCTGGATTTCCCCTTGGGGTGATTCCAATAGTGATCTCGATGGATTACTAGAATATTTTCAAATGAGTAAAATCAATTACAGTTCCTTGATTTTTATATATTATGTATCCCATCTTCGTCTTTTAAACCGGATAAGTGTGGAATGAAGAAAGGCGAGATGATATTTCAGTTGTGAAGGAAATCCTCCGCTGAACAACGCACTTGGATGTTATGTTCGCTCTTTTATTTATTGCATCAAGAGACATCGGCGAACTCTAGTGCCTCAAAATCAGAACATTTCAGTTTCTAAAGCAACACAACTTCTGTTACACATCTAAATAATAGAATAAGGTGATTTTAACCCTTGTAGTATTCGGCAATTGAGGCATATCATTATACATTTATAATACCTACCATCGTAGGTATATATATATATATATATATATATATATATATATATATATATATATATATATATATATATATATAACCACTGTTTATATAATGCCATATGAATAGTGTTACATACATGTGAGTACTGTCATTTATAATATACTGTCGTATAAAAATATAAACTTTCTCATGTCCCAATAAATGTTGCTATTATTTAACAGCCTATTAAATACACCAATTTGTGATCTAATCTTTACTGAACATTTGAAAATCTAAAAAAAAAAAAAAAATCGTAGAAAAAAATAATTATTATTATTATTAGCTCTATAACTAGGCTTCTAACTTGTCAAAGACGATACTATGGATCAAGACGATAATGGCTCTATTAAACTGTGTCGCAAACTATGCTTGTCGTCTATATCAAAACCGCTATAACATTTTACTTAGCAAGCTTCAACCAACTTGGTAAGCTTATACCAGATATGGGTCACATCATGCTAAAATCTTTGCAGTCTTCGCATAACTAACTGATTAAATATTTCAACATATAAGTATCAATGACTGATTATGAGTAAAGTACTAATAACAAATATTTAAAGCCGATAATGTAGAGATTTTATAAAACTATTTTAGAACCTTTTTAAGAATACTATAAATAAATATTATGAAAATACGAGTTTTTCTACAAAACAAATACTTTTTATGTTTACTTAAAAACATAAAACTTTAATAAAAATTTGTAAATAAAGAGAAAAAATACCACCCAGTATAACATTCTATGATTGTGACAAGGCATACCGTGAGTACTCGTATTTATGGTACTTGCTTTTAAGAGACTAGGTGAGCCATAAGAGGATCTATGGCATCCAAGATCGATCCACATCTGATATTATTTGAAGTCGAAATCCGGATATTTAACCACGTGTAGAGTCCAGAGATAATAAATTAAGAGTTGGGAACAATTGTATTGTATTGAATTTAATATTATGGTAATTTTTAATAACTCACATATACCTATTTTTTCTTCTGTCACATATATATGTAGTGTCTCATTGTATTCCATTTTTATCTTTTAGTCCTAATTATGGCGCACAACATGGTTCCAAACGTTGGCAGACAATTAATAGTTAAAAATATTGAATTGTTTTATTTGTCGACAGCCACCCAGACTAATTCCTCCCGGTAAAATATTAAGGAATTTTTTTTTTTCAGTGGCGCGACAGGCCGCGTAAATAGACCTAGACCTCGTGGTGTAATCTCTTGTAGGGGTGGGCATAATCGAATGATGATTATCGGATCATTCGATTATTTCAATCATTCGAATTAATCAATTATCGGATTAATCGGTGTTCGAATGATCATTCGAACTGAATTGTTCAAGGATTATCGAGGGATTATAAGGAGCTGAGATAATCGAACGACATTTTTTTTTTTTGCTCATCACATAAATTACATGCATATTTCCACCTAGGCTCAGCCAGCTAAGCCATTATAGAAACGGGAATTGTGTCATATCGTCTCTCAGAATGCATATTAATCATTTGATCATTTGATTATGAAATCATTCGATTATTTAAATCATCGAAGTCCGATCATCCTATTATGACCATCATTCGATTATGCCCACCCCTGATCTCTTGGTATATTACACTCAACGTTTCTCGATGCATTTTGTACTGTAGGATCATCACTCTCTACGTCTAATTTTGTGAATGGCTACCATTTGGCTGACGGGTCTCACATACCCGAGGGCTAGGCTGTGAGGGAATCCTTATTAATTAAATGATTAAGAAAAAGTCCCTCGGGGGCTGGGATTGGAACTCACAACCTTTAGCATGAGAGACTACCGCGCTAGCCACTCAACCATGGACTCCCACCAATGATGGTATACAACCGCCATTTTTAAAAGCTAAAACTTTTGTCATTCAATAATTACAATCGCTATTTCCTACTGGTATAGTAGGAAACACTGTAATGAACTAATTGAAGACAAGTCCTAAAACATTTAATGTAGTTAATAATCTGAGAACGGTTTCCTTTATTTATCTGACAAATAAATATTGCCCCTGAAGGTGCAATAAATAACCAACAAGCTAATCGCGGTAAAAGCAATAAATATCAGGATTTTGTGTAGAGCAAATTTAAAAAGTGGCTTCCCCAGATGAAGGGTAGGTATCATCTAGGTGAAGGATATAATATTCATGGAGGCTGCTGTTAAAAAAAGAATTGATGCCTGGAGGGGGGTGATGTACGGCTCCTTGGCCCGGCCAAAGGCCCTTCATTACACTGACATCCCTCCTTCCAGATAAAAGTTAGCCATGACATTATTGCTCTCTCAGGGGCTTCCATAGGCCTCATTCCTCACATCCCACTCGCTCAACCTATCTCATCAGATACTGTCTAGTTTGCGAGATTCTCATCTTTTATCAACGGGTATTTAGGCCATTACGACTAGAATAACATTCATGACAAGAGAGAAATTTAACCCATAAATTTGAGAATGGTGATCTTGAGAATGATCTATATTTAAAAGTCTCTTCGAAATGAAACTAGGCAGTTTTGATGAAGTCTAGAACTATATTCAATTATTAGGATAAGTTATTACTTCAGTCCATATATTCATTGTTGGTTAAATAAATGACAGGCGCAGATTCGAATTAATTACTGAAACAAGCGCAAAATCCAACCAATTATTACATAATGAAATACGATTTCAATTCAAAACAAAATTAAATTAAACAAAAAACCTCTACAATCCATCTAGAGTCTGGGGCTAAGTTGCTCTTTTTGTTGGTTTGGTCTTTGAGGCGTAAAATCCGAGGGTTTATTTTAATATTAAGTTTCATTATTGTAATTTTTTTCCACTGGCGCGACAGGCCATGTAGGCCCTTGACAGCGTGGTGTAATCTGCTAGAAGAATACACTCCAAGTTTCTCTATTAAATTTGAAAGGGTAGGGTCATCAATCTCTAGGCCTATTTTTGTGGGTGGTCACCAACTGATTGACGGGCCTCAGATACCAGGGTACATAGTGTGAGTAAATTCCCATTTAATTATATGCTTGAAGAAGTGGCTGGGATTCGAAGAGACTTGGCGTACGAGACTAGCCCGCTAGCCACCAGTAGGGTCCCTTATTAAATTTCATTTTGTAGAAATAAATACATAAAAATAAATGGAATAAAAATAAGTAAGTAATATAATAATTATAATAATAATTTCTTTATTTATTCTGGGACAAGTCCCTTCAGAATAATATAAAATACAATAATGTGATTCTTACTGTTCTAGAGTAAGATAAAATAATGAAATATACAGTGAATAATAACAAGTAAAAAGGTAAACAATAAGACGAATGACAAAAATAAAAATATTATAAACCAATATATATCTTCGAAAACTAATGGATGTGAAAATATTTGTCAAAATATAAGCGATGAATTAAAAATATAAAAAATAAATAATTATCATGTTCCCATACATAAGCTAGACCAAAAAATAAAATACACTTCTTAGTTAGTTAAGAAGAAAAATAAAATAAAATAAAATAATAAACAAATAAAAACCTAAGAAACACTTCTATAACTTTTTATATTTACATGTTTTCATGGAAACTGGATCAATCAGGATTGTTTGGAAATTGAATGGACAGAAGGTAATGGAATAGACGAGATTTTAAAGTCAGAAGGGTATTAGAATCACGAATATTAAAAGGAATAGAGTTCCATATGGAAGAGGATCGGATTATGAAAGATTTGTCGAAGGCTGCAGTTCGATGGGACGTTATATACAAATCAGAAGGCCGCATACGGGTGTTGCGGGAATGGATTGAGGATTTGAATAATAAAAGATCAGAGATGTATGACGGACGGCAGGATCGGATAACATGATAGACGAAGGAAGCCAGGAAGTATTTTCGACGGTAGGAAAGATAAAGCCACTTTAACTCTTCGTAGAATCGAGTGACAGAGCTGTTCCTGGAGATACCAGAGATGAATCGAATGAAGA
Source organism: Piezodorus guildinii (assembly GCA_023052935.1). NCBI lineage: Eukaryota > Metazoa > Arthropoda > Insecta > Hemiptera > Pentatomidae > Piezodorus > Piezodorus guildinii. The sequence continues at coordinate 136,269,145 of CM041292.1, read as the reverse complement.
AATTAAATAACCGTTTTAGTTTTTCTTCAAGATCTCCAGAGACACCCTCATACACCTCACAGCAATAGTCAAAGTGGAGGAATATCAGGAAGGAGATCAGAAGCTTACGGGTTTCAAGAGGTAATAGGTCACGGAGTCCATTTAATAGCTTTAAAGTGATGAAGGAGCGGCGGGAGATGTCAGAAATATGTTTTTTCCGGGAGAGGTATTGGTCAAAGGTGATTCCAAGGTTTTTGATAGATTGATGGAATTGTATCGGATTATTATTCAGAAAAAGGGTATGAATGGGAGGGAGAGTTTTAAGGAGGGGACTGGAACCTATTACAGTAGCCTTAGACTTTCGACATTCATCTTTAGCTTGTTATCTATGGCCCACTGGCTGGTTCTATTTAAATCATTTTGTAGTTTTTCGGCTGCTAGTAATAGATCCGAAGGTGGGAAGGACAGGCAAATTTGGAAATCATCGGCATACAAATGATATTGGGAGTGATCAATAAGGAGAGGAAGGTCATTTATGTAAACAGCAAATAGGGTGGAAGACGGCGATGAGCCCTGTGGGACACCACATGCTAGAGGCGGTGTCATGGAAGGAGGGATAGATTAATATATATATATATATATATATATATATATATATATATATATATATATATATATATATATGATCAGACTGTTTTATTTTTTTACAACCCATTATAATAGTGCTATTTCCACTAGTCATATTTAAAAAATATTAACAATCACATTAAGTTTATAGGATTTTTCATCCAAATTATTTTCTTATCACTGTACTTACGATTCCGATAGAGAATATGTTAGCTATTTCTCAAGTTTTTCTTATACGTATTTACTGTAAACATGAAACAAGTTACCAATTAAATGAAGATCTGATTCATAAGTTCAATAAGATGCATAGTCATCAAATTATCAAGAAAAGTCAAACCAGTTACAATTACAGTGTGTGCTGAAGAGTAATTTATGAAACTTGAATAGAATGTACAAGATTCATATCCCTGCTAATACTTACCAGATATAATACTTATTTTATGTTATAAGAAATTAAATAATCCATTAATCAAACAACATAAAAAAATTTTATAATAGTAGTTGTATATCATACCTAAACGGGAGCGGCGTGGTCTAGTGGATAGAGCGCTAGTCTGCTGTGCTCCGGGTCCTGAGTTCGAATCCCGGCTGAGGCAGAATATTATTTATTCTGTTAATTCAGTCGGGGGGCGACCCTAGGATATGGAGACCCTCCTGAGGCAGACCCAGCCTCTATAATGTGGGTACCCAAAATAATTGGGTAAAAACCTGGCGGCTGAGCGTGATTAAGGCCTTATCACCTCATTGCACTGCCGTTGGCCTAGAAACAGTACGAATCTCTATATGTACTGAGCCCAAGACCCTCCATGGGTTGTAGTGGTACAGGTTTTTATATCATACCTGACTGTGCGCTATTTTTAAAAACGAAATTCGATACTGCATGTTTTTGAAAAATATTGATGAGTGATCTATAACGTCAAGCTTAAACCAGCAGGATCAATAGCCTCGGAAAAATACCTTAGACGGCGAATGGCGAATTTTTTTTTTTTTTTTGCTTTATTACGTTAAATGAATTTAATAGGTATATTTATAATAATTAGAAGAAGAGAGACATCAGTTATTTTAGCATCACGCTTGATAAAATATTTTAATTATTATCTATGATTGAGTACATAAGCAGAAAGGTTCATAAAATTGTATATGAATTTCAAATGAAAAAGAATCAATCTTCTGCAAAATAGAGCAGTAATGATAGGATATTTTATATTACGAAATATGGCCTAGATGGAGAGGTATAGAACTGGATAGCATGATGTAGGGGAGAACACTCGCTTCATCCAATTGATGCGCCCTAGCCATTGTGTGATGAGAGAAACGATGTTTTAGATTCGGGAATAGCCTGATGATGATGATCATGGAATCGAAGGAAGGCTCATCAAAACACGGCTCAGATATATAACAGTCCATTTCTTATATATCGCTTTCCCAACCATTGTGTTCCAACGTTCATTCTAAAATTGCCCCGCGGTTCCGCAAAACCATTTCCAACTATTGTCATCAATAAATCCTTTTATTCTCTTCTTTTAAACTTTCCAATACTAACGAATAATGTTTGAAATTTTTTATATTATATTATATATTTATATGCAAAAATGAATCACTCTTTCCCTTGGTCATGGCATCACGCCTTAACAGCTTGACCGATTTTGCTAATTCTTTTTGTTTTTGTTTTTATAACAGTCGTTTTTAAAGAAGAACGTTTCTATAAATAAAAAAATAAAAATGTTTATATGGTTTTTAAGGTTTCTTTGATTTTCTAAAAGTATTATCTTTAGATTCTAAGATTAAGATTTATATTGATTAAATTTGCTTTGTGAATTACTTAAGTCAGTGTATTAAGAAATAATGATTAGAGAATGGCAGTGCTTAGAAAGTATTTTGAGAGTTACATAGTTATTTGTAGATACTGGGTCCAAAATATCATTTTAGGATCATCAATTCAAATAAATAACCTGTTATTTCCAACGCCGGATTGTGATATACATGGTTAAGATACGATCTCGTTTGTATATAATATTCTATAAAAATAAAAGACGTTTGTTGGTGCGAATGCTTTTATTCGCATTCGGAATTAATCATACAGGCATGTGGCTTAAAATGATTCATGTCTTATATATCACTTTGGTATCATTGAAAGATGTGTTCACATTAATAAACCGAGGAAAAAAGTAACTTCATAAATGATGATATGCTAGAAAGAAATTGATTATTCACGAGTCATTGGTCATTTATTATTAACACAAAATATGTTATAGCAACATTCCTCTTTATCACAGCAAAATAGCAGGGATGATTAATTTATGTATTACAGTTGGATTCGAGTGGCAGTTCCTGACGGATTCAAGTTGGAAGTCTGTCCAAATCCTTCGTTTGGTGGTTTTTCTTTCACGATAAATTAAAATTAGCTACTCCCCTCCACCTATAGCCAAAATACTTTTAAACCGTTCGCCTGCCAAGTTAATAATTCTTATCACTCCTTTTGTATCTACAGTCTCCTGCAATTTAAACCTTTGCTCACTTCAGAGGAAGGATATTCTGACTTCTATATCATTTCCAACCGAAGCAAAACCTAAAAGCGCTCATTTCAGATCCGTTCCACACTTCACTGGAATACTCTCTTGCCAGACATCCGCCATGCTTCTTCCCTATTCTCATTAAAATCCCTGATTTATCGAACTAACTGCTACATAATCAGAAGTTAGGTAATTAGAGTGCCCCAAAAAGGACAAGTAATTTCATTTAGAAGAAGGACTTTTTATAATAAATTATATTTAATCAATCAAGGACCGAATTAATCGACAATTATTTTGTTGCACTTTCTATTGAATGCTTAAAAAAACTGTTGCGCACAACACACGACTTTCACTAACCTCCCTTGTAGAAATCAATTTAAGAACTTTAAATTTAATATTTAATATCATTGAATTTGTTAGATACATGTGCTTCATTTTAAAAATGTATTACATTATCATATACAACAATCGCTTAGTTTTATCAAATTTTCATCACTCTCCATTAAATTATACAATTTTTTATATGAGATAAAATTTTCTAATATTTTTAGCTTTCCAACATTATATTATATTAGACACCTTTATTACTGTCAATATGCTTGAGAAAAAAAAAATCTTGTGCTCCCTTTTACTTCACTTACTTCCGTTGTCAAACGCAATGTAAGAATTTTTTAATACATTTGAATGATATAGAGATAAAAAAAAGGTTAATGAACTTATAACGTTAACAGTGGTCACCTGAAGGACAGTGGCTAGCGTATTAACGTTGACTTTCCAAATAAACATGTGTTTTAATAAATAATATATTCTATTATTATTTACCACAATGAGTTAGTTTAACTGACTTTTCATCATTTTTTTTATTTATTTTTTTATAACAATATTTGTCCTAAAATCTTTAGCTTTCTAACTGTATATTATTCATGTATGTTACTGTTGAAAAATACAAACATTTTATTGAAAAATTTGTTTCCTCTTTAATCTTTTAGTTGAATATCGAATTCGTTCAACTTATATTTTATATATTTTCTTGTTTGTTATCAATGCTAACAAGATATGGTTAATTCTTTCGAATCTACGAAAATAAATGTACTTTAGGGGAATATAATTTCAAATATTCCCATTTAAGCCCTGTCAGACTTTTTCAATCACAACAAAGCCTATAAAATTTTACACGATACAGCGAGTTTAATCAAAACTGTTAAAGACCTTTTTTAAGAAAATCGCAATACTTTTGAAAAACTTACTAATACAAAATTTCAGTTTTATATTACTTATCTTTTTTTACCTATACCAAAAACACAGACTTTTTGCAAAAAAGGGGATCCTAAAACATTTATGGTGAAGGGTGGAGTTCGAATATATTCAAGATCGCAATACAATCTTTACCGATACATTTTATTTAAAGGTAAGTGAAAGTTTAAAAAAAATTATCAAACAACTAGTTGTTACCCGCAACTTCGTCTGCGTTATTTTTTGTGATTATGGTCGTTATTAAGAAGTTTTTTAAAGAATAAATTTTAAAGTACTTCCGCGTAAATGATATTTTTAGTTTAATTTTCTTGTGGCAGAAGAACATACTGATTTTCTCCACAACCCTATCTTGATAATGCGACATATAGTTGGCCGTGTGAAAAGCATTCTTGACGTAAGCCGATTTCTAGGTGCTTAAATGTATGCCTCTGTGACTTATTAATTGTTACGGCAAAAGATAAATTAGCGGAAAATTAAATTATTTTAAAATTAAAAGGTAAATTATTTGGAATCATTGGGATGCGAGGTTAATTTTCTTCGCTTTTTTTCCAGATTTTCCACTAATTCTTCACTCTTATTGGTTTCCGCGTGATGTGGCCTAAAGCTTTCCTCGATTAATGGACTATTCTACACAAAAAGAATTTTTCAAATCGAACCAGTAGATTCTGAGATTAGTGCGTTCAAACAAACAAACAAACTCTTCAGCTTAACTTAAAACTGGTGAGGTGAAATATAAAGTCTAAATTGGTGAGATGGGGTTTCTCAGAACCCAGACCTCTTTTTTTTTTAATCCTGAAACATTGATTTATGTTAATACAACCTATTTTTGATAGGTAAAATACCAAAGGATGCTTATAAAATTGAATTAATGCCTGACATTTTATTAATACTTTTTTTTTTTTTTTCAAAGTTATATTCGAAGCAATGAAAACATTTAAAAAAATATATAAATAAGTAGTTATCTTAAAGTTTATTGTATTTGACAAACGGAAAACGAAAAAAAATAAAACTTTCTTATTGTAAAGGAAGTATGCAAAGCTAAAATTAGGCACAGTTTTTGTAATAGGAAACAAAACATTGTCCACAAATATTTTGTTCACATTTAATAAAAACTATTGATGACTTCCTATCCTTGTCCCCTGGACAAAAATAACATCGCCTTTTCGCCTAGGGAGGGGTCCCCTGACTATATGTGTTAGTTTCATCTGTTTTTCCCCCTAATAATTATATCGCCCCTAAAACTTCAATCCGAAGCTCCCGGGGAAGTCTGGGTCTTTCTGACCGTCTGGTCATGTATTCTTTAACAAGGATGATCCTAGCTTCTTAATAAAATTAAAAAGGTGCGTAAAATAACACGATCACGAGACATTTCTTTCAATAAATTGAAAAACACACTCTTAATAAATCCGAACAGTATTGGTGAGGTGGGGTCTATTGGACCCCAACAACACTGTTCTATAGCAATACCATAGAAAAGGATAGAAACTGACTAGAAAAGGGTGCTATATTACGATCATGCCAACACTGGGAATGTCAAGTTTTCACAAGTCGGTCAGATCGAGACAATGCGATAAAGGTTAATAATATTAGTATAGATTTAATTTTTTTTTTTTTTCAAAATTTTTACAGTCTTCAAAAATCCTCTCTTTTTAGAAAGATATATTAAAATTAAAATTGGAGAATTAAAAAAAAATGCGATTAAATGAACTTGTAGTTATTTCACGAAAAGATATATAATTTTTTTTTTTAAATTATTTAATATGTAAATAAATGAAAAAATAAGATGAAGAGGAGAAGATAAATACAAAGAGGATTAGGGCTAAGGATAGATACATTAGAGGGAGGGCGGAAGGTCAGGCTATCAAGTAGGGGCTGTCCACCACAACAGGTTGCCGCGTCCAAGTAGCTTCTTATCATTTATTTCTCTTTCACCTCTCTTCCACCACTTTTCATCTCGCTCCATTATCATTTTAATTTTTTTTTCACTTCATTTCATACAGCCCTATCTAACTATTATTGTTATCAAGACACATAAAATAACGGCTATGATGATAGTTTATTTTTTCCTGGATATACGCTAATGAAAAATGTCAAGGCTGAGAGAATTTGTAAATAGTTCTCATGATAAAGGTAAATTAAAGATGTAGTCCAATGAACCTGCCACAAACAAGTTTTTTTTTTTTTTTTTTTTTTTTTTTTAAATGCCGTATTTTTTATTTACAATGCTGTTCTCGAAAAATTATTTGTGTGGATCTCCGTATAAGAGGATGTCTGTGTGGCAAAAAATAGTTGTATTTTTTCATAAGTCAACAGCTCGTAAAATATTTCTTTATCGTTTCGTTTGAAAAATATATTGTAAAAAGTTTTAATTTAATTTGTTGGGGACAACTATGATTTAGTGGGTAGTATAACAGCATTCTATGAACAAAGTCGCGAGTTCGAATCCGGCAAGGATTTTTCAGAAGTACGAAATTCGGAGGGTACGTAAAATACAGGTCTCAAAGTATTTTAAATTTGCCATTCTAATTATACTAGATAAAAAAAAGAGCTCCCACTGCAGCATCGTCGAATTAGCTACAGTAGCATAAAGTGACGTTTTATAAATAAACAAACTACAATTAAAAACTCTGTTTTTTTTTGGTTTTTTTGGAATTGTATCGTAAAATCAATTCTGTTTATTTTTCCTTTCGTTCGGCAACATCCGTAGTCTTGCAGCATTAATAACACCTGTGGAAATGCAGTTGTTATTTCCATCTCAAAGCTATTTTTTCGAGTCAAAAAAATGAATTCAAAAATAGAGAAATAAACAAAAAATTATAATAACGAAACTAGAAATAGCACGCGTTGCACATACAAGGCATAAAATTTATTGCGATTAGTTCGAACCATTGATTGAGGGTATAAAACTACAGTGATCCATTAAAAGAAAACGCGTATTATGGAGGAAAAAATATATTGAATAAACCGTCAAAAATATTTATTGAATACTCAATCGAGGGGAAGAAAGGTCCTTAGAAGGTCATTAAAGGAATGTAGGGAGGAAAACAAGTCAGGAGAAATGAAGATGGTAAATAACTTTGGTCCATTTGATAAGTCGTGATAGGATTTTTTTTTTTAACTGTAATCATTTATTTTTTATCTTTTTATTAAAACCAGGAAATCTCATTAATCAATGGAAAACTACTCTTCTACGCTTTATCTGTACTTGCATGGACACCCGAGATCATAGGTACATAATTACAGTAGGTACTGGAATAAACTATGTCATGATATTAATATCACCAATAGATCGGCTGAAATACCTCCTCCTCTGATATTTGTCAATGAAGGATGCCTTATAGGTATTCGAAGCTTCCTCCGATCAAAGGATACCACTGTTGACGGCAACAATGTCATCAAAGCCGCACGGCTGACAGCTTGCGTGGAACATGCCATATTTCTGCCCTGGGGAAGTCATTATTCACGAGCTATGTGTAGATCACGCTAGCGTCCTTAGTGTGAGTTCAGTCGGTTATATAATTTCTCCTGATCGTTGATGATAGGATAATTTTATCTATTAGCTAAAAAAAAGTAATATATATATATATATATATTAATAATACTCTTCAATTTGGGGATTGCGTGAGTTGATTTCTGAAAGTAGAGCGATACTGAGTAAAAAATCTGGTGCGGGCAACTCACGACTTTCACTTACCGCCGTTTTTAAAATCGATTAGAGAATTTTCGAATACAGTTAAAGATAAAAATGAGTGAAATCATTAAAGAATTTTTAAATGGAATTTCTATAGAAACATCAGTTTTATTAAAAAATCTATTGTATTATTATCTTAAATAATCAATCAGTTTTATCGACTTTTCATTCAATTAACATTTAAAATCTTGTGTATGAGATAATATTTTTTCTAAAATATTTTGCTTTCCAACGGTATATTATACAAGTGCATTACTGTTCTTATGTTCAAAAACATAAATAGCGTTAAAAAAATATTTTTTTTAGTTTTCTCCTTTTGTTGTTTTTTCAAAAATAAGGGTACATTAGAAGAAGAAATTGTGAAATATCGGCATTTAAGCCCTGTCAGACTATTTCAATCAGAATGAAACCTACGTGATATTAAAGCCCGTTCAATTTTACATCGTCATAGCGAGTTTAATCAAAATCGTTAGAGCCGTTTTTGAGAAAATTGTAATAAGGTCATTATGCATTGTATAAAGTAGCTCTTCTGGTTAGGTGATTTTGATGCAAAAGTTTTTGTAACATGTCGGGCGTATAGTTGTCTTATATTCAAAATTTCAGTTTCATAGAACTTTTCGTTTACTCGCGGGAGTTACCACACACATACAAACACGCACAAACAAACAAGACCTATTTGCGGTTCTGTATCTTGGTAATTTGGACTCAGGAGACCCTAAAACGTGTATTTCAGTTGAAAACTGGAATTCGAAAATTTTCACGATCGCAATACTTTTCCTTACGATATATTTCATATATAGAGGTAAGTGAAAGTAAAAATCAAACTAATGTTAAATTTTTTTTAATGTTATTTAAATCAACTTCATAACCATAAACTACTATCAATTATGGAATAACGATTTTAATTATTGATCCAGATGTACTTTTATCCATAATTATCTATAACTTAAGAAGCACTCTGTAACATATAAAAAGACGGACTTTATTATTTTCTCTTTTCAGAAAAGCAAGCGACGACTTTTATAAACCTATAAGGTAGCGGGCATAGTTAGCAAACCGGCGAACAGTATATTATATCTTGGGATCACCCTCGACAGGCACTCAGGCACTGCAATAAAAAAAATAAAGATAGTGAGGCCATGACATACCGACAGAACCATCTTCTGACATCTCCAAACCAAACAACTCCACCTCAAATTGATGTTAGCTAATATAAAACCTACTACAGCGAAAAAGCTCCAACAATTTCAGAACTGCGTGCTGAGCCGTATCGTAAGACATTTGACCCCACAAAAAACTAAAACAGACATACTGCACACTACCTTCAAACTCCCGACAGTGACTGACTACATCACTAGGAGACAGATTAAATTCTTCGACAGTCTAAAATTTGGTACAAACCCTTTATTTCAGACGCTTTCCCCTATAGGAAGGCCACAAAGCTGGCAACAATAGATAGGGAGCCTCAACCTTGACTGAGGGATCAATCAATCAATGAATCAAAAATCTGGTAAGCCCCGTCACAGGAAGAAGATTAGTGCTATACCTATGAAGAAGACATCCTTTCCCGCCTCCACATCCCACACTTAAAATGAACCCAGCACAGTAGAAGAGATACCCAAAAAGCCTACAGATCTTAGAATTTTCAACCCAAACCACAAGGAGCTTTGAAAAAAAAAATTAAAAAACACGTATTTTACAAATAGTTTTTGGAGGTAGATCAAAAGTGGCGATTGAGAAAAATATATTGGAAACAGATACTTCGATAAACAAGTTCATTTTTTAATCTCTTAAAAGTAAATTGTCGTAAAAATCAAATTAGAAGCATGCTTGATTATTCAGCATTATCTTTACATTCCGGGCAACTTCTACACTTACTCTTGACTTCCAATCAGCAGCAAACAGGCTTCTTTACATGACTATAATAACGTCTATAAGAAGTAAAGTAACGGGTTTGTAATTTAGGCTGCATCAAACCTTCGAATTTCTCTCGTATACAATTTTCAAACCCTCAATGCTCCTTAATTACTCACTAAAAAATCATATTCAATGATCTTAAATTCCCACATGTAGCCAATTTGATATACACCGCGTAATTATTCTTCCATGACAATTCCTTAATTTCCAATACTGTTTCGAGGTGTTTAAAAAGAAAGATGGTCGTGGTAACATCCAATTTAAAATTGTTACTTCCTTGCTAACGATGGGTTGTTCTTTTACATGGGTACAATTATGTAGGTATATATATATATATATATATATATATATATATATATATATATATATTATATATATATATATTTTTTTTTTTTTTTTTTTTTTTTAACGCGTAAAATCCAAACATGAAAATAATATGTGCTCCGTCCGCAGTACGACATACCCCGCCCGCAGCTTTTCTCCGGAACTACTGTACAGATTTTTTTTCGAAAACTGGCAATCGAGATAAAGAGCACCCACCCTACGATGATCCTAAGAACTTGTAAATATCAGTCGTTTGGTTTCGAAATGACGGGTGATTAAATAGGTTTTACTTCAGGAACTCGGTATTATTTTCTTTATTAATTATAATTATTTTTTTAAGAATAAAAAATATTTAATGCTTTTTTTAATCAGTACATGAACTATTTAAAAAATATGTTTATTGAATCATATCGTTCATTCACTAAATATAAGAGGATTTATTCTCCTAAAAAATATGTCCTGCCGCCTTGTAAATTAAGAAATGTCAACAATTTATAATTTGTGATGGAGATCCATAAAATAACTCAGATAACAAATTTTCTAGGAAGAAATTGATTTCAGACATACTTTGAATTGCTTATTGAAGTAACTTTTTCAATAAGAAGTTTCCTTTCTGTGACATGTTACCTGTCATATAGAATATCAGCGATTCAGAAAAAGCTTTGCATCAGTAATTCCTTTATATGATCTCTCCAGACTGAATCTACGTCCTTGATTACAATGGGTGACATCTATTTATATTTGCGAGAAAGCAAGTCGTTTAAAAATAAAATATGAAGCTATTTATTGTATAATACATCTTTGAAAATATCTAGTATTGCTTTTCCTTAGCTTAGACCAGCGTTATGAATGCCACAAAGGTCGATTTCATCTCTGAAAGGGAAAAGGCAATATCCCATCCATTGAAGGACAATATTTCTACCTTGGTGGTTTCAGCAAACTAGTAATGAAAAATACCTGTATTTTGGATAAAATATTTTTATAAATAAATAAATTGTTTAAAAAGCGGTGAATACACAATGTGTAATAATTTAATATTTCACATAATTATTAATGCCATGAACTAATTTGATATATGAAAATTAAAATATAGATAATTTAGGAGCCGAAGAATTATGGAGGAGGATGTTGTTTTCTTATCTTTCTATTTGTAGTTCAATGGAAAAAAGACATTATGACTATGTATGTGGCATTACATGGAATTTTCCTTATTAATTTGCTCTACTTACTTCCTTATTTGTTTACATATTACTTTTTATTATTATTAGCATTTATCTATTTTTGTATTCAGGTTGATGAAGGAGATGAACTGTCACTATCTAAAAAAATATTATTGTAGCTTAGTTTTTATTAACGACATTGCCAATATGTTCGTAATTAGTATATGATATGGAGGGAGCGACGCGGTCTAGTGGATCTCCATCACTAGTCTACTGTTCTCCGGGTCCTGAGTTCGAATCCTGGCTACTATGGGGGCAGCCCTAGGGTATTGAAACCTTGCTGGGACAGACACAGCGTCTTTAAGTAGGGTGCCCGAATTGGGTAAAAAACCTGGCAGCTGAACGTAATCAAGGCGTAATCACCTCATTGCATGGCCGTTAGCCTCAAAACTGTATGAATCTCTATATGTACGCCCAAGACCCTTCATGGGTTATTTTTTATGTATTCTTTATTTTTTTAATACTTATGGAGGAACATGTATTGTTGTAAAAAAACAACAACAAAAAAACAATGTTTTAGATATTATTCATCATGAAATACAAGACATTGTCCGTATTTAAAATAATAATAAACAACAAACGTCTGTTTTTTTGCTAACACTTAATAATAAAATTATGTATAAAATATATCGTTAAATGATTGCTTTTTGAGTAATCAGTAGATTTTATTTCTTCTGGATTTTCACATAGATAAATTTTATGTATAAATATTATAAGATTATAGATGAGTTTCGTTTTATCCATTTTTAAAAAAACACACAAAAAAACATAGATTTATTGCACTTGATATAGTTAGCAAGAATTTTTTCGTGACACAATTTTTTTTAATACCAACGAAGTTCAAGAGATCACAAAATTTATTTGTTGACATTTTCTGATAAAATTGGTTTTGAACCGGTCTTCTGAATATAATATTCATTAAATCTCTTACAATTAGATCCGGGCGTATAAAATCCAGTGATGTGCGAAATATAAAAAGACATCAGCCAATAAGTTAAATAAATAACCGAATTAGTTTTTCTATTCAAATTAACGGAATACGCTGAGGAAATTATTGGAGACTACCAATGTGGTTTTAGGCGGAATCGCTCGACTATTGATCAAATATTTTTCTTACGTCAAATATTAGAGAAGAAGCTGGAATACAACGGTGTAGTCCATCAACTTTATATAGATTTTAAAAAGGCTTATGATTCCATTGACCGTTAGAAGCTATATAACATCATGATTGAACAGGGGATACCTAAAAAGTTAGTAAACCTTGTAGAAATGTGTTTGTCGGAAACATTTCATAAAGTTAGAATCGGTCATAATTACTCCGAGAGATTTGAGGTGCGATCGGGTTTGAAACAGGGTGACTCCTTTTCACCTGTTTTGTTTAATATAGCCTTAGAATATATCATAGAAATGGTGATGTGTACCGAGAAAGGCTTAAATATGGGATACAAGATTCCGGTTTTGGGGTATGCCGATGATTTGGTACTACTAGGTGAAGCCACGGAAACTATACAACTAAATACAAGTGTGTTAATAAAAACCGGTAAACAAATAGGTCTCGAATTAAATACCGATAAGACGAAATATATGATTAGTTGCAGAAATGGTGGCGATCTTGATGATATTATCATTTCAGGTCATACTTTTGAACACGTAGAGAAATTCAAGTATTTAGGTTCAATGATAACAAGAAAAAATGAAATCCAGGAAGAAATAAAGTCCCGGTTAAAGGTGGGAAATGCGTTTATTATTCAGTTGCTAAATTACTTAGCTCGTGGCTTCTGTCTAAAAACTTAAAGGTTAGAATTTATAAAACTATTATTCTTCCAACGGTTCTTTACGGATGCGAAACGTGGCCGCTTACTTTGAAGGATGAACAACGGCTTAAGGTTTTCGGAATAAGGTACTGCGTAAAATTTTTGGTCCGAAGAGAGATGAGGCCACTGGGGAGTTTAGAGGGTTGCACAACGCGGAATTGCGGAGTTTGTACCCTGTGAATATAATTGAGTTGATAGCATCGTGGAGACTCAAATGGGCGCGTAAAGTTGTTGGGCTTAGTAAGGAACGGATTCCGAGAAAGTTGGTATTCGCTGAACCGAAAGGTAGGCCAAAGCGTCGATGGGAGGATTGCATTAAGGCTGATTTCGGGATCTTGGGCTTGACCGATGAACATTGGACGAGTCTGTGCAGGCGAATTTTGGTGGTATCGGCATCGAACCTTCGGGTTCGGTAAGCCTATTATTATTATTATTATTTAAATTTAAAAAAAAAAAATTTAGGATCGCTAACTTCAAACTAATTAACTAAAATCGTTAAAGTGTTTGTTATAGAGTTTAGTACTGTGAACATTCGATGCAAGATATAGTATAAATATTCGATTTTTATTCTACGACCTGTGGCACACTCAAGCCACTGTAAAATGAGTTGATGACCCGGAAACCTAAAGGTGAGCGTTGATGCTTACATCGTTATCTCCCTTTATAACCTTAGGTGAGAGGAGTACTATCAAAAACTACTACATAACATCAAAGGAAGGATCTCCCTTCATTAGAGAATTAGGTTGATTTTCAGATTATACTTCATCTTAGAGGATACAATTATTACTTCTACTCATTTATAAATAAAATATTTTGTGAAAGAAAGTACAGTGATCGGAAATTTTTCGAATTCATGTTTTCACCGAAAATACACATGAGTCCAAATGACCTAGTCTAGTAATGTGTATATGGTGAGCCTAACAAAACGATGAGTTGTAAAAATCTGAAATGTCATGTTTTAGGAGCGTAAATGCCTCAGATGTTACAGCAAAATCGGTGAAATAGAACGGCTTATAAAAAACGGCTGTAAGAATTTTGGTTATACTCGCAATATAGATATAAACTTTAATAAATTTGAATATCATATACGTTTAATTCTGATTAAAATTGTCAGAGCCTAGTAGCTGATATTTAAATATTTTTATGCTAAAGTACCTTTAGTTTTGTAGATTTGAATAAAGTAGATATATCTCTTTATCATTGATAAGAAACTTCTACTGATTTTTACTTTAAGAAAATCAATTGAACTGAGTTTTTGAATATTTAACCGTCAAAAAGAATAAATATGGTCCATATGACTTTACATCAGTATCTTAATAATATGATGAAATCGATTTTTTATTAACATTATCCTTCACGACTATTGGATCTATTGATGAATAATAGTAGCAGAAATTTTATAAATAGATGATAGAAGAAACAACAATTCCTGTTCATAAACTGATACATAAAACTTGTTGTGTAAGAAATAAGTTATTCAGAAAAAAAAAAAAAAAAAAACCTCTCTTTCCCGAAGTGTACTGAATCATGAAAAAATGACAGCTCATTGTGGTCTATCTTATTAGGTCCCTTAAACTTCTACGAAGTAGAACTATCTTGATGTGTAAAATGTATCGAGCGAGGTGAAAGTTTCGAATCTGAAGACAAACATATTATAAACTTCTTCCATGAAAAGCTGCTCTGCGTTCGGTAGTAAGGGAAAAAATTATGTGATCCTATTTAACGCCAAACGTTTACTCAAATTTCGAAATTCATCAAAATCGTTTTTATAATTTAAAAAAAAAAACATTACTTGAGCGACATCTTTTGTTCGAAAATATAAGAACATTCAAATTCAAATAATATTTATAAACTAAAGTATAGTAAATATAAAAATAATCAACAATTAAACTTTTTCATATTAACTGCATAGAAGCAGACATTTTTTTTAAATTTACTGTTGTCATTTTATGATAGAAAATCAACTACGTTCTGAAAAATAAGGTACTTAATAGGGAAACTAGAAGGTTGCTATAATTTTCGCAAATACCGATGATTTTATTTTTCAGATTTATTACAGATTCAGACCCCGCAGATGTTCAGGAGTAGTACTTACCAACTGATCATTTATTCACTAAAACGCGTCCGATTCATGCTGGTTTAATAGAGGAGTTAGACACTTCATTTAAATTCAAGTTAAAAAAATCATTTAATTGATATTTAAAGGTAGTCAGACTATAGTTTGTCAGAATAAAAAAAATATAAGAAATTAGTCAATGTAGTGTTTGGGTGCAATTCTGATAAGATATATACATACAGAAATAATTAACGATATTTTCAGAAGTGAAATGCTCTTGATTTGTGTAGCGTCAACTTATAGATTTCCTTCAATAATTCTTTGAAGAATACAGCGACTACAAAATATTATAACATTGTTTTAGACATATTACAAATATACAAAAAACATTTGTTGACTCATTTTTATGTATAATGAATTAAATTCATCACTCATTTTTTAATGAATACGAGTAATAATTTGTAATGTAGCCAGTTAAAACATTTATTTTTTTATTTTTCTACACACCTGTTCAAGTTATGAGATGCCTAAAGACCTAAACAAATAAAAAAAATGATGGGTTGAATAGCAGAACTATGTCCGTAAGCTGTAAATTCATTAATGATGGCGTTATGCGAAAAAATTGAGTATCAGAAAACAAATTCAGTTGGAATAACAAATTTATATATTTACCCTGCTATAGAATTTTCGATAGAGAACAAGACCCTATTATTTTAAGGGAAGCCGTGACTCTTAACGAACAAGGGTTTGGAGTGTTGGAGAAAAAAAAAATTCATATTGGAGATTGTACTATTTTCAGATAGTTGAAAGATAAATTAATTGTTTCATAAGAAATAGAAATACTAGAGGAGGTTCATTACAATTAAAAATCACCACCTCTAGCAAAAAGGTTGGAAAGTTAATTAATGAAGTATTCTCATTATACCAAACCTTACTTTTTCTCCTCTTTTTTTCTTTTTTTTTTTATTTTCAATATATTATTTCAAATCTGGAATGTGAACTAACATCCTCATGCTTGATCCAAGATATTTTATAATTTATTTAATAAAAATAAATAAACATATGTATGTGTGTGTATATATATATATATATAATATATATATGTGTGTGTGTGTGTGTGTGTGTGTGTGTGTTTGTGTATATATCTGTGTGCGTGTGTGTGTATAGATATAGATAGATATTATCTTAATAATTGTGAAACTAATATAATTCTATTTTCTTTTTCTTTCAGATTCTTAGTGGAAACAGTGACACAGCAACTGTGGTTTCCCACAAGCTAATGCCTCCTGTATTCGCCAATCAAATCCGCGTGCTGCCGTACAGCGTCCACCGAAGAACTGTTTGTCTGAGGATAGAGCTTCTAGGATGCCCTTCAACAGGTGAACCATATCTTATCAAATAAGGCTTTTTTATAAGATTATGTTAAGATCAAGTAGGAAAACGTAAACATATCTTTACAAATTCAACACATATTGATTTCCGTAGTCTAAACCCAAAAGTTTATATAATATTACATATCAATACAATGATGAAAAAGCAATAATATTGTTCCTGGCAAAACAAACGTATTTTAAAAATGATACACTATTAATTTACACTCAATATTGATTAAAGTCCAAGCTTGTACATAATTTAAAAAAAAACTTATTATATAAAAAATTATTTTCTCTGAAACCTGCAATAGTAATTAGTAGTAATTTTATAAAATATATTGGTTATACAAGCATAGACAATTCAAGAAAAACGTAGTACCGATATTTTTTATAAAATTAGTAAATAAATATTGTACATGGTAAGAATGGACCCAAGAGAAACTACCCAAGGAAGTCTTTGATAGAACCCGTAGACAGATATGTAAAACAAATGAGAGCGGAAACAGAAAAATTAAACAATAACAGACAAAAACTTTCTGAATATAGAATAGGAGGAAAAATAAAATAAATCAAGGTTCTTGTGGAAAATAAAGGAAAACGGAAGGGTTCTGCGTGGTCAAAGGAAAGGAAGCAAAGGTATGCAGAAGGTAGTGGAATAATAAAAAATGAAAAGGAAAAAAAAAAATATATATATAAATAATAAAAACACTTTAGTATATGCAATGGCAAGTCCATTAGAAGAATGCCCTTTCTCTCAAAATGACCGAGATAAAATAGATGAGAACAACTAATTAAAAGCATTATTACACGTAATATATGAGCGGCTTGGTTTAGGGGATAGAGCATCCCGGATTCAAATCTCGACAGAGGAGAATAATTATTTATTCTGACATATCAGCATTGAAGCGATCTTGGGCAAGGATGAGCAACTGGAAATTAGCCTCTATAAATTTGGCACTCGATATTTAAAGCAAAATAACTGGCGATCAGTCGTGATCTCGGCATAACCGCATTCTTTCTAGGCCGTTGGCCTACAAGCTGTACGAATCTCCATAGCAAGCCTTCAAGCATAGTAAAATTACTTGTATTATTACATTAACTAAATACTACAATAATAAATTAAAAAGATTATCCCTCTAAAACTACCTCTAGATTTGTCCCTGATTACGACAAACGATTTTTTTCTCAGAGAGAAGTTCAAAATTTTTTCTCATCATTAGTATCATTTTGGCACCGATAATTGGAGATTCTCTACTTCCAATGTGTGAAATATTATATCAAATTTAATTGATAATAAAGTTATTTCGCTCTGGGCGATTGTTTAATATTGAGAAGTATGATTTTAAGCCAATTTATTCCACAATAACATCACACAAAACACTAAATATGTTTTTCATATATTGATGTTGTAAAAAAATAACTTGTTTTGAAGGTACCTGAAATAATGTTCCCCTTATTTCCATTACCACGTTCTGGGCTGACTCTGATGCACAATATGGAAGCTGAAGAGCGGAAGCTTTCGGAGGAGGCCGGGATTCAGTAATGGATTACAGCAACGTATGTGTACTAATGTACTTCCATTATCGTATTATACACAGCCCTACATCTGCAAGTTTTAGACCTACTGCTCCACATTTGACCTCTGATAAAGCGTCTACTGCATATGAATATGATGCTCATCTAATCTCAAAAACAGTGTTGATAAAATAACTTAACTTTGATAGATGTTTAGTATTGATAATAATACACGGTATACATTATAGAGGAAATTATTAGGAGTAGCAATGTTTTTTTATCTTTTTAATTTTCTTAATCTTTATAATATTTAATTTTGTTTTTTCTTATTCATCATAAATGATTAGGGTAACCAATAAAAAAAATTTACACATGGTAATATTCCTGATATCATATTAATACATCTTTTTAAAAAAATTATTGAAAATAATTACGTTTGGTAGAATGAATCATAAAACGATAGATGAAACTTTATGACAGGAAATTGAAATGGAACCAATAACGATGTGGTGGAGGTATATGATGCATATGTTAAAGAGCAACTAAGGGATCTAAACAATTCCTGAAAACATGTATTGTTTATTTATAAATAATATAATGTAAAATATATTTATTTATGAAAACATGACTATATCTAAAAACTGTCATCTTAACTAACAAAAACTTGTACAACTACTTACCACGAAATTAAAAATAGATCATATAATTAAAAGGGAAAAAAAATGTTTTGTATGTTATATGTTAAAGGCGAAAAACATCTATATCATCAGCGCCCGATCCAGATAATAATTCTATAATGTTCATTTTATTCATTGAAAAATATAATAAATAAGTAATACAAATAATAATAATACTAGAAGAAATTTGTCCGGGCGGCGGTCAATGAAAGAAAAAAATAAGTAGTTTTAACCATTTATTTAAAAATACATGAATTCTCACTTCCTTGTTGGCTATCATTATCACGTCCCCTTCATTAAAGTACGGAGGACCATGGGTTGGAACAAAGAGCTTGGGTGTAAGTAAGGTGAATATTAATACGTGGAGGAAGTAAATCATTGCCTGGTTATATTGAGTTTAGGCGCGGTGATGTGTGGTGTACACCTTACATACTGCACCACAAAGCTCCATTCATTTTGGAGCCACATAAATTACAAAGGCCTAGTTATAAATAATGGTGGGGAGAGATTCTATAACACGACACCGATACGTTGTGGAAAATTCAATTTTTTCTGTAAACCTTTAGTAAATGTTTAAGTCTCATTATTTCTTTTTATGAACAAATTAATTTACCCAATAGTACTACAAATGTATTCATAAACATGAAAGCAGCTAAGTAATTCGTCGTTATACTGCAATGTGTCTGTAGAAGAAAAAAACACTATTTTAAGAATAAACATGACCTCATGTAATAAATATGCCTTAGATATTTTTACTTTTACTTACCTACATATGAAAGATATAGTGGGGGAAAGTATTGCGGTCGTGAACATTTTTTAATTCCAGTTTTCAACGGAAATATAAGTTTTAGGGTCCCCTATGTTAAGATGACCAAGTCCGTGTGTTTGTGTATGTTTCCTTACGAAGCAAGTCAAGCGCGAAAACGAAAAAACGTAAAAAACTGAAATTTCATGCTTAAGAAAACTATACCCCCGAGATGTTACAGCGGCTTATTCACTAAAACCGACTGACCGGAAGTTATACTTTATACCTAGCATTTTGCTCGTTTTTACGATTTTCTCAAAAACAGATTGTTTCTAGGTTATTAGTATCCTACTAATAAAATGCAACACATTAGTTTCATAGCACAAGTTGTATTTATAAGCATAATAACAAAAGCACATGTTCACAACTATATTGAGGTTAGGTTACAGTTAGGTTAAGGTTAGGTCACAATCGATTACATGTTTCGACATATGATCTATGAAATCGATTACATCAACATCTCCCTTCTCAAACTCTTATGAACCGTCGATTTCGCCTATAGAGACGTCCATCGACTTAGACGAGATAAGTCCTCATCCCTTCGACTCTGATCACTTGGCCTCGACTCCAGGGACACCTCCTGTCGTCAGGGTTCAGCTTCACCCATACTTCTTGCGTTGTATTTATAAGCATAATAACAAAAGCACATGTTCACAACTATATTGAGGTTAGGTAACAGTTAGGTTAAGGTTAGGTCACAATCGATTACATCTTTCGACATATGATCTATGAAATCGATTACATCAACACAGATCTAACGATTTTGTATCGATGTAAAAGTTAATGGACTTCAATATCATGTATCACACTGATTGAAATAGCCTAACAGGGCTTAAATTTTTAGTTTATCGTTCTAAAGCACCTTTCATTTTGTATATTTTATAAAATTAACCACATTATCTGATTAGCATTGAAGAAAAACACCGAAGTTGAATAAATTTGATAAATAATTAAAGAAAAAAAGAGAAAAAATATTTTTGTACGCAAACGTAATTTGAACATAAAACCAGTATGTATAATATGTAGTTGAAAAGCTAACGATTTTAGAAAAGATATTTTATACAGAAAATTGTAAAATTCAACGAAGTGATAAAAAACCGATAAAGCAAACTTATTGTCGTAGATAACAATATAATAGACTATCCAGTAAAACACATGTTTCTATTGAAACTCGATTTAATTTGATCTTAAACAATTTATTTTTATCTCTAAAAGTATTCAAAAATTCTTAAATTGATTTTATCAAGGGGAGAGGGGTAGTGAAAGTCGTGTGATTTTTTTAAAATATCTACACAAAAAAATGAAATTAAAATTTTTTTAGACATATAAACTGAAATTTTAGGAATAGCCTGGTCTAATAGATTTCGCACTAGTTTACAGTCCTGCATAACCAAGGGTACATCCTAGGCAAGAAAATAGAAATAGTGAGCAATGCAAACAGAGGTATAAAAAAAAGGTTTTCCGCTAATTTTTTGCTACCTACTTAATACCCTCTTCTATAGCATATTTGTTTTTAAAATAACTGATTATAAAAGACAATCTCAATCTCAACCTCAATTAACCTCTCTTTCTACTCCATCATCATCACCAACTCTCTTATATAGATCCGTACCTTACATTCCCTCTCTTTCAGAAAAAATTAAAAAATCATTAAAATCCTTCTATCCAAACCTCAGACTTGCTTTAAAATCCCACTACAAACTCTCCAATATTTACAGCCGACTTAAAGACAGTATACCAACAGACCACCGTTCAAAAATTGTTTATAGAGTCCCTTGCGGAACTCCTAATTGCAACTCTGCCTATATTGGTGAAACCAAAAACCTTCTCAAAGATCGCATCACCCGACACAAATATACAATTTCCTCTAAAAATTCTACCGCTTCAAAACTTTCAGAACATTCCTTAACCCTTAACCATTCCTTTGATTTTGATAAAACATCCATTCTTGCCACTGTTCCCAACCATGACAAACGACTCATTACAGAATGCATTTACATACAACTAGAACCCCTTCCTGTTAATCAAAAGACTGACAAACATAACTTGTCACTAGCTTATTCCCAAATATTAAATTTAATAAAGCATCCCTAGCTCATTTTTTAAACAACCACCTGATCATCTCTTCATAATTTTATTTTTATTTATTTATTATCAATTTTTTATTTATATATTTATTTAATTTTCGTACTCCCCTTTTTTATTTATTTATTTGTTTACCTACTAGATTACTGTTTATTTATCATTTCCTTCGACAGCTCCTTATCGTCATTCGTTATTACCTTATCATCATTCATCATTTATTATCGTCATCCGTTATTACTTAAAATCTTTTAATCTTTACCTCGTCACTATTTCTTACAATTTTATCAAATACTCATAAGTAATAACTCAAGTACTCTCAAGTAATGACTTTTGGCTATTTTTTAACAATCGAATCAGTAAACATAACTTAGCTTCTTGGAATTTTCCTAACGGACATTCTAGTTCTCATATTTTCCGTTCCACGCAATGAGCGTTTTTTAAACTGAGAAACAACACTTCGTAGGCAAAGCTTGCACGTCATGTATGTATATTTTTTTTCTTATTTATAAGGGTCTTTTTTCATCGCCCATTTCTTTCTCCCCCTTTCCATACTCATATATTTCTCCATTACATATCCTGACATATAATTATTAGTTTAATATTACATTATTTTAAAATTTAAATTATTATTTTTTATTCATACTGTTTCTCTTTTGTAATGACTATATTTTTTTTATATATTACCTATACTCTTAACTATGTTTTTAATATATTACCGTCATATATCAACTCATAATTGTTAATATTTAAAATTTTAATTGTTCACATATTTTTCCTTTATCATTTTTCTTCATTTACTGAGTCTCTATTTATATATTCTCATTACAATATTATCATCTCAATTATGTCTACTTCCATACTTTATAACTATCATCTTAATTTTGTTTATTTCCATACTTTATAACTGTCACCTTATTTCCATACTTTATAATTGTCATCTTATTATCATTTTACATTTAATATTATTTATGTTCCCATAATTTATTACTGTCATATTATTATTATATACCTA
The DNA here is from genome assembly GCA_023052935.1 of Piezodorus guildinii. Lineage (NCBI taxonomy): Eukaryota > Metazoa > Arthropoda > Insecta > Hemiptera > Pentatomidae > Piezodorus > Piezodorus guildinii. Next base: position 136,246,283 of record CM041292.1, on the reverse strand, counting down.
ACGCATTATTAAGTCTAATTACATTGGTTGTTATCTTGTTTCTTATAGCCCTGATGAAGGCCCACATTGTAGGCCGAAACGTCGGCACATAATAAAAATAACTCTTATTTTTAATTGTGTGGTTTTAATTTATGACCGCACCCCCAACCATCTTCCTCATCTAACTTCTCTACGGTCAACAAAACTCCATCATTATAAAAGACAATGATTAATTTTATTGGCACAAATATTTCTTTACAGTCATCATTATAATCAATCCTCGTCAACCACCTCATGCAATGTGAGGTGCCTATTTGTAGAGACTGCACTATACTCTTCGATCCTCAACTAGTCCTTTTCTGTTTGCCTCTCTTGGTGAGCCATCTGTTACTCTACCTATAAAACTTTAATACAGGACTTCCTATACTTTTAGGAGTTCTAATTGTTACTTCAAAGAGTTGAAAAACAATCTAGAGATTAGACATGGTGGTAGCTTAAGCCCTCTTTTGCTATTCTGGTTCTAGATTCCTTTATATCTATATACTAACTACTCTTTGATGGCTTTCGCCTATGAGATAGTTGTCTTAGCCAACAACGACAAGGATATAATCCATTACACCATCGAACAGCCTAGATTCTTGAAATACCTGGAAGTCCATTTGGATGCAAGCGGACTCATTGACAATGTGATTAAAGACCGAGGGAACGCTGCAGGATAAATATCATATGCTGTAAATAGAAAATTCCTGAGTTAAAAGGACACAAAATTTAAGATATACAAATAAAACTTCCTGCCCATATGGACATAATTCTCAGAGCCGTTGTTGATAACTTCCAACAAAAGAAGCGAAATACAAGCTTCAGAAAGTAGGTTCCTCAGGTAGCATTCTAGGACCCTATTCTTTATACAATCTATACAGCTGATATCCCAACCCATCCAAACACTTTCCTTTCTACCTATGCTGATGACACGTGTGTGCTATCAGTAGATAATTTTACAGCATCCCACACTCTTCAATCCCACATCCGAGACCTTGAAGTATGGTGCCAGAATTGTAGGATTAGAATTAATTCTATCCCAAAGCAATCATACCGCAGAAGTACAAGACTTCCTTTTGTCACCAATACCTCTTTCACGACCTCCTACAGCTATTAATCCCTCTGAGGTTAAATATCTTCTCCAGAAACTGACCCTCCGTAAATCTCCTGGACATGATCTCCTTACCCCCCAGATCCTCCGTCAACTTCCGCAGAAAGCTATTATATTCCTTACCTATATCTACAACTGCATCCTACGCACCACCTATTTTCCTCTCTTGTGGAAACATTCCACAATCATTCTTTTCCTAAAACCAGGTAAACCTTCCAGCAACACTTCCTCCTACAGACCTATTAGTCTACTCCCCATCCTCTCAAAAGTCTTTGAAAAACTCCTTCTAAAACGAATCCTGCCTATATTAGAATCACAAAATCTTCCTTCCCATCAGTTTGGTTTCCGTGCTCATCATTCCACTGTTCAACAAGGACTCCGAGTTGTAGACCATATTTCCTCAGCCCTTGAATGCAAAGAGTATTGTTCTGGTGCGTTTCTGGACATAGCGCAAGCTTTTGACCGGGTATGGCACACCGGATTACTCTTCAAGCTTAAAACGCATTTACCTCAGTCTCTATACCTCATTCTACGATCCTATCTCTCAAACCGTTCCTTCCGAGTTCGCTGTGGTGTAGAATTTTCTAACTTTTATCCCATTGAGGCCGGTGTTCCTCAAGGTAGCGTCTTGGGACCCGTCCTCTACATCCTTTACACTGCTGATATTCCTAATCATCCTGACACCTTTCTGGCAACATTTGCAGATGACACCGCCATCCTATCATCCAATTCCGATCCTGAAATAGCATCCTTAATCCTGCAAAGACACCTTTGTCTTATCGAGGAATGGTGTAATGCTTGGCGTATTAAGGGTAATGAAAGCAAATGCACCCACGTCACCTTCACCCTTCTACGCAAATCCTGTCCAATGGTTCATTTCAATTCCATACCGCTTCCTTCCTCAGACACAGTCCGGTATCTTGGCTTACTACTAGACAAAAGATTGACGTGGAACCCACATACAAGACTTAAACGAAAAGATCTCAACAGACGATTCGGACAGTTATACAGACTACTAAACAGAAAATCTAAGTTTACAGTTGACAACAAATTATTACTTTACAAGACAATACTGAAGCCAATCTGGACCTACGGACTTGAACTGTGGGGGACAGCTAAACGTTCTAACATCAAACGCATTCAATCCTTTCAATCCAAAGTCCTCCGAACAATAGTAAATGCTCCTTATTATGTCTCCAACTATACCTTACACCACGATCTTAATGTTCCATTTATTTCAGACCTGATTCCATCTAAATTTTCCAAATTCCACCAAAACCTCATTCATCATCCTAATCCTCTAGCACAATCCCTATCCAGCTCCACTCATCCATACAACCCTCCTAGAAGGTTGAAACGGCAGTGGCCCCGAGACATATTGTAAAAATCTATTCTGGAGTTCTGACACTGGTCAGATTCTCCTCTCATGTGCGGTGTGATTGTGGCTGTGGCGCCCTCACTTAGCTTCCGCTGGCTCTCACCAGTGATGCGGCTGAGAGGGAGGCGCTGGGATCCTTTGGACTCTGCTTGTCCTTCCACAAGTGGGTGGACAAGCCCCGTCCGGGGTTCCCGAGCTGATTGTAAATATTGTACATAGGTATGAATGTGACATGTTTTGTTTATTTATTTGTTAACTTAATTTATTTCTATTTATTTGTCTACTTAATTTTGTTATTGTATTCGTTTATTTTATGTAATTTGACTTTCCTTTTGTTTATATTGTAAATATTGTATGAATGAGATCCTGTAGCACTATTATTATTGTCTATTATGACAAATTGTAATATATACGAATAAAAAAAAAAAATAAAAAAAAAAGAATTAATTCTAAAAAATCCCACCAGATAACATTTACCCTACGTCGTAAACCAATGACTTCCTGTCCTACAGTATCCTTTAATGACACTCCACTAGCTCCTGTTAAACAGATTCAATACCTTGGACTCCACCTTGACAAACGTATGGCATGGAACCCCCATACAAGACTTAAACGACAAGAAATTGCTCGACGTTTACGACTACTTCAACACTTACTGGACAAACGCTCCAACCTTCCACTTAATTACAAAAGACTTATTTATATGGCCATCATAAGACCGATATGGACTTACGGAGTAGAGCTATGGGGCTTTGATTTTTTTTTTTTAATGGGAATACAAAATCCTTAGTTAACGTCACCTTATGCCGTCCTTCGGAGGGGAGGTAAAAATTTGGTCCCGAGCCTGTGCGATATCAGTTACTCGTTTAATATTCCTAATAAAACCTCGATAAGTAAAATTTAGGATTCCCATTGTAGCATCGTTCGATTAGCCATAGTATCATAAAGTGACGTTAAATGAATAAACATATAGGTATAAGTGATTACTTGACTTTATTGTATTGATTCATTATTGTGTATATATTTTATGCTGTGTAAATATTGTATGAATGTAATATGTATAATATCTTTCATCACTACTATTGATGTCCAAATTGGGACAGATTGTAATTTTACTCAATAAAAAATTGTTGTTAAAAAAAAAAATGAATAAACAAAAAAACAAGACTATTAGAACTCATTCAACCAACGTGAAAAAAATAGTAAAATCTACATATAAGTGAACTTCCAAAATAAAAGAAAATAAAAAAAATAAAATAAATATCCTTCACCTAATTAATTTGATAAAAATAATGTTTTGCAGTATAGATTAAGAAAATTTCACATAATATTTAGTTGTGATAGTTTGAATAGAATACGGTGTTTCTATTTTGTTTGTGTCTTAATTTACATCCTCATTTTAGGAACTCGTTAATCATGCACATTCGTACTTGCAGAATTGTAAAGACTATCGGCCTGTTTTGAGAGTATGGGGAGACGCACAATAGGTCAGAATATTAGGGGGCAAAATGTGATATTCGTTGTTTTATTGCTGTTCTTTTTCTTTTTTTGTTAATAATAAAACGTTCTTTTTTCATAGAACCATACTTTTCAAATCATAGTTTTTATGCCAGATCAATGATAATTATATCTAATACCTATAAAAAAATTATAAATTAAATTATAAAACTAGAAATATATATAAGTTAAATCAAACTATTGATGTTCTAAAAATCAGGCGTACTTACTTTTATTTGCCTAAATATTTAATCTTAAGTTATTTGTCATTTCCGTATTTTACTTCTTTATAATCGAGTGCCAATGATGGTTTATTTATTCGTTGGACGTTACTTGATATTCGGACGAAGCTACAGTGGGCATTCTAAATTTTGAGTATACTGATTTAACTGGGATATGGATCTTTAACCGTTTTCCGTCTTCTCCGAAATTCTTAAAAACTCTTAGGGTTACATGCCGGGTTTGAACCCGCTACCATAGGCATAGACAACTGTTATGCTACCTTATACCATAAGGGCTATTAAAATTAAAGACAAACCAGATAAACTTATGAAGTAAATTAGATTTATAAAAACAAATATATACATGTATATTATCTCTTCCATCAACTATAATACATAAGGCTATTATTATCGAGCTGCAAAACATCTGTAATCATGGCCTAAAGCCACTCAACCGTGAGGAAAATAATCAACTCTAAATAGGTATAGCAAACGGAATTTTATTCATAAGTTTCCCCTCATCGCAATTTATGGTGTTGAGACTTTAGCAAAAGACTAGTCATGAATAAAACATTTAATGTATCATTACAATAATTTATGTCGTATCATTGGAAGGAAGTATGGAGCATGTTGGATAGATAAGGATGAGACAAATGAAGCTTAGCTTCCTAAACCAGTTAGAGGGGCCCAAGATTTATACAGCTGCCCTCTGTGAGGGTGGAGTATGATGCTGCCCACAAGATACCCAGCCCAATAGATTACTACTAATGTCTACTTCGTGCAAGTCCATTGTATTCCTTTTTATGGTTCCAATCTTTTACCAATGACTGGTTAGATTGTTGCTATATATAAGAGAAAACTGGATAGGCGACTTAAAAAATCATAAAGAAAGTGAGACTAAATTAATTATTTTTACAGTTCTTTAATTATGTCATTCAACGTTCCGTTTTACATTAATTCGTACATATGAAAAACTTAAAGACCACGCAAATATCATTTCCTCCTAACCTTGCCCACACGTTCCAATTTTTTCTGTCTTCCCACCTCTTCTTCATTCTCTCATATTGGACTCTTTTCTGTTCCTCGCTCCACCTTTATCTTCTCTAATTTCTCCCTATGCTCATCTCTATTTACACAATAATGTGTTGAGATTCCCAACCTCACTGTCCTTTTCTCATCTGCTGAATGTATCCTCCGGTCCCTCACCGTATCCTGGGTATCCCCACATTTTTTCAAACATTTCCTTATTTATTCTGCTCGGGCCCATCCTTACCATTTGCTTGTAGAAACGCAGCCTCCTTAACCTAATGTCCGTTCCCAGGTCATCCATTTCTTTGTAAAGTTCCCAGCTTATATCCCTCTGGTAACTTTACTGGTCCATAAATCTTCCTCAAAAACTTCCTCTCCATTCCCAAAAGTTTCCTTAAGCTAGGAAGAGAAGCGGTCTCCATTCCTAATAACCGGTTTGACAACGGTGTTATAGTGCCTTATTTTCGCTCATATTGAAAGAGCCTTTTTACAGTAGAGGCCACTGGTTGCAAAGCTGAGTCATTCCATCTTGATCAGCCTCTCCTCTTTCTCTTGGACCCATTATTACAAATAATTTCCCCCAGATATCTGAAGCTATTGGTGACCCTGATTTCTCCATACTTTGATTTAAATGTTTTTTTACTGAATGTTACGATCAGCAGTCATCAACTCTGTCTTTTCGAAATATATCTGCAAACCGACTCATTCAGCAATTTCTTTTAGGGTATTTAGCTGCTCTACTGCTTCATCCGGAGATTCCGCCGTAAGGGCCAGATCATTAGCATACGCCAGACAACTTACTCTAACGTTATTCTTTTTGGTCCCCAATTATGCCCCCGCACTATTTTTGACCCTTAACTCCTTTATTACCTTATCCAGAACTACATTGAACAGCACCGGGGACAGGCGTTCCCCCTGTCTCAGCCCCGTCCTGACCAGAAAGGGCCCACTGATGACTCCTTGGAATTTCACCTTCGAGGTCGGGTTCGTCAGCGTTTGCTCAATCAACCTCATTGTCTTTCCGTCCACACCATATTCTTCCAGAATCCCCCGTGAAGCTTGCCTGTCCACAGAATCGTAGGCCTTTTTAAAGTCCACAAAGGAGATATAAAGATTCTTGTTCACCCTAGAGTTGTAGTAATTTAGTAGTAGTTTCAGACTCAGAATTTGTTCCTGGCATGACCTTCCTTTCCAGAAACCCCCCTGATAAACCCCAATTTTCGGATCCACCTGCGGATTCAAGAGAGCCCTAGAAAAGATATTGTAACTTACGGAGAACAGGGATTAATTTCTTCCAGCTCATTTTTTTTTCTCTTCTTAATATTCCTAAATATCTCACTGGTTGCAGACTTAGCCCTAGATACACCTTCTTTAATTCCAAACTACTATCCCATTCAAACCCGCTTGTCCGTAACCTCTCAACTCCATCTATTCCTGATAATCCTTCGAGGCACCAGAAAAGACGTTGGCCTCGAGACCTTCTTATAACATAAACATTGCAGTGTTACCTAAAACAATGATTAAAGTGTTACCACTGGGCAATTTATTTACAAGAATATTTCATTCCTATATTGTAATTTTAGCCCTTTTACTTGTTTATACTGTAGTAAAAATCAATAAAAATATATTTATTTTCTTTATATTCAATTAGCTACATACCCTAGATTGCTTAACATTTTGGACCCGTCATCAAATAATTATAGTTCTCTGTTTTCTTTGTTAATCTATCCTGATTTTTTTTATTTTTAAACAGATTTTTATGTTTAAACGATTAGTTAAAATCTGGCACCCAAAACTTGGTCATTTGAACGATCCTGTTCTCATTTTCACACGTTCAAAACGTCCTTTAAGTAATTTCTTGTAGTGCATCACGAAAACTTAATTTATCACCTCTTGATAATTACAATTTTTCTTTCTCTTCATATTTTTCCATTCGTACATATCAGAGGCTATCTAAATCTAAATAAAACGTAAACAGCAGATATGGAAGGCATAGGAAATGAAAGTGCCCAGCAGCACCCCATCCCTTACTTGGCTTTAATTTAACAGAGGAATCTGGTTAATACACATCAAACAAACTTCATTTATCGATAATTATAATATTTAAAAAATATTTTATTAGTCTATATAAAATCTTCCTAAAATCTTTACAGCAAAAACAATGCTGTCAATCAACCTATTGTCATGGCTATCCGAATTCTGATTATCAATAAGCACGAATTTTAGTTTCAGAATCCCTCCCATATTAACTAACAGTAATTTTTATTGCAATCTATAAATTATAGCCACTTACATTTATCTCCTTAATGAAAAGTATATTATTTCGGACCGATCTCATAATGAAGGACAATATCCATTCGAACATTCTTTTTTAATGCCTTTATAAAGAATAAGGCTTAATTCAAATTGACTAAACACTGGTTAACTTGCATTTAATAAAGTTCGTCTGCCTTGTAACAACCATCGATGAATTTGTGTGTTAAAAATCACACTCATGACTTTTCCACCAGAATGTAGTCACTACCAGCAACCGTTCTGGATACATTATAGGGAGTTTAAAATGGAATAAATAGCATTTTTTTTAAATGCCTAAACTATAAATACGCTGTGAATTAAGACACAATGTTTTATTATTTCAAAATAACAATATTAGGGTATAGCTGATAATATAGCAGTTGATAGGCAATTCAGTGACATGAAAAGCAATAATTCAAATGGTGTTTGGTATTTATTTATTAATTACGAGAAATTATAGGTCTTATCACAGTTTCATATAATATTAGCTTGTTTTTTGGTGATAATTTTTAATTTTTATTAAAGTAGGGGTACATTTTATTAAATAATTTATGGGAACTATGTATTTTGTTGTTAATGTGGGGCTCGAAAATTAGTTTACAATCCAGGGCGATTCCTAAATATTTAATTTGTTTTGAAATGGCTATTGTTACGTAATTGAAGAAAGATTGGGACAACGTTTTGTAAATATTATTGCTTTTTTTTTAGGTGTTGGTTTTTAATCCCTATTGACTCAAGCATTTAGTGGTTTTTAATGAAGGCTTGTTTTAATCTTTTAATTATAGTGGATATTCTAAACGAAGATACTAAAATTACAGTGTCGTCGGGTAATACTGCGATTTTTATTTTATTGTTTTTAGGGATATCTAAATAAATTAAATAACAGAGGGCTAACACAAGATCCTTGAGGTAATCCTGCCTTAGTGAATCTTTTTATCGAACAGCAGTTTTTTAGTAATGTGGAATATAAGCTACACTAGTATGTAGCCACTCATGAATTACATAAGAGGACGTTAAATATGGCTCAATCCAATTAAATATTTTGGATATCCAAGGATTTCACTTTCTGCTCTGTCATTAAAGAAGATAGATCCAAAATAACCACAAAGCTCACCTCGCGTCTAAATAACATGATTAATTACATACGATGACGAGAGACTTAAGTTTCTATAACATTAATTCAATTTCCTTTATAAATACTACTAACTCTGTGGTAAAGATATGATTTTTGTTTTAATCGTGTTGAGAACATATCATTAATAGTATTAAAGAATAATTCGGTTGATCTTAGAATTGTCCATGATAGCGACAAGAAGAGAATTCTATTATAACTCACCATTCCGGCCCGGAATACTGGATACCTTTAGGACGGCCTCATTCCTGTCCGATTATTGAATATTAATTTAATTGCTCCCCCTAAAGCTCTTATCAAATTAAACCCGGGCCAAATTCCTCCTGAGCCTTCGCTGATCTTGCAAATCGAAAGTAACGAGGAATGAGTGATGACGCACTTGTAGTTATGTATTTTATTTTAGAGTTTTTTTTTTCTCGTTATTTTATAAGTTTATATCAAAAAGCAAAATATGAAGTATAAATGAATATCAGATTAAATTTTAAAAAAAGGAAAGAAAAAATGTAAATTCATTTATTATTAAAACCTTTCAGATCATGCTTACTCCTATGTCTCTCTGTTAATAATAATAACAATAATGTGTTTTATTGTTTAATTTACATACATAAATTTACTATACATTTATATATTGCACACTATGCATAGACTTTAGTCCATCTGCAGAATAGCGCGCCTTAACAAAATATTCTTTACAAATATTATATAAATAATAATTATAATATAAAACTAACTGAACATTTTTTTCCCCACATTTTTCCCCCTTTATTTAAATATTAAATTCTGATATAAGTAAATATCTATATTTCCAGGCCCTTAAATGATAGTTATGCAATGCTATCCCATTTTCACCGTTTAGATAATTTATGTATTCCTGTCTGGACAATACTGCCCCACCAAGCCAACGCATCCTTATTTCTGATAGCACAGAGCAGACCCCTACATAATGGTACATATCCTCAAAGTCTTTATTATTACATAAACTACAATGATGTAGTTCTTCCGCCCTTGTAACATTACAATTAAGGTACAGAAGCTGTCTTCTTATTTTAATTATTGATTTGATGAGTCCCAGGCCGTATCTATCAGAGATATAACTGTTCTCCCCTAAATCACAATTTAATTCTTTATACAGTCGATGGTGAATAGATTTGTTGACTTTAACCAGTAAACCATTTCTAAAGTCTTCCCTTATATATTCTATTAACCCTTTAAAACATTGCTTCTTTCCATCTACTAAATGATCACTATTTTGCCAGTTATATCTCCGACACAAAGACCGGAAATCATCACACCACCATAAATTTCTTTTAATAATTTCCTCTGCCAAAATCTTAGTCAGTCTATGGCTGGGTAACATCAATACTTTTTGAATATATTGAATATTTAGGTGCAAAGTAAACAAAAATGTAGGGTCAATATTAGTTTCCAAATATATATTGGGTTGATGCAAAATTAATGCAGGTTTCCTCTATTGCAATATCTTAATTCCAATTGTGTAAACAAAGCTAATCCTAACATTGATCATTATTATACCAAAACAAACCTTATCTAATACCCTCTCTTTCACCATGAATTTGTTTAGTAAAATCGTTTTGTTCAGTGTGTTCAAAGGTCTTGAATCGAAAATGTCAAAGTGCGATTTTCGTCAAATTTTTTTTTACGAATTTAAATTAGGGCGCAGCGCTGCGCAAACGGCTCGTAATATTAATGAAGTGTGGGGTCAGGGGGCTATTAATGAGTGCACGGTGCAGCGTTGGTTCCAGAAGTTTCGCAGAGGAGATTTCGACCTCGAAGACAAGGAAGTTCGGGGCCGTCATCTTGCTCTGGACAACGACCAGCTGAGGTCAAAAGTGGAAGAAGACCCAACCAAAACCACACGAGAAATGGCGGCGGAACTCGGAACTCAAAAATTGCAACGTCTTTGCCCAGCATTGATGGAATCGGAAGGGGCCGATCCTGCTCCACGATAACGCCAGACCACACGTTGCACAACCAACGCTTCGACGACTGCACGAGTTGGGCTACGAAGTTCTCCAACATCCGCCTTATTCACCTGACCTCTCTCCTACAGACTTCCACTTTTTCAGGCATCTGGACAACTTTTTGAGGGAGAAAAATTTTCAAAACCAGGACGACATTGAAAATTCTTTTCGTGATTTCATTGAGTCCAGGGATTCGGATTTTTTTTTCTGGTGGAATAAGAAAGCTTGTTGAACGTTGGCAAAAGTGCATTGATTCAGATGGAAATTATTTTGATTAAATATATATGGTTAAAGTAAAGATATGGCGTATTTACAATATCTACTAAAAACCTGCATTAATTTTGCATCAACCCAATAATATAGTGTGGTGTACTCTGCGGAAGTGAAAATAATTTTCTAAAAAAATAGGCAGATAATTTCTCTATTCTATCAAAACGCCCAAAACCCCAAACCTGGGCTGCATAACATAAAATAGCTCGGGAGACAGCCTTATATACAGATAGCTTAGATGAAAACGGTAATTTATTATTGCTGAAAAAATGTTTGTAAGTGGTGTGGATACTGAAACAAGAGGCGCTAAACCTTTCATCAAAATGTTTATTTAATGATAATTTCGGAGATAGAGTGACACCTAGGTACTTATATTCATTAACAACCGTTACACTTTCGTTATTTAAGCGCCATTTCTCCTTTCTCGCTAAAACCGGCCCCCTTTCCTAAATACAACTATTTGTGATTTTTTTAAGTTAATAGTTAAATTCCACAATTCACAATACTTACTAAATCTGTTAATCATTTCTTGAAGTATGAGAGGGTGATCCGCCATTATGACAATATCGTCTGCATACATGAGGCATCGGATGTTAATTCCAGCTATACGTATACCCCCCTCAATATACTCATTGATATCATCAATAAAAAGAGAAAATGTCTCTCTGTTATTTTTACATTCACTTATATATATGTGAAATATATGTGTATAATAATAATAATTTATGAAATATATATGAAAGGAAAAATCCTGCAATCGTGAAAATTTTCGGATCCCAGTTTTAAACAGAAATACACGTTTTAGAGTCACCTGAGTCCGAGCAACCAAGTCCCAAAAAGTTGTCAGTTTGTGTGTTTGGTAAGTGTAGCACGAAAACGAAATGTCGTATTAAATTGAAATTTCATATTTAAGACAACTATATATGCCTGAGATGTTAAAGCAATTTTTCACTAAAATCGTAGCACTTTTATACATTGTATTTTGGACCTTTATACAATTATCTCAAAAAAAGGCTTTAACGTTTTTGATTAAGCTCCAACATCGATGTAAAATTTAATAATAATTAAATAACTTGTAAGTCTTATTCTGATTGAAGTAGTCTGACAGAGGTCAAATGGTAATTTTTTGTATTTTGTTTCTCTATAGTACCTTTAATTTTGTACATTCCGAAAAATCTTATTATTATTGATAAGAAACCGCAAAATATACAATTTGAACGCATTTTGTTAGCACTTGAGGATAAAAGAGCAAAAAACAGTTTATAATGTATGGGTCAATCCATTTGAAATCGTCCAATCGTCATTAATTTATTCTCTATTCTTTTGAGAATATAAAACCACAAATAAAAAATTTTTCGGGCAAATACTTTTAGTGTTGCAGCCATTTCAATACAGTATCACGGACGAAAACATGTAATGGGAAAACCTTTCTAATTCCTTTATTTTTTTAGATATCGAACTAAAACAAAACTTAACAATAAGGTAAGGACATGTTTTATATTTTTTGTCCTCACAACCTATTGCCTGAATAGTGAAAAAAGTTGTTTAAAAAATTCTCGAAAATAAAAAAAATATATTTTTAACAAGATAAAAGTACATAAAGGAAAAGAGACTCTCTTATAATTATTTTTTCTTATATAGCTTAGTCTTAGTCCTACTTGCTGTAAAAATTTCGTCCTTGAGAACGTAGTTCTTTTTTCTATATGAATTTTCAAAATTGGCAAAAATTGATTTTTCACGATGTTTACACGGAAATATCTCAAAAGAGACTAAGTGAAAAATTATGAAACTAATACAAATTACCTACCTATACGATTTGTTTAAGTGATACAAATTTGGTCTTTGAGACTAAAATGGTTCCGGGAGTTATAAAACTCTCTTAAATGTTAAAATAACGTTTTCTTTAAAAAATATTATTATATAAAGTTATAAATATTATAACTCCGGTAACTTTGCATATTTAAGAAAAAAACAAAAACTAGAATGATAATGAGAGTATTTTATATAATTTTTGTCCTTACACTTTACCTCCTTACACTTGTCCTTACCTAAGTAGCCAAGAAAATGGTTTATAAAAATAACGAAAAATTACATCAACTGAAATCTTTGGCGCGTTCATTGCACTACCTGTTTCAGACATTTTAATCGCGTAAACAATAACCCTTTTTTCAATATCAATATTCAAAGCATTATTTTTTTCCGGCTTAGTAATATTTACAGTAAAATATCTCAGAAAGGACTGAGTGAAAAATGATATAACTCATACAGATTATACCTCTATATATTAAGTTCGATAGAATAAAATTTAGTGGCTGAGACTCAACTGGTTCTAGTGTTATTAATTTGGTTTGTCCTGTAGTCGGTTGATGAGATGATAGACACTCTGGCAAGGCAAATAATATTTGATGTATTATATTTCCAAAACAAACTGGTTCTCAGGCACTAAATTTTATTCTATCGTACTTAATATATAGAGGTGTAATCAGTATGAGTTATATCATTTTTCACTCAGCCTTTTTTGAGATATTTTACTGTAAATATTACTAAGCCGGAAAAAATAATGCTTTGAATATTTATATTGAAAAAAGGGTATATTTTACGCGATCAAAATGTCTGAAACAGGTAGTGCAATGACAAGGCTATATAACGCGCCAAAGATTTCAGTTGATGTAATTTTTCGTGATTTTTAGAAACCATTTTCTTGGCTACTTAGGTAAAGTGTTGTACGGACCAAAATTAAATAAAATACTCCCATTATCTATTCTAGTTTTTGTTTGGTTCTTAAATATGCAAAATTATCGGAGTTAATATTTTTCTTTTTATTCATTTTCGAGAATTTTTTAAACAACTTTTTTCACTATTTAGACAATAGGTTGTGATGACAAAAAATGCAAAGTATCTCTTTACTTTATTGTTAATTTTTGTTTTGATTCGATATCGAAAACATTAAAGGAATTAGAAAGGTTTTCCCACCACATGTTTTCGCCCGGGAAGCTGATGACTGCAACTCTAAAAGTAAATTTTTTTTCTCTAAATTTTTTTTTTATTTGTAGTTTTATATTCACGAAAGGATAGAGAATAACTGATTCAAAAATGTAGAGCGGCAAGGTCTGGACGATTTCGAATGGATTGACCCGTATAAATTTTTTATACAGTAATACAAACTTATAGTATACCGTTGGTAAGAGAAAGGTTTCAGAAAAATATTTTCTTGTACAGAAGTTGCAAAAGGTAATGTTTTTTTGTTTAATATTTATTGAGATGTATTACAATTTGTTTTAAAATGTTCATTAGAAATAGTGATATGTATAGTAGTGGTAATAGTGATATGAGACCATATTCATACAATAAATACAGAAAATAATGATAAAGTCAAATTACATAAAATAGAAAACAAATGAATTCACATATATTCATTTGATTCAGTTAATCATAACATCCTTCTTTCCAAACTCCAAAACCTTCAAATATCAAACAGCGTTCTAAAATGGTTTATTTATTTTTTATCCTATCGATCTCAAACTGTTATCATACCAAATGAACCTTCTTCCTCCTCCATCACCTTAACACGTGGTGTTCCTCTGGGATCCTCCCTCCCACCAACTCTTTTTTCTATCTACATTAATGATCTCCCTGACTGCATCCGCCACTCACAATACCACCTATATGCAGATGATCTGCAAAACTATCTTTCTTTCCATTCTTCCGAAATGCTAAAGGCAATCCAAAAAATACAACAAGACATTGACAACATCAATGCATGGGCTACGACAAATGTTTTGAAGTTGAATGCTGGAAAAACCAAAGCCATTCTCATCGGTTCAAAGAACCTTGTAAATTCTCTTCCATATTATCCACTCCTTTACGTCAATAGCATACTTATCCACTTCCACACCTAAATATTATAAGCTAATATCTAATATCAGAATATACTTTTACTGGAGGAATCAGGTTTTTTGCATATCCTTTTTTCCCAAAGAGATTCTTAGTTTTTCAGTACAGGATTTATTTTTTTTTTTTTTCGTTTAACAAATATTATAAGCTAACAATAATATTTAATTCTTTTTTAATTTTAACAGCTATTTTACGTCCAGTACTGTTACGATAAATGTATGACATAATTTGTCAAATGTTATATATTAATAGCTTTTAATGTTCATCGTTTATTCTTTCCGATTTTTGTTTTTTATAGATTTTCCCTAAAGGAAAATCATATGGGATGGCAGCCAAAATTTGTTTTATAGTTATTGTTTAAAACAAAACACATATAACTACTAGTCATCATTAATTATTAGATTAAAAAAATAAATTAACTCGCACACAGATCATACCTGTATGCAAAACGGGTATCGAATTCCTAGCGGAATTCCATCTCATCATTTGAAAAATGGCAACTGTCAACTAGTTATCCATAATTACCAGAAACATTTTTAACAAGTTTTTAAAATTAACAGTTTAATTCAGTTTTGTTTTTTTTTACTATACTTATTGGAAGAGATAGGAGCAGGCATATTTAGTTCCCCATACTAACTTTGACTGCGGCTTACTGGGAATCCTCACACTAGACTGAAACGACAAGAAACTACCTGCAGATACCGCTTACTACAACCTTACTAGACAAACGATCAAAACTCTCTATTTACTACAAAAAAAAACTCATCTATATCACGATTATCCGACCTGTTTGGACCTATGGCATTGAGCTATAGGGGTCCATTAAACTATCAAACTCCTCCTGCATCTAATCCTTGCAATCCAAAATCCTACGAAAAATCCTCAATGCTCCTTACTTTGTAACTAATAAACTCATCTATAGAGACCTAAATATCCCACTGGTTACAGACTTGGCCCGCGATAGATACACCTCCTTTAATTCCAAACTACCTGCCCACTCAAACCCGCTTGTCCGTAACCTCTCATCTACATCTATACCTTCGAGGCGCCCGAAAGACGGTGGCCTCGAGACCTGCTCATAAAATAAACTTTGAATTACTACCACTGGGTAGATTCTTCACATGTCTATTCATGCCTGTTATTGTAATTCAGCCATTTTACTTGTTGTACATACAGTTGTAAAAAACAATAAAATATATTATAAGAAAAACAAAAAAACTTTGACTGAAACAATAGTCCTTTTAAAAAGTTTAAAGAATTTTATAAAATTTCTCTACAGTAATAGAGAATTTTTTAATAATAGCTAAATAAAAATGAGCAAATATTCTCAAACTAATTTATTGTAGCTTGCTAGGTCCATAAGATGATATCTTTCAAAAATGCCCATTACCCGATAACGAACATAATATTAGCATGTCAAATGGCCGACCATTGCAAAACTCTGGGAATTATTACCTAGTTATTAATGGTAAAAAAAATTTAGAGTTTGCTGTTTCTTTTACTGTGAGGGACACGACGGCTTAGATAAAGAAGAGTTAAAGTAGTATTTGAAATGGTCGCGTGCTGGGACTGGTTCAATCAAATAGGTTCCCGGCCCTGGCAGCAATTAGGTGGCCCTAGGGCTCAGCTGCTCTATAAATCCCGTCCTAAAGAAGGGAAATTCTCCCCTTCCTTCTCCACTTCCCCCTAGAACAACAAGCTACTTTTCAATTTCGTCCTCTCCCCCATGCCGATAGGACCTTCTGTTTCCCTGCAAATATGGAAGAACCAAAGGGATAGAGGATTTCATGAAGTTTTTTTTAATTTTACTATACTTTAACTAAAAATCTTATATCGTATACAAGGAGTATATACTCAGCGTGGATCTTATCTACGGGGTCTAGCAGGAGTGGTGGATATACATTTATGTGCTATGTGCAGTAATAAAGCCGTTGATGTACCATTATATCTTTACCTAGTCTATTATACGGTTTGAAAATTCACTATAAGGTGTCAGGCAAGGAAGGGTTGCCCTAAAATAATATATCACTTATATATTCTCAGAGATTCTTTCCACATAAGAACGGACCTTTTTCTATATCGCTAGGCACGTCCGTCAAGTGCTGCGCTCTCTCGGCGCTGTGCGACAAAAGAGATCCCTTTCTAATCGGTAGTAGAGATAACTCAGTATACAAAGCCATGCTGTATCGAAGATAAAGTACATGATACCTTACCTCAAAATTTCTTGTAATGGAAAAATATTAATTTTTTTATTCATCCTCTATCGTATTGGTGATGTATCGACTTATTACTACGTTCTTTTCGACTAACGAATAAATATGGTTTCACTTGATTTATATATATAATTTTATATATATATATATATATATATATATATATATATATATGTGTATATATATTATTTATTTATTTTATTTTATTTTATTTTTTTCCTGGAGACATATGGACTTCTGAACTATACAATTAAATATGTATTTGTATATATATGTCTGAGTGTATGTATGTACGTATGTGTATATATGGTCACAAATTCAATAATAATTACGCTATTGGTTTCTTATTTTCTCATCATAGAACTCATATTAACCAATAATTAAAACATTAAACATACCAGTTATCATAAAGATCCCTTTTTTTATATACATTTTAATTTTTACACTATGAAGTACTGCACAGTGATTATTATCTAGCCTCGTAAACTTACATTCACACATTTACTTTTTGTATTACTTTAATATAGTTATAAATTTCCTATATATTCGGAGACCTAATCTTTATTGCATCCACCAATGTTTTATTATTAAATGTATTAACTCTTAAGCGAAAAAATATTTATCTATAGGCAAAACCAAGTTAAACCTTTTTCGGAATGAATTAAAATTCTGATGAAATATACCAGTACTAAATTAAATACAAATAAAAAAGGAAATCGATTTTTGTAATCTATAAGGGACCTTCTTGGAATAATAATTACTTTACTTAGTTTAGCATAGAAAATCTACATACTTATATCTGAATCTTTTATGATCCGAATTATTTTGTAGGCATAATTTAACGTAAAAATAATAAAACTATGTCTTCCTATATTTAAAAAAAATTAAATTATTTTATGTTATACATTAAATATGTAGAAATATTTATACACAAACGGTTATGTGGAGGAATAGTGCAAAAATCAGTAAGTTTATCTTTCTTTCAGAATTCTGATATTAATATTCTTTAGATGTCAGACATACATCCTGTAAGATGCAAGAACGCTAGATAGTGCTAAATTTTTACTTTGATAATAATCATTTTATTGGATTATTTCTATTGAAGATAAAGCAATTTTTGTAATATTTTATGTTTTTATTTTTTCCGTATTGGTTTCCAAACGTCACTACCGGCGGTCCTTAAGAGATTTAATAAGGGGTCAAGGATTTAACACCTTAGTAATAATAATTAATAGGACCATCTTCCGGGTTTTAACCCGTGACTTTAAGGAAATAATAGAAAAAATCCAAGGCCATCTTCTTTTCTGACGCCTCGGAGGATTAACGGGGATTATCAAAGAAGCATATTTGATTGAAATTTGAATCATTGAAAAAAGTTCGAGTAGGAATGGAGATTGCCATGAAAGGAATGGTAACTGATTCGGGCTAAATCTGCATCATATAGAATATTAAGGTCTTTATGCATGAGTTTATACGTGGAAAAGTAAGCACCGTTGAGGATTTTTTTTTTTTTTTTTTTTAAATATTTTTATTGAAATTTACAACTGTATTTTGTAATACAACAAGTAAATATGTTAATAATGATAAAATACATGAAAAAAACGCCCATTGGCATCACTCCACTAAGTAACTAAACTAGAAGGTCTCGAGGCCATCTTCTTTTCAGGCGCCTCGTAGGATTGTCAGGAATTGAAGAGGAAGCAAGAATTGAAACTAGAGGATTAGAGTGGGAGTGGAGTTTGTCATGGAAGGATTGATACTTGGTTCGGGCCAAATCAACAACATATGGGATGTTAAGGTCTTTATGGATGAGTTTATTTGTGACAAAGTAATTGAAGATTTTACGAAGGATTTTGGATTGGATACAGGAAGAATTTGGTGGTTTAGTAGTGCCCTAAAGCTCAACTCCGTAGGTCCAGATTGGCCTTATCATTGTCATGTAAATGAGCCTTTGGTAGTTAAGTAGAAACTTTGCGGAGCAAGTGTTAAAGTATATGAAAATGCCGGACAGTAGATAGCGTATCAATTCAACAGGGACAAACGGAGTGTTACTGAAGGATACTGTAGTGTAGAATGTCATATGTATACGACAAAGGGTAAAGGTTATTTTGTGAAAGTTTAAAATTAAAATAGTTTTTGAAGATATTTAAAGATCTATTATAAAAGAGGTTAAGCAGAGCTGAAGGAAATGAAAACCCTTTTGATAGTTTCTTAACATTCGGAAAATAAATGAGGAGTAAAAACCATGTTGATAACGTGGAAATAGGTAATCATAATATTAATTTTCTTGAATGACAAAATTAAGAAATCTGGTCTTACCCGAGTCTATTTCTGATTACAAGATTTGAAAATGCAAAAGAGAGAGAGAGAGAGAGAGAGAGAGTTCTACTAAACTTCTTGTGAAATACGAATAGATAATTCGATTCTGAGACTTGAGCCATTGTTGAGAGGACGAGGCAAGTGTATTACCAGAACTGAGGAGGAAGGCTCACTTCCATGGCAATTAGGTGGGCTTTATGGAAAACAAACGAAGAGGGAAATTGAAGGGAAAAAGACAGCGAGACAGAGAGAGGGGGCGAGAGGGGGGGTCTTAAAAGGCGACAAACTGAAAACACAAATATTAGCTGGGGTGGGTTTAATTCGGACAGCAG
Organism: Piezodorus guildinii; assembly: GCA_023052935.1. Classification (NCBI taxonomy): domain Eukaryota; kingdom Metazoa; phylum Arthropoda; class Insecta; order Hemiptera; family Pentatomidae; genus Piezodorus; species Piezodorus guildinii. Next base: position 136,226,592 of record CM041292.1, on the reverse strand, counting down.
TGGCACAAATTCAGCGTTCGAGCCGAGCCCGGTGGGTGACTATTATTTAATTAAGGAGCGCTCTTAAAAAGAGGAGGGGAGCTAAGGAGGGTGAAGGGTAGCTTATGGTTGTTAATAGCCACTAAAGGAGCAGCTCCCCAGGTTTTATTGCCTCCTTGTAATTAGAACAGATTCTCGCCGCCAGATTTAGAGTTTTCCGGCTCCGCTGAGGAATTCATCAACGAGGTAATTTTAACCACCCCAAATTAAAATACTTACATAATATAATTTGTATTTTTAATTTAATTGAATTATTACTGACAGAGTACCGGTCTAAATTGGGATACCACTGCTAATATCGTAAGAAATTAAAAAAAAAAATTACTTATACGAGAGGAAAACACCGAAAATGGGAAAATTTTTAACTTCTAACTGGGGCAACAATTTTCCTTACTTATCAAATGAAAAAACTGCCCCTAAACCCAAAATTTGTATATCAGAAATATTTATATATTAACATTGAGGCCCTTCAGCCACTAGGGTTATTTTAGATTTTTTTTTCTTTTACATTTTGCAAAAAATTTAAATTGCTTTTAGATAATACATAACTTTTGTGACCGACTTCTGGGAGTTTTTCAGTAGCGTCATAATCTATGTTAGTTTAAATTTTTATTCTCTACGTTTTTTATGTACAACAGTCCATCAGGATATGCTAGACTGTGAGGATAATCCCAGAGGTGACACATTGAGCCGGTGTGCAAAATGCATTTTCTCACAAGTTTGAGCCGAAAAGTCGGCAAAATTAAAGTATTAAAAAAAAACGACTAACTTCTGATTATTTCTACCTACGTTGGATATATTTTAATATCTAGATTCTAATATATGAGCTAATTGGAGGATTCTCATTACCATATTCAATTTTCTCAACTGAACGTGTTCGATTTGTTGCGGTTCAATCTTGTGACCTGCGGTTTTAAAATAGTACAGTCGATGATTTTCTCGTCTTTTTTCCCTAATAAATGTAAGGATATTAAAAGAAAAAAATTCTATATAGCAATAAGCTCATAAAAATCGCGTAGTTACTGAAAATTCATTGAATCAGTAGAAAACAGCTAAATCACTTTTCTTTCTACTTGATTGTTGTAGAGAAAATATTCAAAAAATACGAATTTATAATTATTTATCTAATTATGCAAAGCTAATGACTTACGCAGACTGGAACACAACCTTGAGGATTTCCAGGCCAAGGTAGGCCGGAGAGGCCTTGGATCGAAGACGACCTCCGCCGGCCCACGTGGTAGTACACGTGGCTACCAATAAAACCTCGCCCTCCTAAGATAGAGCAAGAACCCAATCTCCTCATATTACATGAAAAATAAAACAGGCGATTCCTCAACCGGGGAATACAAGATTTCGCTACGACCCGTCTTGCATTAGTCATGTGCCAAATCCAATAGCTGTCCCATCCGAGTCAAAATTTGGTTTAAATTTTTACTGAGTTTGCTATCTTTACTCACCTTTAAGACCTTCGATGAAACTTTAAAATACGTTCATGGAAGTTAGTAGAGGAAACTCTAGAACGAGCTGTAAATTGGTATCAAAAGTTTTATCTACAGTCCAAGCAATATTTTAAAAATGCAACGTTTAAACGAGTTTTATTGCTATATAAATTGATTAATTATGTAAATTAATTATTACAAGCACAACTTCACAGGCCTCAATACCCTATAATGAAGTGTATAAGTATCATTTTCATTCAAATTATAATAATTAGGAAAAAATGAATCAATGTAAATGTTAGTGGTGTGGTTGCCAGCACACTACGGAATCCAAGAGAATGAAAAAGCTGATCAAGCAGCCAAGTCTGCCAGAATGGGAGAAGAAGTAAGAATTACCAAAATAATGGTAACCACAAGCGATGATTGGGTACACCACTTTTTGATCGAATGCGGGGACAGTTGGAAAAATAAAAATTCTAAATTAGGATATAATCAAAGCCAACTTCCAGAAATGGAAAAGTAGTTCTAGAACTTCGAGGACAGTGGAAGTTACAGTATGCAAACCTAGGATTTGGCACTGCCAGCTTACACATGTGTACTTTTTAAGACGCCTAAAAGCACCTATCTGCCAATTATGTCCTATAAACACTTGCTTATGGAGTGCACACTATTCGAGTAATCGAGCATAAAAATCGGTCTAAAGAAAACAATGAAGAAAAAATATATAGCCATCCTAATGCAATTCGTAAAAATTTAGGGGTAATAGCACCGAATTATTTTGATCACACCAATGACCGTTAAGGCTAGAGGTGGATAAACAAATTTTAAAAAAATATTTTTATGAATCACAATTTCTTATGAAAGCCCTGCATCTGCCAATAAACTGAAGTAACAATCCAAATTTTATACGAATGAAACTTAAATTTAATCGATATTTTTTTAATTATTTTTTAAATTTTATTACAGAAGGTGTGGTGAGCTACAGTCTTCCTCGAGGGAGCAGCAAGGAGCTGTCTGATGTCTCCTACGACGGGGAGGAGGAAGGAGACCTCCTCGTGAAAGGTCTGGGGAGGCTAGTCGATGGCATATACGGAGGAGACAACTTCAAAATGGACATCGGACTTGGTCATGGTAAGTAGATCCAATAATAAATACCTAAAGCTATTAATGGTTAATGTTTAAATATTAATGCTTATTTAAATTAATGCTTTATGATACAAACAAGAGTTGCCGGAAAAAAAGCAGGATCAAGGTTTTAAATAATAATATAACTTACATTTATTCTGTTTTGGCAGCTTTTATACCCTATGAATACTACCGAGAATCCTATGAAGTTCTAAACCCAGAAAACGCGCTTTCGAATATGTGTTCCTTCTACAGAATGTCTCTTGTTAACGTATACGGCCCAGGCTTAAGTTTCTCTATCGAAATTTCTTGGTAATCGTATGGTAGTTGGTAAAATAATGGTAGTTAGACTCATTAATACTGCATTCGTCTGACACTTCGTTGATGTTCCTAGCCTTTTGGGTATGTTCAGACCGAGTTTAAACTCGTAAAATAAAATTATAAGATTCACGCTTTGGCATCTTAGTGAAGATTGAATTATGTCCAATTAGTCAGATGATTTAGAGGTAAACAAACATTTTCTTTTGGAAGAGAATTAATAATTATTTACATTTCAAACAATGAATAATCCAGCAAGTATAAACAGTTAAGTATATATTGGGTTAATTAAAGAAATAATTAAATCCTGCATAATTTTTCCGTAAAACCCAATAGTATATCGCCAATCAGTTATTTGATTTAATACATGTTTGTAACGAATATTCCTTTCACCTTAACCAACTTTTTTGTTAGTTAAGATAAATGGGATTTTTGTATAAAAGGTAAAACACCTTTTTGTGTTTGAAAGCATAATTATCTTTCAGATATGCGTGACTACGAATTTGTAGAGCTTGTAGAAGTAATCCTCAAGAAGGTTACATTACTCTGTTATTCCAAAAAAGTTTGTTTGATAGAAGGAAAATATGTTTGTATTTCAGAAATACCACATAAAAACCAATAGTAAACAAACAGATTCCTCTTACTTTCCTTCGAAAATTCTAAAATTATCAAGAAATTGCTTTGAAAATTGATCGCTTCATTGATAGTTTGGTATTGCAAAGACCGTTTATTCGAAAATAAAATTCCTGTTCAACGCGATTTGGGAAATATTTTATGAGCCATCTGTTTTTTTTTTTTGTTTTTTTTTTTTTGTTTTGTTTTTTGTATTATTATTCTTACAGATTCGGAGTAATCTGATCAAAGAGATGCCAGATTTTTCCCCTTCTTCAAAGGAATGCATCTCAGATGAAAGTTTTGTGTAGTATGTTGTTAGATGTAGTTGCTTCCGACTGGTCTTTTAGCACAGATAAGGATTTATGTTATGTCCATTTCAGGAACATGGGATTTGTTTTCTTAATTATTTTTCATCGAGACCGTACATCGCAAAATAGCTTCTAGTACTTTGCTAAAATATTTATTTACTAGCTGACCCGACAGAAGATTTCCTGTTGTAACTACGAGTATGACTTAGCAAAAACTGTCAGGCCGTTCACGTGTGATGCGATGACCTAGGAAAAATGCGATTAATTTTTATATATGGAGATAGAGAGATTATTATTGCCAAAGAATAATTTAAAATAATAAAATAAAAACCTTTAACCTAATTATCTTTTCTCTATTTTTCTTTTATAAGATCCTTCTCCTGACTTCAATTTTATATATTGTTTACTTGTTTACTTCAATTTTATGTATTGAGATTATTGTTACCTTGCAAAATAAAAAAACCTATCTACCCAAAACGACTTTTCTCTTTTTTACTTTCATAAGATCCTTCTCTTGAATGTTAAAATCCACCAAAAAAAAAAAGGATTAGGAAATTCGGTCAAGCTGTCCACGCGTGATCCGATGACCATAGGAAAAGGCGATTCATTTATATATATATATGAATTATTATAACTAGTTAATTTTTTTCTGACAAAAATAAGTGAACCGATCTTTTTGACTGAGAGCTTCTTTAATACTCCTAATAGCTACAATGTTTCCTGATCGACAAATGTTCCCTGTAAGTGTGTACCTTAAAAATAGCACATGCAAAATAAGCTTCTAATTATAATAACTTCTTTAGACACTTCAATCATCTAAAGAGTATATTTTTATTAACTTGAGAACACTTCCAAACAAACTAACCCTGGCTGGTTCACTTGTATTTTACCAAATATCATTAAGTTCTTGTTTTGTAAAATACTAATTTTTTGTTTAATAACATTGTTAATCTACAATGTACATCTAGATCGCTAATGCCCTTAGATCGCTGTTCCTACATGGTTTGCATGCTCTCCGGGAAGTCGATCATTCTGATTCTTCTCAATATGTCTGGTAACTCTTATCTCTAATTGGATACACATTGTTCTAAGTCATCTTAAAAAAAAAATAATAATAAAAAAAATTCCCTCAAGTGACTACATCTGGAGTGCCTCATAATAGTTTTACCTAGTACTAGAATTAACCGTAAAAATGAATATTTAAAGAATTACACATAGATCGTACATAAAAAAACTGAAAATGGATATTCTTAGAATGATTGTTAAGGAAACGGGGGCCTTAACACTTTGAGTGTTGCCATCTGCAGACACTGTTATATAAAATAACACTTATTATGATACATAAAAACATGGTACAGCGAGACATTGTAATAATTGAGAATACTAAAGTTCCGATTTACCACATAATATTACATATAGGTATCTTTGGACATGACTGCAAATTTCTTTCCTTGCTTGACCCCCCGACCTCTTCCGTCCGCGGCTTGACTTCCACTTCTCTTGCCGTCCGGGCTCAGACTCCTCAGGTACACCTCTATCCCGGCACTAGCTCTAGGGTCTATTTTTTGTATAGCCCTTCTATGTAACGTTTTTGCTAGTAGCCCGGAAACTGTTCTATTTGAAACGATTCGAAATTATTTCTATTCCTTCCAATATTCTCGATACATAGCTATGTAAAATAAGAATAAGAACATTAATAGGTGCGAAAAAGGCTTTATTATTAAATTCACCACTTTATTTAAATTTCACAACGTTTTGGCTGATATGCCATCGTCTATATAGGTTCTAGTTACTTTAATATCAAATCAACAGCCAGAAAGTTAATCGTATAACCAGGTTGTTAATGGTTATACAATTAACTTTCTGGCCTGCCAGCCTGTAGCTTCATTTTGGTTACATTTTCAGACGCCATTGCTCCCTTTGCGTCTATTTACTTACCGAATCGCACGAAACACAATGTTTTGAAACAATATTTACATGACACACAATGTTTTTATAGTTTTAAACTTATTTTTTTTTAGAAAATATTGCTTTATTGAGAAGTAATACAATCTGCCACTATCTTGGGCAATAAGTATTAGAGATAAAAGAAGTCATTCATTCCATATGTACAAAGTAAAACAAACAAAAAAGTAAAATACCTCAATAACAAATGAAAAAATAAAAATAAATAAATAAAATGAAATAAAAGAAAATAATTATAATCTTGGCCACGTTCATACCTATATACAATATTTACATACTGCCCCTGGGAACTCCGAATCGAACCTCTGCATCCAGAAATGGATGCTGAGGCACAATGTTAGGAGATCCCAGCGCCTCTCAGTCAGCCGCGTCACCAATCTAGTCAGTGGAGACTGAGTGAGGGCGCTAGAGCCACAAACTCTCAGGCTGAGTGGAGAAGTTGGCCATTGCCAGCACTCCAGTTGCGTATCTATAAGAGATCTCTCGGCCACTGCCGCCTCAACCTACGAGGAGTGTTGTAAGGATGGTTGGTACTTGATAGGGATTGTGCCAGGGGATTAGGAAGAAGAGTAAGTTTCTGGTGGAAAGTTGAGAATTTGGATGGGATCAGATCAAGGACATAAGGGATCTTGAGGTCATGGTGTAAGGTCTTGTTTGTAACATAATAGGGAGCATTGACTATTGTTCTAAGGACTTGGACTGAAAGGATTAGATACGTTTGATGTTCGAAAATTTAGTAGTACCCCATAGTTCAATTCCGTAGGTCCACATAGGTTTGAGAATTATCTTGTAAATTAATAGTTTGTTTCCAACGGAAAGTTGTGATGTTCTGTTCAGTAGTCTATATAACTGTCCATATCTTCTGTTGAGCTCTTGTCTTTTAAGTCGATTATTTGGGTTCCAGATCAGTCTTTTGTCTAGTAGGAAACCCAAATATCGGACTGTGTCGGAACAGGGAAGTGGTATAGAGTTGAAATGAACTTGTGGACAGGTTTTACGTCGGAGGGTGAAGGTGACGTGCTTACTTTTGGATTGATTGACTTTGATGCGCCAATTGTCGCACCAATGTTCAATCAAGGAGAGGTGTCTTTGGAGGATGGAAAGATGCTAGTTCTGGATCTGAATGGGTTGATAGAATGGCAGTATCATCGGCAAAAGATGCTAGGAAGGTATCAGGATCTAAAGGTATATCAGCTGTAAATAAGATATAAAGGACAGGACCTACGACGCTTCCTTGAGGTACGCCGGCCTCGATTGGGTAACAGGTGGAGAACTCTGAACCGCAGCGGACTCTAAAGGAACGGTTAGAGAGATAGGATCTTAGGATTAGATATTTAAACTTATTTAATTAGATAAATTAATGGTTAAAAAAAACTAACCTTACACACTTCATATGTTTTTCACTTTGTTAGTTGTTACTTAAATATAAATCCTTTTACTTACTATACCTTCTAAACTAGACTAATAACTTGTCCTTTTGAGCTAATAATCACTCTTAAATGCAACCTATAAAAATGAAAAAAATCACATTTCCAATAGAGACAATGAGAGCACATGCTTATTACTACACGGTCACCATGGCGATCTAATAATATTAAATATTAAAAAAAATGTGCTATGTATATTACCAACTCATACTGTCTACAGTCATATTTACATTACGATGACATACTTCAAGATGATATATCTCTTCAGGGTGATGATGTTTTACTATTAAATGAAACAATAATTTTTGAAAAAACATGCATTATCAACATAAGCTACTTTAACGAACGTACTCTTCTTCCCAACAAACTTCCAGCGCAAATCGAGAATTTAAAAAGAGGTTTTCACTTCTATCGGCAGTCCCTATCACTGCCTGAATTGTAATTTTTTCACAATACTTTTTGTATTTTGTATAAATTCAAACCCCAATTAGTGAGAAATCTCTATAGAAAAAAAAAATCTCTGAGTGTCATGGTCAGACTAAGAACGAGAATTTATTATTATTTATAGTAGTATCATTATCATTATACTGTATAGACTTATAAGTATAAACTTAATGTAGATCGGGAAAACAAATTGTCTAAAAAAATTAATGACAATAAAGCTACAGGTCTGTCAACACATAATACTGATCATAAACACAAACCCCATTTGAAAAACTCAAATACAGAGTATAATAAAACTTTTTTATTCTACAATTAAATTTGACTTGAACAACAAATTAAGTTGGGGGTCACCCATAGCGTAGTTGCTAGCATAACAGCTTTCTATACCAAAGGTCGCGGGTTCAAACCTGCGGGTGGCCTTAGGATTTTTTAATAGGAGTAAAAAATCATTAGTTATGCCGTCCTTCGGAGGGGAAGTTAAAAGGTGGTCCCGAGCATGTGCGATGTCAGGTACTCGTTAAAGATCCCTATCCTAATAAAACCTGGATAGGCAAAATTTAGGACTCCCACTGTAGCATCGTCCGATTAGCCATAGTAGCATAAAGTGACGTTAAACGAATAAACAAACAAATTAAGTTGTTTACCTTTATCAATAATTTTCTACAATAAAAGGAAAACATTAAGTTGTTATTTCACTGCCAAATATAACGCGCAAAACAAATAGATTCAATAAGTGAATTTTAAATTCAATTCATCAAGATTTTTCTCTTCCTCGAACCCTGATGAATCAATTGCAAACTTGAAGATCTTGGTTTAAAAGTACAGAGCAAAATTATTTTGTTTCTTAAATCTAAGTATTGAAAGAGAAATGAAGGACTAAAGTAAGAATAAACAAATTATTTATTAGTTCTCAGCATAAATAATAAATGAAACTTCCGTAGAACAGAAAGTTCATACTTTAAAAGGTCGTGATACTTCAGAAATTAGAGAACAAATGAGAAATTCAAAGTAAAATAAATCATAGCACTGGTAATGTTTGATGGCTGCATTTAATCGTTGCACCAGGTGGTGATAGTTATTAAGAGAACTCTTAACACCATAAGCCAACTTTAGTAAAACGAATAAATAAATACGAAACCATTTCAACACTTCCCCGTATAATTAATATTCATACTTTTCGAAAAACTATTGAATGTTAAATTCTCGCTCGTGTTTCTAATTAAATGAACTTATCTATTTATTTATTTATTAGTACCCTTACGTTTATTTGAGATTGTAATTCACAAAGCTCAAGGCTTCGTTTTGAAGCCAGTATACAGTGTGCATGATGTTATAATATGTTTTATTGTTAGTTCTGTATTACCAGAGAAAGGTGGATTAAGGTCTCTGATTAGATATTCGTGTGTAAAATCTGAATAAGCCATTCGTAGCCTTCCTATTACAATTTTTTTCCTATTTCCTTTTACTGTATGATGTTTTATAAGGAACTATGATCGGTTTTATCTTTTTCAGTTTCTTAGACGAAATCGTTCGTTTTGTTTGCCATTTGTTTATACTGCTCTGCTTACATTGCCTCTTCCAGTCTTTAGCTGTTGCAATATTCGCACTTGTACCCTTATCTGTCGAAAAATTCATTAACTGAAATAACGCAGTGTGATGAAACCCACGCAAGTACATCTTTCTTCATTCTGGGAAAAATGGATCTGAGACTAATTGTATCACTAACCACAGCGCATCCAACTTCAGTATTTTTTTCGAGGCATCTGTATGTATTATAGAAATATTCTCATATCTTTCTTTTGATTCGATTAAAAAATTTTACATAAAGATATGATCCTCTCAATATTTATATTTTTTTTACAGCGTTTTGTCTACTTGGATGAAATTCGTATTCATGATTTGAATAAAAAGCCTTCTAAAGTTGAAATATTACTTGAATTTTAGTTTAGTTCCTGCAAAAGATCGGGAATACTTCTTATGGTGGCAATTTCATAATTATTTTTATTTGTACCGGAAGCAGGAAGGAGCTAGTAGTCCAAGATTTTTTTACTTCCTGGAATCCATAATATTGTTCAGCAATATTTTATTTGTTATAAAATCGAATTCAAATACAACATATTCACTTGTCAAGCTGATAGGGCTATATTTGAATATTTTTCATATAAGTCTTTGAAAATTTCATCGGTATTTTTTTATTTTTTATTTTTTGTGCTAAATCAATGATGATATGGTTTGTCTGGCGATCTATAAATTATTATACAACTATTGAAATATTATTTAATATGCTACCAACGTTTCTACCCACCTGTCGGATCATCATCATGGCTTACAAGCTGAAACTAGGAAACCACATTCATAAATGAACTTCGTATAAATTAATACATATTCAACAAGCATGAAAATAAATATGTTTTAATCTCATTTATAATATTTAGAATCCACTTATTTTACGTAATAATTTAGGTTATTCTTATTCTTAGTTAAGGCATTTGGAATTCCACCAGCTGAAATGAAAAGCTTCCTGTCTTCGTGTAATATATATGTATATATATATATATATATATATATATATATATATATATATATATATATATATATTTAAAACATTTGTAATTAACAAATGTAAATTATATTATAATAATAAATTATGATAATTATACTATTAGTAATTTCAAGTATTTAGTATTGGGTTGATGCAAAATTAATACAGGTTTTTAGTAGGTATTGTAAATACGCCATATCTTTACTTTAACCATATATATTTAATCAAAATAATTTCCATCTGAATCAATGCACTTTTGCCAACGTTCAACAAGCTTTCTTATTCCACCAGAAAAAAAATCCGAATCCCTGGACTCAATGAAATCACGAAAAGAATTTTCAATGTCGTCCTGGTTTTGAAAATTTTTCTCCCTCAAAAAGTTGTCCAGATGCCTGAAAAAGTGGAAGTCTGTAGGAGAGAGGTCAGGTGAATAAGGCGGATGTTGGAGAACTTCGTAGCCCAACTCGTGCAGTCGTCGAAGCGTTGGTTGTGCAACGTGTGGTCTGGCGTTATCGTGGAGCAGGATCGGCCCCTTCCGATTCATCAATGCTGGGCAAAGACGTTGCAATTTTTGAGTTCCGAGTTCCGCCGCCATTTCTCGTGTGGTTTTGGTTGGGTCTTCTTCCACTTTTGACCTCAGCTGGTCGTTGTCCAGAGCAAGATGACGGCCCCGACCTTCCTTGTCTTCGAGGTCGAAATCTCCTCTGCGAAACTTCTGGAACCAACGCTGCACCGTGCACTCATTAATAGCCCCCTGACCCCACACTTCATTAATATTACGAGCCGTTTGCGCAGCGCTGCGCCCTAATTTAAATTCGTAAAAATAAATTTGACGAAAATCGCACTTTGACATTTTCGATTCAAGACCTTTGAACACACTGAACAAAACGATTTTACTAAACAAATTCATGGTGAAAGAGAGGGTATTAGATAAGGTTTGTTTTGGTATAATAATGATCAATGTTAGGATTAGCTTTGTTTACACAATTGGAATTAAGATATTGCAATAGAGGAAACCTGCATTAATTTTGCATCAACCCAATAGTATGTAACAAGTATTTAGGTTCAATGATAACAAGAAAAAATGAAATCCAGGAAGAAATAAAGTCCCGGTTAAAGGTGGGAAATGCGTGTTATTATTCAGTTGCTAAATTACTTAGCTCGCGGCTTCTGTCTAAAAACTTAAAGGTTAGAATTTATAAAAATATTATTCTTCCAACGTTTCTTTACTATGGGCAACGTGGCCGCTTACTTTGAAGGATGAACAACGGCTTAAGGTTTTCGAGAATAAGGTACTGCGTAAAATATTTGGTCCGAAGAGAGATGAGGCCACTGGGCACTTTAGAAGGTTGCACAACGCGGAATTGCGGAGTTTGTTTCCTGTGAATATAATTGAGTTGATAGCATCGCGGAGACTCAAATGGGCGCGTAAAGTTGTTGGGCTTAGTGAGGAACGGATTCCGAGAAAGTTGGTATTCGCTGAGCTGACTGGTAGGCGTCCGAAAGGTAGGCCGAAGCGTCGATGGGAGGATTGCATTAAGGCTGATCTCGGGGGCTTGGGCTTGACCGGTGAACATTGGACAAGTCTATGCAGGCGAAGTTTGGTGGTATCGGCATCGAACCTTCGGGTTCAGTAAGCCTATTATTATTATTATTACTATTAGTAATACGAATTTTGATTTTTACTACTATAGGATAATAATTCATTTTGTAGACTTCATAAGAAATTTCTTCCCTGTTAATATTTAAAATAAATTAAAATATCATGACATACGTTTTGTGGATGTTTCGATAATATTACACTACTTTCAGGACAGAAAAAAATGCATTTAAGTTTATCTAATTTTAATAAATAAAATCATATTATGGAACCCAGAACACAGACACTTAAAAACATATCTTGGGTATACAAAATTAAATAAGAAACATACTTGTTGAATTCGTGGTTCTTGTTGTTGTAGGATTAATTCTGAATATTATACTATTGTGTTTATAAAATATTTTTTCCTTTAAAATTTTCTTTCTTCCTTTTTTTAAAAAATTAACGAATAAGTATTAATTTTATATTCAAATAGGAGTGGATTATTGCTAAATAAAAATTTCGTTTTCTGTAAAACAAGTACATATTACATAGCTGACCTTCGTGTTTCTAGGCAACTTTTTTATGTGGCCTCACTCTTTATGACATACGTTCAACGACGGCAATATAATATTTTAAGACTGGGAGTTAAGGTTTTTGCTGCTTACCAGAATATTTTAAGGTTTACGTTCTCCGAAGAAACCTGCCTCTCTCCTCCCCCAACTTATTAAAACTTTATAAAAGGTCATAGCTAACGAGAAGATAAGGCTGGAAATTTCTTGCTTGAGCAAACCGGCAAGTTGTATAATTCTTAACACCCCTGTCAGGTAAGAGTCGTAAATAGCCTCCGTCTTGCTAACTCGATAGCCAACTAAAAGCGGAAATTCTATCATGGTCCCCCATCAAATAAAATCTACGCAAGTTAACTTTCGCCCTATTTAGTATCACTAAACGATGTGCTGAAATCAAAATCAAATATTACCAATGTTTCGCCCTATATTTCCCTCCCTTTTGATTCCTGATGCCTCCCCTATGCGGGTAATGTTTGAGTTATGGTATGGCGACGTACCCTGACTTTTGTTCAGGAAAAAACAATCCCCTGCGGAAGCATACCGGCGAAGTGCAAGAATTATGGCCAATACAGCCTCGTATGGTTTCAGTTAAAAAAAAAAAAATTAAAAAAAAAAAGGAAAGAGGTAAATTTCTAACCTTACCATAAAAATGACTTAATCATGAATGAAATAAATAACCAATGCCCAAAAATGAATCAACCTTCATATGTGTGAGGTGGCTCGTTTCAACGTGATTTTATTGTGCAGAAGAATTAAATTACACCTACTTTCAAACGGTAAAAGGCTAATACCATAACTAACACTTTTTAAGATAACTATAACAAAAGTAGCCTACCATAACTTATTATTACTTTTTTATTAACATATTTGTATTGAAATTTACAACTGTATATTATTATACAACAAGGAAATATGCTGCTAAAAGATAATGTACATGAAAAACATGAAGAGAAATTTCCGATTGGCAGAAATCTAATAGTCGATCTAAACAAGAATTTCTCGAGGCCCTCTTCTCTTCAGACGCCTTAGTGGATCATCAGGAATTGAAGAGGAAGCAAGGGTTGAAACTAGTGGATTAGGATGGAAATGGAGTTTGTCATGGACGGAATGATATCTGGTAGGGGCCAAATCAGCAACATATGGAACATAGAGGTCTTTATGAATGATTTTATTAGTGACAAAATAAGGAGCGTTGAAAATTTTGGATTGTAAGGATTGGATACGGGAAGAATTAGATGGTTTAGTAGAACCCAAAGTTCAACTCCGTAGGTCCGGATTGGCCTTATGATTGTCATGTAAATGAGTCTTCTGTTAAGTGAAAAGGCGTGTCTGTCTAGTAAGTGTTGAAGTAGCCGAAAATGTCGAGAAGTTTCTTGTCTTTTCAGTCTTGTATGCGGATTCCATGTAAGGCGTTTGTCAAGCAGGAGTCCTAAATAGCGGATCTATTCGACCTTTACAAGCGGAATATCATTAAAAGACACTGTAGGGTAAGATTTCATAGGTTTACGACGGAGGGTGAAGGTAATTTGATGGGATTTATTGGAATTGATTTTAAATCTCCAATTCTGACACCATATCTCAAGGTCTCTGATCTGGGATTGGAGAGTTTAAGAGGCGATTGTAGGATCGTTATTACTGATAACACAAAAGTGTCATCGGCATAGATAGAAAGGAATCTGTTAGAATGGGTTGAGATATCAGCTGTATAGACTGTGTAATGAATGGGTCCTCGGATACACCATAACTTATTCATATTGAATGAAACAAATGTGATCATTATCAATTCGAAGGTTGGTACCGAACAGGCGGCAAACTTTACATGATATTTATATGATATAAATTCAAACCACAATAAAAAGGCTGATTTTTTAAAATAAAAGAAAAAAATGCATAATATGACGTCATAAATAAACAGTCGTGTGTCCAATTTTGCTGTTCTAGTTAGTGCAGTATTTATGGCGGTCATATTTTCTTTACGGATTTAGAAACCACATACATTTTAACTATAAATGTTTTGAGGAAGTGTTTCGCCTTGAGACCGATGGGTCAACAAGATTTTTGGACATCTTAGCATATAGTGCTACACAAAATGAACCACTGATAGTAGATCTTATAATCAGATATGAACCTAATGATCCGGAACAAGGCAACAAAGTCCAAGAAGAGAAAGAAAACATTAATACAGAATACATATATATAAGGAGTTTGATGAGGACTTCGTCGAAAGAGCATTTACTAGCAAAGGGTTATGGTTCAGAAGCAGGTGAACAATCCCATTAGCTAAGAAATCATTTCTGGAAGATTTTAGTCATGAAAGGAATCAGTTCTAGAATATGGCGGACCATAATTCTGGATTCGCTGGGAATTTCGCACAACCATATTTACTAAGGCCAGGCTGTATTTGTAAATTCCCAAGAACTATTTTGATATAATTAGTATGGATATATAAATTTATTCAGCATCTTTTGTTATCTAAAATTGTCTTTAGGATTGGTGCAGTACGCTGACTATTCATAGCAACTTAACAAAGTTGACAGGGCGATCCAATTGGGGATTTCTCTCTCTTGTAATTTGCTTTGTATTACTAACTTATGTGTTTTAATCGGCTCCGAAAATAATTTGATATAAAAAATGAAGAAAATAAATTTTGATTTCTTCAAAGTGTTTGTTAGCTATTGGAACATAAAGGTCTGTATATTGAGTTGTTTTTTTTTTGGACATACTGCTAACAGTCCTCTATGTCTGTGTAAATTTAAATTGGAGGAAAACAGTAAACATAAGATTCAGTAAAGAAATGAAATAAAAATGGCCGATGCAATTATTAAAATAAAAATAGATAATTAGACCCAGGCCTTTCCCCAATATCTATATATACAGAAAAGAATAGAAAAAAAAATTATTCTCGGACAGGATCCCTGAAGAACAATTGATATGTAGAATTAAGATAAGATGTGTCTGACCAAAAGACCAAAGTATTATAATTCATTTTTATTCACAATGGTATCAGATAAAAAAAAAAAGGGATTAAAGTATACAATAAAATAATACAGTAAAATAAATAACTTCTAAAAGATTAATGTTTTGATCAAAACTAAACTGATGATTCATAATATGATTCATAATATGATTCATAATTCATAATTCTAAACTGAAACTGATTCATAATAATTGATCCATTACCTAAGTTAAATATGAACAATAAATAATAAATTTTCTTTTTGAAGCGATATATGATTTGAAATATCTGACGCCTGTTTGTCATGACAGTAGGTACTTGAATGATGGTAGGAAAGATGCATGGCAGATATGAGTAGGTAGGGCATTCCAGAGAGTAGTAGAGCGGACAAGAAAGGAATGATCAAGAGATTTTTGTTCAATGGGTAGGAATGTAAAGTTTAGAATGGCGCGATCTTGTTTCTTCTTGGGGAAAGTGTATTGACGATTTCAACTGCAGAGGTCTGTGGATAAAGAGAGGTATCTGGGAGTTTTGGTCAAGGTATCATGGTTTGGTCAAGGTATCATTCTAGGAAATATTGTCTACGGATAGAGAGAAGGAGCAAATTTAACTTGCTGTATAAATGGGCAACATGAGACCTCCCCGGTGTGCCAAGGACAAATCATAAAAATAAGTTAATAATATTATATACTAACTAATCAGGAAACGTTTTGCTGATACATGCTTCACGTCTGAAAATAATTTGTCTCACTTTAGTTGCCAAATAATATTTAACTCACAGAAAAATAACTTGATACATTGAATTACTATTAAACAACTCAAAATAAATATTAGATAAATACTTGATAAATAAATATAAATGATCTGGCAGCCAGATTTAAAAAAAAATAAATAAATAAAAATACCTAACTGACATTAAGCAAAATGTAAACTATCGTAAAATAGAGAATGAAGGATACAAGACAGACGGCAAGAGCTGGAGCGAGGGCGGATGATGAGTGACCGTGTAAGCCGTCACCAAGGCCTACAAGAACTGCTATTGAATTTCATGAGCTAGAACCAGCCCTCTTTGGCTTCCCGCTCTGCAATATATAACACTTATCTGACACAATATAAGCATTACTGCCCCTTTATAAACTGTAACCTATTCTTAAACGATTATCCTTTACAACAAATTTGATGGGAACCTATTATATCTAATCAGCTTTGTTAACCGCTGATTTTAATTACCAACCATATGTGTGTGATTCATTTATTCAAAGGTAAATAAACCATCCCTAACATATATACATATATTTCTTTATTCACCCTTAAACCGCCTTTGTAGGCTATAAAAAGTGCTTTGCGTCTTGGGGAAACAAAAATATTTTATATTTTTAAAAATTGTGAATCAGTTTGCTGAGCAATGCTTAGCCTATTAACGCGTGCTAACCCATTCAACTCCCGCCCCCTCTATTTTTAATATTAAGCTATATCTTACTATACATTATATCTGTAATCTACAAAAATAATGATACAAGGTCACTTTTTTTTCTATTCTATTTACTATGCAGCAAGTGAAACTACCAATCCTATTTGCTTATCCTATAACAACTCAACACCTCATATTCAAAACATCTTTTTACCCAATAGAAAAATAAATAAATCACCTATTTATAAATAAATAAATAACCTGTATTGAGGAAGCCTCTAACGATTCTGGAATTCGTCTGAGCAACAAGTTGGTTGTACCTTAGTGACACATGCAGTAATAACTAATAACTCCTAAGCATGTCCAAATGTGGTGGAAGATTTTTCGAATCTCTAAAGTTAATTAATCTTTAAACTTTTCTAGCCTTAAATTGGCCAGAGAATACTTCCATAATTATTTGGAGTTCATTTTTATTTAGACCTAGATGCCATTTCGTTTAGGACGTAAAACTTTTTTTATAAGCTAAATGATCTCAGAATAGCACAGTCTCTCCACTCCAATATTTTTCCAAGTCAACTACTGAAAATGCCAGAGGATGCTTATTGAAAACTTCATAATAAGTGATGATATTATTTTTAAACGGAATTATATTTAGTAATTACTATGAGGTAGAAAGAAAATAGACTTTTAAATTCTGCCTAAATTTGTTTTAAAAAAATTACAGATTTTCGAGATTCTTTAAGAATTTCTGTTTTTAAAATTTTCATGAGTTATTTATATATTTTTAAAAATTTCGTCATTTAAATTAAAGTAAAGACAAAAGAGCAGGAGACATATACTAAGGAAGAATTTTAAAACAAATCATCTTGAAGATGGAGGATGAACATCGAAACGTTGAAAAATAATTTCAAAATAAAGTTTGAAATAATTAAAAAGCCCATTTTAGTTTATTATTTTCAATGATGAACCTTTATAATCGACCCAAAAAAAATTACCCCCCCCCCCTCAAAATATGAGAGCTTACGTTTCAAGATACGTAGAATCCGAAAATAACGAATCAAAAAAATCCGTTTATCCTAATTAATAAATAATTTGATAGAGAATTAAATTTTCGACTAAATCATTAAAATTGGTTAACAACTAGCTCAGATATTGCGTTTTGAAATCAGCGGTAGTGACATGATATTATCCTTTGAATTATTGCTTTTCATATTACCTAATTGCCTAACAACAGCCATACAATTTAATATGCCAAATTTATATTTGGAAATAATAAACCATTGTGTAATAATTTGCAGCGTTTTTTTTTTTCTTTTTTACCTCAAATTATAATAAGAGTATTTAATACCTAGTTATTTAAAATTTCTGAGCAATATTTATGATTTGAAGTTTTTGATGTAACACTTACTGAATATTTCTATTTTTTTTTTTAAATATTAAAAATTTCCCTTTCCTAAGGTATTGGATCTACATATAAAAATCTCATTTATCGACTAAAGACATTATTCTTCTCTACATTTATCACCTTCCGAGATTTATAAAAAACTTACCTTTATAAAATGTTCTTGGTAAAACTTTAAATATTAAAAAATATTAAGATGAAATTCAGGTTAAAGATCCCTATCTAATCTCTTAAATAAATATATAATTTTAAATAACATATTCAAAACAACTTTTATGTTTCAGGTAGCGGATGGGTGGGATGGAAGAATGACTCCTTTCCTAAGAAATATGTCGAACTTGTTTTCGAGTTTAACACAGTAAGGAACTTCAGTCTCATCAAAATCTTTACTAACAACTACTTCACAAAGGAAGTTCAGGTTCGTAATTAACAGTTCTAACAAGTGATCTTAAACATTCCTATCATAAACCTATTATAAGTAATTAGCTTTCATTAAAAATTTATTTAGAGAATGTTAAATATAATATCTAAAACGGAATTTCCAGGTTTGACAATATAAAATTAGTAAATACATGATTTCGTTGTTGGTAAATTCCTAATTTAAATGAGGTACTTGTACAATAATAATACTAATATACAATGGAAAACAATTATCTATTTTTATATTATTTCAAGCCTACTTCAATTACTATGCGCTCAGATTTTCAACGTATGTAATATTTAATATTTATCCTTTTTTATTATTAAAAAAGGTCCTGGATACGTGATTATTTTCGTGTGTTTTCATTTCTGTATCACACACAGAAATCTTCGCTCGACTTGATTATTTGTACTATGGGGTATTGCTTTGAAAAATGGTTAAGAATTTCATATAAGGTAAGTCAAAGTAAAAATTATAGAGTGGGAAGCTGGGTTACAATGCTACTATGATTTTCCATGCCTAACGTTCCATGATTATATTTACATTCACCTACTTATATTTGAAATATATTGTAAGGAAAACTATGACGATGGTGAAAATTTCCAACTTCCAATTTTCAACGGAAATACACATTTCGAAGTCCTCTGAGTCCAAAAAAACTAAGTCCCGCGAAAAGATTTGTATGTACGTATGTGTGGTAGGCTAACACGAAAACGAAAAGTCTTACGAAACTGAAATTTCATATATAATACAAATATAAGGCTTAGATGTTACAGCAAGCTTTTCATCAGAATCGGCGAACCTGAAGAGTCACTTTATGCCAAGTATTTTACGATTATCTCAAAACAGGCTCTAACGATTTTGATTAAACTCGCTATATCGAAGATCAATTTAAAGGGTTTTCATTCAGGTTGAAATAGTCAGACAGCACTTAAATGTCGATGTTTTTTCTTCTAAAGTACCATTAATTTTTGTAGATTCCAAAACCTTTACCATATCTTCTTGTTACCACTGATAAAAAACGGGTAAATGTATAAAGTTGAACAAATCTAATATCCAGAAAAAGGTGAAAGAAGCAAAAATATGTGTTAATGTTATTCCTGAACATATAAACAATGTTATATGTTTATTTTGCTATCCTAAATTTTGCCTATCTAGGTTTTATTAGGATAGGGATCTTTAATGAGTACCTGTCATCGCACAGCTTAGGGACCACCTCTTAACTTCCCTTCCGAAGGACGGCATAACTAAGGATTTTTTACTCCCATTAAAAAATCCTAGAGCCCCCCGCAGGTTTGAATCCGCGACCTTTGGCATAGGAAGCTGTTATGCTAGCCACTACGCTATGGGTGACCTCAGGAAAAATTTTATCTCATATACAAAGTTGATGGTATATAAGGTAGTGTAAAGTGAGGAATTGGTGTTTAGATGATGGTTGTACGTAATAATTTTATAGTGTTATATTGTTTAATCTAAAACATATATATTTTCAACGAAACTGGATGTAATTGTTAGATCTTTTTAACTTTAACATTAATCAAAACTTCTTAAATTGATTTTAACAACCGAGGTAAGTGAAAATCCATTGTTGTGCGGACAAGATTTATTTATGTTTGGTTATTACCAGTCTTTATGCACATATGTGTGACCACTACGAGATAAAAATATAATTGGGTGCAATTTTTTTTAAGAATAATATACACAATACTTTAAGAGTAAGCCAATCCGGATTTAAATAAATTTCAGTAAACAAGATTTGCCCGTAGCTGAGGAATGCAACAGCTGATCACTAAGCCTAGACTATTGTGTAGAACGGTGTCATGTAATTACTTAATTAACTGTGGCCTTCCAATGTGTGCTCCTGACATCCGCCAGCTTGATTTACCAATTAACGGGTACAATCAGTTCCATCCTCTGCCGCCGAAACTTGGCTCATGAAGTCCTCATCGTCGTTGAACAGGTTTCGTATTTATTTTTAACATCATTTTGAGTCGCAAAATTTTAGATAAAAACCAAAAGATGTACACGGAAGTAAAATAATCATGAATAAATATTAATTTACTGCAAGGAATTAGTCCGGGTGGTGGTCATTAAATGAAATAACTAAATAGTTTCAACTATTTATTGTTTGCCAACGTTTCGACCCCCTTTGTGGGTCATCATCAGGGCGCATGGTGAGAGAATGGAAACTGAGGTTGCAGAGATTGTTAAAGGCTTGTCTATTTTGGGAGGATCGCGATTTTAGTGAGGAGAAAATATGATGGTGGTCATTATTAGAATTCACTGGAGAAAGGTGGTAAGTGGTTGAAGAGGATACATTTTGAGTCTGGGAGAAAGATGTATCCAGAGAAGTAATTGAAAGATGAGAAGTAACTTAGGAAGAAGGTGTATGGGGAGTTTTAGTATAATGTTGAGTTGGGAGGTGAGTCAGAAATCTATTACTATTTAACCTAGTGTGATAGCGGTGTGATGGTCTAGAAGAATCCAAAAGAGCGGTCGACTGAGGGTTTGGTCGTTGTGGTGGTGATCGAGGAGTTGTTACCTTTTTAAAACTGGAAGTGTGGTGATGAGAAGAGCGTGAGTCACCTGAAGGTGTAGAAATGATGGCTTGTTGAGATGAGAATGCCTGCTGTTGTTGAGATGTAGATAGTATGTCCTGCTTGCGATTTTGTATTCTGGCGCTGCGACTGTGAGTTGAGGTGGATGTATCTTTTTGTTGTTCCCGTGTTCTTTTTATCATTTTGGATGTAATTAGTTGACCGTTGAGAATTACTGCAAGGAATTAGTCCGGGTGGTGGTCATTAAATGAAACAATTAAATAGTTTCAAATATTTATTGTTTGCCAACCCCTTTGTGGATCATTATCAGAGCGCATGGTGGGAGAATGAAAACTGGTGGAGAATGGAGTTTCCATTCTCCCACCATGCGCTCTGATAATGACCCACAAAGGGGTTGGCAAACAATAAATAGTTGAAACTATTTAATTGTTTCATTTAATGACCACCACCCGGACTAATTCCTTGCAGTAATTCTCAACGGTCAACTAATTACATCCAAAATGATAAAAAGAACACGGGAACAACAAAAAGATACATCCACCTCAACTCACAGTCGCAGCGCCAGAATACAAAATCGCAAGCAGGACATACTATCTACATCTCAACAACAGCAGGCATTCTCATCTCAACAAGCCATCATTTCTACACCTTCAGGTCGACCAAGGTCGAAACGTTGGCAAACAATAAATAGTTGAAACTATTTAGTTGTTTCATTTAATGACCACCACCCGGACTAATTCCTTGCAGTAATTCTCAACGGTCAACTAATTACATCCACAAATAATTATTTAATTCATATTTGAGGATATACTGCAAAGTAATGCGTCGTAGAAATTATTAATTATGCTAATGAAACTTGCGACCCCTTTCCAATAGCCCATGATTGATTTTCTTGGGTGTATATTGAATTGGCTTCTAGTTTAGCTAACCAAATTAAAGCGACCAGGAAAACCACAAAGTTAAGGAACGTCGTCTCAAGAACAGGAAAAGAAGACGTAACCGAAACAGCAACATAATGGAATGTATAATACTACCTAAAATTTAGGCATTGTCAGACACATACTTTCCAATATTAGGTATATAGAACCGAAAGAAGAAAAAACAAAATCAATACAGACTTACAGCAGTACAGCAGTTACGAGTACACCAATATTTGGAAGATATTAAAACTATTATGATTTAGCTTAAGAATGCTGCCACTAGCACAGTATTAACCTGTTAGGCTCCTACCTATAAAATTAATCAATTAATTTACTAATGAAACGATAAATATGGAACAAATATATAAATAAGTCGAATCGTGTTAGAGTTAAAAAACATATTTTCTTCCTTATTATTAAGTAGATTTATAAATTATTAATATTAGATAATAATTAGAATAAATATTAATGGAATCATTAAGAAATTAAACTGATCTAAAATACGTTGGGTATGATACGTAACTTAGAAGATAAAAACAATTCTGGGTTATTAAACAATGGTTGATTATTTCTAAATAATTCTAATACGGCATAAAATTTTTATATCTGTGTAGGCAATTAACTTATATGTATAGCAATAAATTAATGAAAGAGCTTATGAAACATTACCCACCAATACTGTCAATTTCGTAATTGACCAATCACCATTGCTTTGTTCAAAACGCTATATTTCCGCTATTTCTTAATATTTCTATCTTTTTCTCCATTTATTTTTCAAAGAAAACTACCCAATAAAATATACCCTATATACAATGTGCTGTATTTTTTTTATGTATTTTAACCGATTTCATTTTTTTCTTTTCCTCCAACTTTATTTACAAAAATAAATACATAAACATTCTATGTATAAACAGTGATAATGGTATACACAGTCCACGGCTCAGGCCTCGTATTGCCCGTTGGCATTCTAAGGTTCCTTTCGCACTATGCGAGGTATGTGTTGAGGAGTGGGTGGCTTTAAGCCTTTCTTGAAGTAAATGGGGAGGGACCATTTTGCTGGTAAATAACCGATTTCAATGTATCTATTTTTGTTTTATAGGTAATTCAGCACTAACCACTAACGAAAGGTATAAAGGCAAAAAGCACTCATTAATCCCTAGGCGCACAGCGGAAAGACGGATTTTTTTTATTTGTTATTAAGATTCTCTTGAAATTACCTTCTTGAATTTTGATTTGAAAGGGAGGGAGTATTTTTTTTTCTTGGTCGATTACAAAGATTCATTATTGCAAATAATAGGAAATCGGACAAATATGCTTTCAACTACTGCTAAACAATGGTCAGAATCACCTATTCAAGTGGACAAAATTACTTTAAGACTCATGCTCCAATAAGCAGCGCCATAGTACGTAAACTATAATAATACTAACCTTCATACGGGCAACAGTCAAACATCGACTTTAATTAATTTTTCATAATAATTATCATGACGATACTAGAAACTTATAATAGGTTAAAAAAAAATAGATTTTTACCGTTGCTTTCAGATATTTTCTATTCTGTTGTATTGTTTATTTTATATCAATAATCTTACATTTATACTTGTACAGATCCTTGATTGATGGTTTTGAAGTATTAAATTATAAATTGTGAGACAAGCAATGTTTAGTATACGATAAGGAAGTAAATACTGCTTAGTGAGCAGTAGTCCTTAAAAGGAATATAAATGAGAGGACTTAAAAAAAGAAAACAATATATATTGCCCTGAGCCAGCGAGCTATTGCAGGGCAACAGTTGGCCCGGATGGTGCCTTCGGCCGACCCCATGCGTATCTCTTTGACCCAAATCAGATCAGCAGTAACAGTTGTTATAATCCCTCAGTGTTTTCTTAATCGCCAGATTATTGGAATTCTGTCAGCGTATACGAATAAATTGTATGATTCTATTCTTATTTGTTTAGCCAAGGTTTACCAAAAAGCAATCTCTAAATATACTCTAAGCAAATACTAAAGATACTACTTTTTCTTACCTGATATGAAATATATATTAAAAGAAAATATTGAGATAGTGAAAATTTACGATTTTTTTTTAATTTTAGGTAATCCTAAGTCCTGATAACTAAAACGGTCTATGAGTGTAGTTAGTCCCACTCAAATACAAAAAGTCGCATAAAAGCATAATTAGATATTTAATATAAGATATAACCAATACCTGTGACCACTTTTTCACCAAAATCGACCAATCGAAAGTGTAACTTTATACCAAACCTACAAATTTTCATCATTTTTCCAAAGGTTTGTTTTTATTTATTTCATCACTTTTTACCGAAAAAACAAGAATAGTAACACATATGCATGATATACTGTTGGAAATCTAGACATTATAGAAAAAATATTATCCATACAAGAGAGACGAAGTGTTCGCGAACATAAGAAAATACTATAGATAATATTTTTTTTTTTTATATGCTTATCCGCCTCTACCCTTGAGGGTCATTGGCGTGGTCGAAATAATTATATTCTATGGTAGAATCCTATCATTTTCGTGAATTCTATTAATTTGTTAATACTTTCTTCCTCATCTTTAAGTATTTCTCTCATGTCTTTCTTTAGATTCAATTTTTTTCTTGACTGCTCATAAAGCGGGTACTCAATTAGCAAGTATTCTACAGTTAGAGGAGTATTGTTGGATTTTTAGCAGGTTGGCGCTTCCAGGCGTCTCAAGAGGTAACCATGCGTAATTTGGCAGTGCCCAATCCTTAGCCTGCATACAATAATTTCCTCTCACCTTGAAGATCTTGCACTAGTTCTCCATTTCTGACAATCGGATATAATTGTTCTCAATTTTGATATTTTCTCTCACCAACCATCCTTCCACTCTTTCAGAAGAACTTTCTTATAGCTACTCACCCAATCCTCCATTGTGGTTTATTTTATTTGAGTAATCTCCTCGGCTTCACCTTTTCTGGCTGAATCAGCTGCTTGATTGGCTCTCTCGTTCCCAATAATTCCACAGTGAGATGGTACCCAAATCATAATCACGACTTTAGACATTATGTTTGTTTCCCACCACTCATTCACTTTGTCTCTAATCACGGCGTTAGATGATGTTTGGCTGTCAATGGCCGCAAGAACACTCCACGAGTCCGTAACGATAGTCCATGACATTTTTTCTGAGCTTCTAATCCATTTGAGAGCTCTCAGTATGGCTGTGGCATCTCCGGAGAAGACGGAGCTCTCGCCTGGCAGACTGAACACGAGCTGTTGCTCTCTGCTGTAAACAGCACAACCAACTGTAATAATTTATATTGTTAAATTATTTAATATGAAATACATTTTTGTATGTAAACTCAATTTACATATGAATGTTGGTATTTTAAGGTGAATGTCAAAAACGCAACAGTAAATTGTGTTCTGTTATACACGTACATCTTCACTACTTTTATCAAAAAATGTACAACGTTTCGGCTAATACGCCATTTTTAGGTACAGAACAATTTTTTATCTTTAAGGTATGTAGTTAATCAGACATGAGGCTTCTTGGTGGTATTACCTACACACCTTAAAGTTAAAAAAATGTTTTGCACCTGAAAATCACCTATTAGCTGAAACGTAGTGAATTTCTTATTAAACTGGTAAAGTATGATAACTACCTCTAATTTGCTTCTTTATTTTTTTAACTATACGAGTATAGTAACAGAAAGTATTGTTCAACTTAAACTTATTTTAAAAGGTTCAATTTTTTTAATGAGGTAAGTCCTTTATAGCTCGATTTTTCAAACGTTTATTTCAACTTTTGAAATTTATTTTAAACTTAATTGTTTTATAGTAACTTTTAAAAAAAAATGTGGTGCGGACAACACACGATTTTCACTTACCTCCATTTTAAAAAGCAATGAAAGAATTTTCAAATACAGTAAGAGATAAAAATACTTGAAACTATTTAAGAATTAATTAAATTGAATTTATATAGAAACGTGTTTTATTAAAAATGATATTATTACCTAGATTAATCAGTTTTATCTGTTTTACATCACTCTTTATTAACTTTTACAAGTTTGTGCATAAGATAATATTTATTCTAAAATCTTTAGCTTATATTATACGTGTATATTACTGTTGCTATGTTCAAAACCCAAAAAATGCATTAAAATAATTTTTTTCAGTTTTTCCTTTAGTTGTTTTTTAAATTCGCACAACTTACATATTTAGCTGTTATTTATTAATGCTAACAAGATAATTTGGTTATTTTTATAGAATCTAAAATTAAAGGTACTTTAGGGGAAGAAAATTTAAAATATCGTCATTTAAGCCCTTTAGACCATTTTAATCAGAATGAAAACTACATGATATTAAAGCCCATTAAATTTTACATCAATATAGCGAGTTTAATCAAAATCTTCGGAACCGTTTTCGAGAAAATCGTTTGGAAAATAATGTGGCTCTTCTGGTAGGCTCATTTTGATGAAAAAGGTTTTTTAACGTCTCGGGCGAGTATTTGTCGTAAATATGAAATTTCAGTTTCATAGGACTTACCGTTTTCGCCCGGGAGTTACCACACACGGACACACACACACAGACCATATTCGGGACTTGGTTATTTGGACTCAGGGGACCCTAAAATGTGTCTTTCCGTTGAAAACTGGAATTCGAAAATTTTCACGATCGCAATACTTTCCCTTACTATATATATAGCATTTCCAAGTCAATTGTAACCTTTTCCAAGTCAAATGTAACTTTTTCCAAGTCAAATGTAACCTTTTCCAAGTCAAATGTAACCCTTTCCATTTCAAATGTCACCTTTTCCAAGTCAAATGTCACCTTTTCCATTTCAAATGTTACCTTTTCCAAGTCAAATGTCACCTTTTTCTTCACTTCTAGCCTTAAATATTCCGTTTTATTTATTTATTTATTGAAAAATAATTAGTTTAATTAACATTATGACTTTTTTAATAATTTTGGCATATAATAATTGATATTTTTTTTGGGTCTCTTAGATATTTGATATCAAGTTCTGTTTTTTACTAGCTAATATTTAAAAAAAATAATTATCGTCTATTTAGTTTTAAGATAGTTGTTGATTTTGATTTTTTTGAGAGGAGGGGTAGTTTTTTGGAATAATTAATGTGTTTTCGAGTATTATAATTAAATTTTTCGAGCTGTATTTTTTATCGCTCGCGTGCATTTTAACTCGCATTAAATTTTAATGTTTTTTATTGATATAGGGATTAATCAATGTGCTTTCGGGTGGTTATGATTACGTTTTTTGAGCTGTATCTTTTATCGGTCATGCGTATTTCAACTCATATTTACTTTTAATGTTTTTTATTGATATAGGGATTAATTATTTTGCTTTCGGGTGGTTATGATAAGGTTTTTCGAGCTGTATTTTTTTCGCTCGCGCTTATTTTATCTAAAATTTACTTTTTATGTGTTTTATTGATATAGGGATTAATTAATGTGCTTTCGGGTGGTTATGATAAGGTTTTTCGAGCTGTATTTTTTTCGCTCGCGCTTATTTTAACTAAAATTTACTTTTTATGTGTTTTATTGATATAGGGATTAATTAATGTGCTTTCGGGTGGTTATGATTACGTTTTTCGATCTGTATTTTTTATCGCTCATGCGTATTTCAACTCGCATTTACTTTTAATGTTTTTTATTGATATAGGGATTAATTAATGTGCTTTCGGGTGGTTATGATTACGTTTTTCGGGCTGTATTTTTTATCGCTCATGCGTATTTCAACTCGCATTTACTTTTAATGTTTTTTATTGATATAGGGATTAATTATTTTGCTTTCGGGTGGTTATGATTACGTTTTTCGAGCTGTATTTTTTATCGCTCTCGCTTATTTTAACTAAAATTTACTTTTTATGTTTCATATTGATATAGGTGTTGAAAATTGTTACTCATTTTAAGTTACTCTTTCTATTTCATAAATATTCGATAGAGGGATCGTTTATAGTGTTTTGTGGAATACTAATAGAGTTTATGACATTTATTTATAGCTAGTGCACATTTTAACTTAAATGAAAAGTGATCTAGAAGAATGCGCAATCGCGATGTAACGTCCAAATCAAAAATGTAATCAGATCCTGCAAAAACACTTAATTATAAAATAAATATAATAAATAATTTTTACACCATATTATAACATAATACCTACGGTTTGTAGAAATTCCCAAGCGCATAAAAGAATAAAGTTCAAAACACGTTATGAGAATCCCATAAAACAAAAACAAAGAAAGACCACTGCAAATGCAAGTTGAAATGAGAGCAAGCGACAATAAAAACCGCTTAAAAAACGTAATCACAAGACCCGAAAAGATAATTACAAACGTCTATAACAATAAAAAATATCAAAAGTAAATCCGAATTGAAATACGCATAAGCGATAAAAGATACAGCTCAAAAACGTAATCATAACCACCCAAAAGCACATTAATTATGTCTCTATATATAAAAAACATTAAAAGTAAATTCGAGTTAAAATGCGCGGGAGCGATAAATAAATAAAACTAAAAAAACATAATTATATGACCCGAAAACACAATTTTTAACACCTATATCAATATGAAACATAAAAAGTAAATTTTAGTTAAAATAAGCGAGAGCGATAAAAAATACAGCTCGAAAAACGTAATCATAACCACCCGAAAGCAAAATAATTAATCCCTATATCAATAAAAAACATTAAAAGTAAATGCGAGTTGAAATACGCATGAGCGATAAAAAATACAGCCCGAAAAACGTAATCATAACCACCCGAAAGCACATTAATTAATCCCTATATCAATAAAAAACATTAAAAGTAAATGCGAGTTGAAATACGCATGAGCGATAAAAAATACAGATCGAAAAACGTAATCATAACCACCCGAAAGCACATTAATTAATCCCTATATCAATAAAACACATAAAAAGTAAATTTTAGTTAAAATAAGCGCGAGCGAAAAAAATACAGCTCGAAAAACCTTATCATAACCACCCGAAAGCACATTAATTAATCCCTATATCAATAAAACACATAAAAAGTAAATTTTAGATAAAATAAGCGCGAGCGAAAAAAATACAGCTCGAAAAACCTTATCATAACCACCCGAAAGCAAAATAATTAATCCCTATATCAATAAAAAACATTAAAAGTAAATATGAGTTGAAATACGCATGACCGATAAAAGATACAGCTCAAAAAACGTAATCATAACCACCCGAAAGCACATTGATTAATCCCTATATCAATAAAAAACATTAAAATTTAATGCGAGTTAAAATGCACGCGAGCGATAAAAAATACAGCTCGAAAAATTTAATTATAATACTCGAAAACACATTAATTATTCCAAAAAACTACCCCTCCTCTCAAAAAAATCAAAATCAACAACTATCTTAAAACTAAATAGACGATAATTATTTTTTTTAAATATTAGCTAGTAAAAAACAGAACTTGATATCAAATATCTAAGAGACCCAAAAAAAATATCAATTATTATATGCCAAAATTATTAAAAAAGTCATAATGTTAATTAAACTAATTATTTTTCAATAAATAAATAAATAAAACGGAATATTTAAGGCTAGAAGTGAAGAAAAAGGTGACATTTGACTTGGAAAAGGTAACATTTGAAATGGAAAAGGTGACATTTGACTTGGAAAAGGTGACATTTGAAATGGAAAGGGTTACATTTGACTTGGAAAAGGTTACATTTGACTTGGAAAAAGTTACATTTGACTTGGAAAAGGTTACAATTGACTTGGAAATGCTATAGTAAGTGAAAGTAATAAATTAAATTACTTCACTATTAAAAAAAATAGTGTGCCATACTATACCGTATAAATAAATAAATATATTTATATGAAATAATAACAAAACTAATAATCAATAACACAACATATACTATTTCTTTTTAATAATGAAAAAGATTCTTCTTTTAGTTGTAATGTTTTTCCAACTGGAAGATAATTCTGCTTTAAACATGTCGCTGATATGTCATCTTCTCATTTGATGATGATATTGTAAAAAACAATGAACAGAATTTAACACAAAAAGTCCTTAAAAATATGGACAGCTATTCTCAATGTTCTTGAATAAATTAGAAGTAATTTTTTTTTCCCTCGAGTTTTCGTCTAGATAATATTCAATAGTTTTCCTTATTTCTGTCTCTTTCTAGTTTATATAAAACTTTTTTTTTTCCTTTTCCAGTTTCACAAAAGAACTAATTATACCCTTCAACATTTAAATTAATTATCCTTGTGTAGAAAAATAATTCAATGAATTTATGTCTGGAATTTCCATATATAGTTTCTGGATTCATCATCACTGATATTTCCTGTTAATACTATTGACTTGGTTTATTTAAGCTCAATAGTATTGGTAGGATCATATTTCTACTTTTTAGATTCTTTTTACAGTGAAATTATCTTTTTTGAAACAATATATATGTAGATATATGTGAGTGTGTGTGTGTATATATATATATATATATATATATATATATATATACATATATATATATATATATATATTTAATTTCCATTTCTGAATGAATCATTTATATTAAAAACAAACTGAAAAATATTATTCGTTACATACATCAATAACATAGTTACATAACATAGGCGATATATTTAATTATTTTTGCTTAGCCAGCCACCTCCATCTGTATAGGGATTTTCCTAAAAACAGTTAAATAAATTATAAAGATAAAATTAACTAACTGAAAACAGTTCATCTGAAATTGTTTGAAAAGTAAAATAGGAATAATTGAAAAGATACTCGTTAGATCTGGTACGGCAGTGGCCTCTAGACCTCTTGTAAAATGTATATTTCAGTTCTAGCGTTGGCTAGATTCTCCACTCACGTGCTGTATGCTTGAGGATTGTGTAGAGGTATGAGTGACTTTTTATATATTTTTATTGATTTTGTTTTGTATATATGCATATTGTATTATTATTATATACATTTATTGTTTTGTATATATCGTGTAAATGTAGTATGAATGTTGTACTTCATCACTATTAAAAATGTCCTAAATTGAACTGATTGTAATATTACTCAATAAAGAATTTTTTCTGAATAAAATAAAATAAAAAGTTAGATCTGATTAACTTAACGGCGTTACAGGATACTAAACTATATATGCTTTAATGAGTGCTGTGCATACATATCGCCGTTCATCTCAAAACGTAGTAATTAAATTAAGTAAATAGCTAAGTAAGAAGTCTATCCTAGGAACTGCTAATTAGTTTTTCTTACTTTAGTTGTTTTAAAATTTCTTTAGACTGATTAAAAATGATTGATATTTATCAGATAAATACTTTAATTAAGATTTGGAATCATATTATTAGTGAAATTAAAAAAAAATTGAGAAAAAACATGTTAAAACTGCTAATAAAATTTAAATTTTTTTAAATATCAATCCGAAGTAGAGAAATTTTTCTGTATAATTTATACGTTTTAGAAGAATTATTTGCTTCTTAGTTGATTTTTAAAGTGTATTATAATCAATATTTTATGAAGTATATTAATATATAAAGAGTAATCTTGGTGGTAATTATAACAATACTTATTTTTATTAATAACGATTAAAAAAAAGATTAAAACTAAATAGTGCGCAGTTAATAAAAAAACCAAATAAAGGAATATGAAAGAGGGAAATTCTCTTGTGATCAAGGAACACTGGGATGTGTATTTTTTTTTATTTTTTTATATAATCTTTTGAAGAAACAGAGTTAGACCTGTTTGTATTTCTGATTTTCGAATAGCCATTTTTTATTCCTAATTAAAATATTGATAAACGAGGGCGTTAAGTTATTATACAACGTTTTCAGTAAAGAATACGGCATATCTTTTTTATTTTTATTTTTTTTATTTTTATTTTTTATTTTTTTTTGTTTATTGAGATATATTACAATTTGTTTCTATATGAACATTAGTAATATTGATATAAGATCCCATTCACACAATATATACAGTATACAATGATAAAGTCAAATAAATAAAATAAAATATATATATACAAAAATAAGAAAACAAACAACAACCTATAACTGAGATAAATACAAATAAATGATATATATATATATATATATATATATATATATATATATATATATAGAATTAAATAATAATAAATATTTAAAAAAAACAAATCAAAACATTAACCTATAATTGAGATAAATAAAAGTTTGCAAATAAACAAACATCATTCAAACAAACATAACTATATACAAAATATACAAGTGCTATAGGGACCCCAGACTGGCCTTTTCCCTCTACTTGTGGAGGAAAAAGCGGAATCCAAGAGATCCTAGACCCCGCTCTCAGCCGCGTCACTGGTGTGACTCAGTGGAGGCCGAACTAGGGCGCAATAGCCACAAACATACATTACATGAGTGGAGGATCTGACCAGTGTCAGAACTCCAATTTAAACGTTTACAATACGTCTCGCGGCCACTGCCGTTTCAATCTTCGAGGAGGATTGTAGGGATGGGTGAAGCTGGAAAGCGATTGAGCAAGAGGATTAGGATGATGAAGAAGGTTCTGATGAAATTTGGAAAATTTGGATGGTACCAGGTCTAAAATAAACGGAATTTTAAGGTCGTGGTGTAGGGTAGAGTTGGTAACGTAATAAGGAGAATTAACTATTGTTCGGAGGACTTTGGATTGGAAGGATTGGATGCGTTTGATGTTAGAATGTTTAGCTGTCCTCCACAGTTCAAGTCCGTAGGTCCATATTGGTTTCAGTAATGTCTTGTATATTAGTAATTTGTTGTCAACTGTAAGATGAGATTTTCTGTTTAGTAGTCTGTATAACTGGCCGAATCTGCGGCTGAGTTCTTTTCTTTTAAGTCTTGTGTGTGGGTTCCACGTCAGTCTTTTGTCTAGTAGTAAGCCAAGATACCGGACTGTGTCAGAGGAAGGAAGCGGTAGGGAATTGAAATAAACCGTTGGACAGGATTTGCGCAGAGGCAATATCGTAACCAATGAAGGTCTACTGAGGTGCGATTATTGCTAGTTGAAAACGACATATCTAATGATAAAATAAACCATAGTATAACCAACTAAAGCTAACATGACTCAAAAACAGACTCATGAAAAACAGATGAGAGAGCCGTCATATTTGACAACATACCTTCCATTTATAAAAGAGATTATCACAAAATAATCATAAATTTCAATAGTATTACATAAAGCGTTTTTATTTCATGCAGGAATTCAAAGGAACATACTAAAAAAAAAAATATTTTTAGCAGGATGTGTCATAGTTATTGCCTTGGGAGATCGTGTACTCAAATTGCCTATTTCGTTTGTACCTTTGATAAATATTAACTCTTTATATGTATACTCTGAAAATAATAAATTCCATCTAATAACGTCAAAGATTTAGATAAGTAAATTTTATATATTCTAAAAAAATCATTTTAAAAATCTACAAATTTAAAGAATTTTACACATGTTATAAAATACATAAATTTTAATTTCCTATAATTAAAATTAAAAAAATATTTATCAATTCATTAATATCTCATGATCTAGCTCCATTCAATGCAGCATGGCTATTATTGATAGTATTGAAAGAGATCAATAATGTAACAATTGTGGTCGTGAATTACAATGGTTGGCCTACTTCCGAGCAAATTAATCTCATGGCGAAACAACGAAAGGAGAATTACTTTTTCTAGAAGAAAGGGATAAAGAAATGTAATACGTGTCGGGAATATGGGGTACCGGACTTCCTGTACAAATTTGGAATGTTACGGTTTTGCAGCGTAACGCGGGAGCTTCAAATTACAATTGAAAATTAACACAATTAATTTTTAAAATTTCAATCGTAATTATGATTTGCTCTATGTGACAGAAAAAACTATTGCAAAATTCATTACCATAGAAATAAATCTAGTGCTCAGGTATAATATCTAATAACTATATGTGTATAAAACACTTTTTTTTTCTTTTTTTTAGAAACAATTCTTTATTGAGCAATATTACAATCTGTCCAATTCAGGACATTTTTAATAGTGATAACGTACAACATTCATACTACATTCACACGATATATACTAAACAATTAATTTATATAATAATAATAATACAATATACATATATAATAATAATAATAATAATAATAATAGGTTTAGCGAACCCGAAGGTTCGATGCCGATACCACCAAATTCCGCCTACACAGACTCGTCCAATGCTCACCATTCAAGCCCAAGCTCCCGAGATCAGCCTTAACGCAATCCTCCCATCTCCGCTTCGGCCTACCTTTCGGACGCCTACCAGTCGGATCAGCAAATACCAACTTTCTCGGAATCCGTTCGTCATCGAGCCCAACAACTTTACTCGCCCATTTGAGTCTCCGCGATGCAATCAGCTCAATTATATTCACAGGATGCAAGTTCCGCAATTCCGCGTTATGCAACCTTCTAAACTCCCCAGTGGCCTCATCTCTCTTTGGACCAAATATTTTACGCAATACTTTATTTTCGAAAACCTTAAGCCGCTGTTCATCCTTTAAAGTAAGCGGCCACGTTTCACATCCGTAAAGAACCGTTGGAAGAATAATAGTTTTATAAATTCTAATCTTTAAGTTTTTAGATAGAAGCCGCGAACTAAGTAACTTAGCAACTGAATAATAACACGCATTTCCCACCTTTAACCGGGACTTTATTTCTTCCTGGATTTCATTTTTTCTAGTTATAATTGAACCTAAATACTTGAATTTCTCTACGTGTTCAAAAGTATGACCTGATACATCAATATCTCCAAGATCTACACCGTTTCTGCTACTAATCATATACTTCGTTTTATCGGTATTTAATTCGAGTCCTAGTTCTTTACCGGTTTTTATTAACACACTTGTATTTAGTTGTATGGTTTCCGTGTCTTCACCTAGCAGTACCAGATCATCGGCATACCCCAAAACCGGAATCTTGTCACCCATATTTAAGCCTTTCTCGGTACACATCACCTTTTCTATGACATATTCTAAAGCTATATTAAATAACACAGGTGAAAGGGAGTCACCCTGTTTTAAACCCGATCGCAACAATATACATATATACAAAACAAAATCAATAAAAATATATACAAAAGTCACTCATACCTATATACAATTCACAAGCATATAGCACGTGAGTGGAGAATCTAGCCAATGCTAGAACTCCAATATACATGTTACAAGAGGTCACGAGGCCACTGCCGTTTCAACCTTCTAGGAGGATGGTAAGGATGTGTGGAGCTGGATAAGGATTTAGCTTGGGGATTAGGGTGATGGATAAGGTTCTGATGAAATTTAGAGAATTTTAATGGTATAAGGTCTAAAATAAATGGAATGTATGTGTATGAAATAGTGAAAAGAAAACTAATTATAACACGAAATCAATTCGTTATTAGAATTATTAGATAAATAAATTTGTTATAAGAATTATGGTTATTATTATTGTAGATGTTTCATTAATATAATAAAATCACCTATCTCCTAATGCATGAACAATTTTGTTTTAGGGAACACTACTGCATTGTTGACCAATTATCACAATTAACTGACTTCATCACTAAAGCCTCTAACTAACGCAAATATACCAGCATACTCCTTCTGGACCTAGAAAAAGCATTTAAAACTGTTTAGCACTCCGGACTTATATAAAAATTAATCTCATATAATTTCCCACCATACCTGTTCACATCATTCACTCATTATTTATCAAGTAGACAATTTTATATTCAAGTTGGTAAATCTACTTTCGATACTCTCCCTACCTCAGTAGTTCTTCTCCAAGGTTCTTGCTTATCTCCAATTCTATTTAATTTGTCATTTCCGTCTACCCAACCAATCCATTTGTAACGAGTTTCTTATACGCCGACGACACTGTATTGTATACTTCATCATATCGCATTGACCCAGTAGTAAATCGCCTACAACAATTCTTTTAAAAAATTAACAAATATTGCATAAGATGGAAATTGAAAACTTATTCCATCACTGAAGTAATTCTATTCACTAAACGTCGCTCTCAAATAAGCCACCAAATCAAGATAAACTCAGCTCCAATCCTATGGTCAGTACTTAGGCCTAAATCTAGACAAATCTCTTACATTCACAGATCTTAATAATAGACAAATTGATAAAGGGAAAAAATAATATATAAAATGTTTCCTTACTTCAACAAAAAATTCTATTTCAGGCCCTCATAACAAATTAATTATATATAAATCAGTTATCCGTCCGTTAATCACATACTCCTCGCCAGTCTGGAGCTCATCCTACTTGACTAATTACCAAAAACTTGAAATAATTCAAAACCTGTCAATGCGGATAGTTAATAATTACCCCCGCTATACTAAAATATCATCTATGCTCCAAGACTTGCAGCTTCCTGCAGTCAAACAACTTCTCGATACTCAAACGGCTTCTTAATTCAGTAAGACACCCTCCGAAAATCCATTGATAAAGGAAATCGGTGGTTACAATAAATTTTCTCTCAATCGCTACACTCATACGAAACATGTATTGTTAAATTAATTTAGTTTTTTTTAATTTCTAAGAGAATGGCATTTTCAATTATTTTATGTGAAGGTTTCTTGTATATTTTTTCCCTACAATCGACTATAATCTCAATTTAATTTTATCATATGTCAGTCAGTTAGTCATTTGAGCTAAAGGACTATAGTTACAAAAATAATAAGTTGCTGATTGTAAGGATGACTTTTCCCAAAATTTCATTTGTAAAAATTTTGTAAATATGTAAATAAAGTTTATTTTCTGTATTATTCTCCCTATTTTTTATTGTTAATAAAATAAATATTTTATTCTTAAATATTTATAGCTATGGCTCTAGGATATTTAAATGTAGCCAAAAATCCTTCTTTTGGAAGGGACGTATAATTTTGGTTACAGTTAAAGACCCCTATCCTAACTAAGCCCAGATAGGCAAAATTTAGGACTCCAACTGCAGCATCATTCGATTAACTTCGGTGGCATAAAGTAACTTTAAATGGATAAAGGAACAATCCTAAAAAAATAGATCTTATATCTATAGTCTCGTTTTCTTGGTAAATGCTTCGTTTAAACTGACTGAAGTTATTCACTTCTCGCTGGTATTCTGTCCAGGAGTAGTCTACCCTGATTCCCCTAGAAAATACTTTGGTGTCTTCTTATCTAAAGATCCAAAAACCCTTCCTATATCCTTCACCTACTCACTCCGCATTCTCTCACACCTCACCCCGATTTAAAATATGATCCCTAATCACATTGAAATGCTATTTGTGTACTACTTTCCTTATGGTCAAACTCCAGGACATATGAACTAAATAAATTAGAGGAATTATTTACAACTAAATTCATTCAAAGTTTTCATATATTTTTTTTTAGTATGGTTTATTTATTTTTCCATAATATAATGCAAAATGCCATTCCTGGTTAATTAGTAATGTATTAAATGTAGCCAAACAGCTCGTACTTATTCTATTTAGTATTCCTTATCTTCATAGAATAGTGAGATATTAGAATTTGTATTTCATTTCCCTTATAAGATATTATCTATTGAAGAGAAAAAAAAACGGTCAAAAAGCCAACATCGTATCAAGTCAAGAACCTTAATAAAATCCCCATAAAACTTTGTCGAGAAATAGACGAACACAGACAACCGCACTTTTTAGCTCGACTAAAGAGAATTGTTCTTTTAAGGGAACAGATGCCAGTTTTGAAGAACTGTTGAGAGTGGCTGTTGAATAGGAGAAACCAAGTAGAAGAGAGAGGAGAGATAAACTTTGTGAGGGTTAACTGTCGGGAGAGAGACAGTAAGCGCCGCCTGCTGGAGAGAATAAAAACTTTGACAAAAAAGATAACCGTCTGCACATATCCCCTCCCCTTTTCTAATTGGGCCCTGTCCT
Source organism: Piezodorus guildinii (assembly GCA_023052935.1). Classification (NCBI taxonomy): domain Eukaryota; kingdom Metazoa; phylum Arthropoda; class Insecta; order Hemiptera; family Pentatomidae; genus Piezodorus; species Piezodorus guildinii. The sequence goes on along the minus strand of CM041292.1, from coordinate 136,188,653 downwards.
CCGCTTTATGTATTTATGTTTTTAGGATCCTTTTCGTCGGCCCCGTCTGTTTTACCCATGTCCATTTTAATATTTTTACATTTCTATCCTTGGAAACGGGGTTCAGTCACTACAGTTCACGAAAAAAGAAATATAGCAAAAAGAAAGAGGATTGCTCTTCATATCAAAAGTGCAATATCGCTTATCATATCGTTTACTCAAAAAAAAATAGTGGTTATTCTGGGCTCTATTAGAGTTGGGAACCACATAAAATGAAACAGATAAGTATTATCGTCGTTGGATCCACAGAGGGAACAAAAAGGACAATATTCCATCCTCCCTCAAAATAATCACTGATAAACAAAAAAATAAATAAAATACTGCTTCATGTACTACATACATACAAAAATCTATGCTCGTTAGTTACTTTTATACTGTAACTAATTTATGCAGCTTCATTGTTTTTGGTAAATACGATAAATATACCACTAATCCCTTTAACAGAACTACCTCCAGATCCACCAATTGCTATCATAGAAACCTTCAATAGATCCCATTTATGTATATTGTATAGCACAATAAAAAAATTTAGAAAAAATATTGCCAATAATATATTGCTTATTCAATGATTACTGCAACAAAACTTTCATTGATTCTAGAGGAGTTTTGTACTTGGACAGATTCATGAGCTCAAGCTATAATAATTTTAATTAGCTGTAGATTATTTCAGGCGAAGGTCAAAGACAAAATATAAAGTTGGAGGCTGATAATTAACTTTACTACTATTTTATTTAATTACGATGCACTACGCTTCGGTTATAATGCCATCTTCCGGTGCAAAGAACAATTTTTATCTAAACGTGAGTAGATACATACACCCAGAAGCCTCATTTCTGAATTAGCATTATAGCTAAAACGTAGTGCATCATAATTATATAAAATAGTGATGAAGTTAATTATCAGCCTCGAAGTTTATATAATTATTTTTATATCAGGAGACCAATCTAGAAAGGTTATTGAATGATTTGTGCTTTGGAGTGATATCCTTTGAAAATAATATATTTTTATATTACTTTATATAGCAACTTCGACTTTTTAGACTTATACAACTTTTAGACCCTTATCGAACAAGTATTTAATGATGTTTCTTTATTCTTTATTGAAGTAAATTGATTTCATCCCAAAATTATAGGTTTATCTTGTCTTAAGTTTAAGTCAACCTGTAATGTTACTTTCTGCTCAGTAGTAACTATTTAAAATAATAAACATTACTCTTTTAAATTTGAGGCTTACTTAAGTCTATCTTCACAAATCGTTTGCAAGGAATTTAGGAATTTCTATTCGAAGTATAGGCAATGGCTAATCCTTAAAATATTCTCTTGGAATTAACCTTCCTATCAACAGCTAAATTATTTTGAGATACAATAGTGGATCTAATTGCAGCTTTATTTATTTTCATGTAATATACTACAAATTACACATGGGAGTTACTTTATCTTCCATTAAAAGTTGATTAACATAAACAGCAATCACAAGTCAACGTTTCGGGGGCCCTCTCCATCCTCAGTACTCACTAAAATACAATTACTAATCATCATTTAATATTATAAAAAAAATTTTTATATGCTAATTAAAATCATTATTAAAAAATATAACAATATTACATAAAAATATATTTACCTTACAGCAATGTAAAAGTTTAAATTTTATCCATTTTTAATTAAAATTCAGTCATGTTTCATTTAAGTTTTTTATAAAAATTAACTCTAAGGAAACCAACCATCTTTCATTTTTTCATTTAAACATATTCATTGATATTTACAACTACAAAAATACATCAAGTAAATGTGATGGATATATTGTAAACTGGCATGAAATACATGTAGAGACACAACCCATTGGCAGCTAACCATCTTAACTTAAAATTTGGCCCCTTATGGATTAGGGCCATCCTATTTACTGTAGAAAAGTACTTAGTGATATATTATTAATCGCAATGGTTTATAATTTTATATTTTAATAGCATCTGCATAATGACAACTAAGGTATTTTGAATCTATTTTAAAATGTATGGTATCTTTTATATTTTTGTTTATATATATATATATATATATATTATATATTATATATATAGATTCGATTGCTTTCTTTTAAAATTATTTTTTTATATTTCTAAAATTGTTGGTTTTTCGAAAACAAATTGGTGATTGAACTGTATACTGTGCTGTTCCAATGCTGTGGTGTTCATATTTTAATATTTTTTCTTTTACTACTGTGTTGTTTCACCCTTCCGATTAATTAATTTTATTATGGGAGTTACTGTTATGTGAGTCACTGTATTTCCGTTGAAGACTCAAATTCTAAAATTTGGGCGATGCAATACTTTTTGTTACCATAGCCTTCGTATATATGTAGGAGAAAGTAAAAAGAAATAACAAAACTTTGGGAGCAACAAAAAAAAAAAAATTTTTTTACAAACAAATTTAAGTAAATTGTTTTATAAAAGATATTTGATTTTCTAGATATAATTTTAATTTAATTACTTAATATATCTTAATATATTCAATGATGATTTATAACAGGAATATTTTACAAATAATTAACATTTCTAAATTAAATTTCGTTATTTATTAACTTTATAATAAAAATTTTGTATTATTTAATAAAATACATTATGATCAGTAGACATTATCGGGAATTCCCTTATTACAATCTAGTTCAAAATCACTTCCTCCACTTATAGGAGCCCCTTCGTTAGGAGTTTTTCCCATCAGAAGATTCTATAACGTAATTTACTATGTCAATATTTGAATGATTCCATCAATATAATTTTCACTGAAAGCACTGAAACGTTTTCGCTGATGTTATGTGCTTTTCATCTACACTTTTTACTTATTGTATGTATTTCAAAAGTGCTACTGATACTAAAGAATAATGATTGGCATTCAAACAAGGCTTATTCTAAGATCGGGTTATAAACAAATTAATATTTTATTATTTAGAAATCAAATTATTTGTTATCCTCTAAGTTACCATATCACTTAGACTTTTTTTTTTTATTAACTTATTGATATTTTTATTTCCGATGTGTAATAACGCTAAGCTCAAATATGCATCTTAACGACATAATAAAATAAGATTTAAATTAATAAAACATTTGAAAGTTATATGTCAGGAAGTATAGTAATACTATCCCTTTTTTAGAAGAACAACATCATATTTATTAATTACATGACTTTTTTCCCTCATAACTCTTTTTTTATTCTTATTAAATATTTTCCTTTCGTCTACCCTAAAACCTAATCTCGAAAGAATAGGTTTTAATGCCGATATATTGGATTGTTCACATGAAATGTCCGTTTTTATAGTTTCTGAAATACATAAAGGATTTTGCATTTCTCTATTGTTTTCTTCCGGATGTTTACATATTTAAAGTAAACTGTTACTAATCCTCTACCTTTTTATTATAACATTAGCTTCCCAATCAATTGCCCACTTTTTAGTATACCTCCAAATATGAACATGGAAACACGCAATTTTCGAGTTATATTTTTGTACGAGTTTAAACTTGGCCATTCAGCAGCTGAGTCCGCTAGAAATATTTGCAAGGCGTTTGAGGAAGGGAATGTTAATGAACGACCATTCGCCGTTGGATAGCTAAGTTTCAGCTGGGGATACCGTTTGAAAAACTTGCCCCGAGGAAGACTTCCGTCCGTAATAGACAAGGATGTCCTCAAACATACAGTGGAAGGAAACCCCTACCAAATTGTTAGAGGACTCTCAGCACAACTAAATGCAAGTGCATCTACTACCTCATGATCTGACTGAGCGACATGTTTCAAAACATACCGTGCAAAAATGAAAGAACTGGGCTACGAAGTTCTTCCGCACCCACCATATTCTCCCGACTTGTCTCCAACAGATTACCACCTGTTCAGGAATTTAGACAACTTCGTCAAAGGAAAGCTTTTTGAAAATGATGATCAAGTGAAAAGTGCGTTTTCAGATTTTGTTTCACTTCAAAGCTCAGAGTTTTCAGTTCGGGGATAAAGAAGTTGGTGTCACGTTGGGAAAAATGTTTAGAAAAAGAAGGTAAATACTTAGAATAAAATTATCTTGTTTTCATATCTTATTTTTAATAAAAATCCTATACCTTAAAATGGGCATAAAATATTTTATTCGCTTGACTGAATATTAACTCACTTTATAGTAATTTACAATATTTATCAGTCTCTCTGTACTTAAATGTATTTAATGACAGTCTCTTCCAGACACCAAGTTAGTTAGAGAAGCTCTGGTGAAGATCCGCAATGTGGGTCGAAACGTTGGTAGCACAATCAGTTAAGTTTATTTGTTTGTTATTTTAATGCGAACCACAGATAACGCAAAATTTAATTTTCCTTTATAACGAAAACGTGACTATTTATGTATGTATTCAAAAACTACAGAAACAACAATGGTCCCTACTTTATTACAATAAACTATTTTAATTACATTTTTGAAGTCAAATTAAGGTTTCATAGGAGCTCTATTTAGCTTACAAGGAAACATCTGTTTTCATAAAATAGTTTTAATTTTGAAATAATTAATAACAATGTTAGCTAATAAATTTATAACAACTTACTATTTACGTTGACAAGTTAGTTACAATTCGGCACTTAATATTTTTTCTAAGATCTTTTATACTGTTGGAAGAATATAACATGCACGATCCTGTACGGCGGTGGCTACATTTAACTATTATAACCTCCCCTTTTTCCAATAACATATGTTCATAAGTATATGGGCTTACAACAACTTTAAATTAACTTGTACGATTTATTTTATTGCATATTAACTTTTCTAATATCTTGCCCTTTCCAACGGTATATTATACGAGTATATTACTACATATAATTCTGGAATAATTTGTTTATGACTTGGTTACAGAAAATAAAATTTTCGAGTCGAAAGAAAAACTTGCAATGTATTTTATTCATTAACCTTCAGGAAAGAATGATGATGAAAACCGTAACAAATCCTGCCGTGTGGTTTAGGAGTTCGCATTATAATTATATATATATATATATATATATATATATATATATATATATAGAGAGAGAGAGAGAGAGAAGAGATATTTGTTCGTTCCTGGTTCTGAAGAGTTATACTATAATACGGGAACGAACGAATTTCAATCAAACATGTAAAGAAAATGTTATTAATTCGTTTCATAGGAGTAGAACAAGGGCGTAGACATAGGACAGATTTATTAGACAGAAGGGTAGGGATATGAAGGTGAAATAAGGCTCTATATAAATCAGGAGAGGTCCGCTACACACTTTGATATATTGCCAAATCAGGGCCTTATAAATAGTCGTCCGGCGAGATCTATGGTAGGATCAACCGCAACTCAACCTCTGCCCCGTGTCTTCTGTCTTTATCGCATGCCTCTAAACCTACCTCTCCTACCTGTCGATTCTTTCTGTTCAACTATTTTTTATTAAAAGTACAACATAGGTAGAGATAACAGGGAGTCAGTCGTTAGAAAAATATTTTAATTTTGCCGACGTTTCGGCTCAAACATGTGACCTATCATCAGCGCTGCAAGCATCAGAACAATAAAAGAGATACATATCAATCCACTATGACAAACAAAAATAATCAATGTAGTTACAATTAAATTAAAAATATTACGGATATACAAAAACATTATAAAAACAAATAATAAGATGGTGGTAAGTATGAAATCGAATTTAGAAGTAAATATATATATATATATATATATATATATATATATATATAGCGGTTGTAAGTTTTCAATTTTTGTTATAGCTTTAACTTTGAATGTCTTTAGTAAGTATTTAGCGTTTTCTTTAGCGTGGTCTGTCTTTTCATAATGGGTGGGCCCCATGTCACTCTTCTGTTAAATGTCAAGCCAAGATATTTTATTAGTTTGTCTGTCTATAGAATTTGGATGTTGTCAAGATATACTGGTGTGCAGGTTTCATGTCGGGGAGTAAAAGTATGTAATGTATTGAGGATACTGAGGGGAGTAAGGATTGGATAATCAATGTATTAATTAAATAGATAATGATAAGCCTTTGTCGGCAAAAGATCAAAATGCGCTTACTTAAATCCATGGGGGCCCCCAGCGATACCTCGGGAAAGTTTATAGACCTTAGGACAAAGGACCCGGCTTGGGGCACTTCCCATATCAGCCCCGTCCGAGGTGACGAGGATGAGAAAGAAGATTCGAAAAGGGGAGTCTTATTCGAACCACGAGGGTCTTATTCCAGCCACGAGAAGTCGAGTTCCATCCTCAAGAAGAAGCGAGGTCCGTCTGGAGGTCAGAGAGAGCAGCTGGAGATCTAAGAGCATAGAAGGGGCGCCTATGACTTATTCCACCTTAGCTAGCCGACTAAGTATTTTAAAGGTATTATTCTTTAATTGTAATATTGTTTAGTAAGGTTAACGGTAATGTCCCGCAGTATTCTCAACAATTTCGTAAATATATTATATATGTTTAAGTTAATATAAATAATAATGTCATCTATTGAAATCTGTCAAATTTAATATTACCCTGCATGCCATCTACTGGGATAAGTAAACACGATACCTTGGGAAAAGAACTCCAATGGTTTCATTAAATATTAATCTATAAATACATTAAATATATTAATTAATGATATTTTTGAAGGTACCGCTGCCTTAGAAAAGCATCCGGTCAGAAAAATAGCAAGTAATATGTTGGGATTTATCTTGGTTTTGTCAATTTTTTTCAAAGTTTGAATCAATCGTGAAGTTGTGGAACATTGCTAACAGAAAATTAGAAAAAGTAAAATATGAGATACACGTATATTAAAAAGGTACATAAATGAAACGAAAAAATCTGGTGCGGGCAACACACGACTTTCACTTACCTCCATTTTTAAAATCAATGAAAGAATTTTCAAATAGAGTTAGAGATAAAAATACGTGAGATTATTAAGGAATTAATCAAATTGAATTTATATAGAAACATGTGTTTTATTAAAAAATCTATTATATTATTATCTTAAATAATCAGTTAGATTTATCTTCTTTTCATCACTCTCCATTAACTTCTAAAAGCTTGTGTATGAGATGATATTTTTTCTAAAATCTTTAGCTTTCCAACGGTATATCATTCATGTATATTACTGCTCTTATGTTTAAAAACGAAAAATTGCATTAAAATAATATTTTTTCTGTTTTCTCCTTTAGTTGGGTATCGAATTTATTCAATTTATATATTTACCTGTTTTTCATCAGCGCTAACAAGATAATCTAGTTATTATTATTGGTCTAAAAAATTAAAGGTACTTTAGAGGAAGAAAATTTAAAATATCGGCATTTAAGCCCTGTCAGACCATTTTTATCCAAATAAAACCTACATGATATTAAAGCCCATTTAATTTTACATCGATATAGCGAGTTTAATCAAAATCGTCGGAACCGTTTTTGAGAAAATCGAAAAAAGGTGCAAAATGCATGGTATAAAGTGCCTCTTCTGGTAAGCTCATTTTGATGAAAAAAGTTTTGTCACGTCTCGGGCGTATAGTTGTCTTAAATATGAAATTTCAGTTTCATAGGACTTACCGTTTCCGCCCGGGAGTTACCACAGACACACAACACACACAGACACACACACACAAGACCTTTTTGCGGGACTTGGTTATTTGGACTCAGGGGACCCTAAAACGTGTATTTCCGTTGAAAACTGGAATTCGAAAATTTTCACGATCGCAATACTTTCCTTACTATATATAGTAAGTGAAAGTAAAAATGTACAGTAAATAAAATATAATATTATGCAAGCCAGTTTAAAAAATAATATAATCGAATAAAAAGGTTACAATTGTAGGAGGCAAAAAATATTGGAATATAAGGGAGATGTTATATCTGTGTCGGTTAACGGTTGCCAATTTTTTTTCTATATTAATAGATATGACTTCCGAGAAGAGTCGTTTTTTTACAATTAGGAATGGTGGCTAGGATGTCAGGGTTGTCAAAATCAAAATTATGGTCGAGGGATTTGGCAAGTTCAGATAATTTTGAGGAAAGGGGTTACGGGTAGAGATTGTATATTTGCGTTTATAAATTATTTTTTCAAATAATTTTTGTCTTCACTGTATAACAGCAATTGTAAATCAGGGGAAGAGCAGAAAATACGGTAAACTAAATTTGACTTTTGTAGTTCTACCAATGATAATTTCAACAGCCGACCAAAAATCCTCAATGAAAGTAAAACATTGCAATAACTCTAAAATTGAGGTAAATGTACCAAATTAACGTAATTTTCAGTATACATTAATAAACTGTGTCATCGTTGAACCTAGAAGTGCTAAAAAGACTAATTAATATCAACTTTAAAACTAATTCTAGCAATGCCTTTGTGAAGACAACAAAGTGATTTTGACGTCGATAATCCTAATGATTTTGGTACTTTAAAAATTACTCTTAATAATAAATTGATTTATGCTACGAGCTCAAAACATGAGAGGAATGCAACTTCCTAATTTTATTTTAGTTTATTAGTTTTGTACATCCAGTTGAGCCTCTATGGACTGCGTTGTAACAACTTCACTTTAGTGACTAGGTCTAGTTCTTGCTTTTGCTCCGGCTTTAACCCCCTGCCAGTATCTTTTGAGCCTAGCGACTTTCTAAATTTAATTTATTTCATAATCATTAAAAGCCTACCGATCCAAAATTCTACAAATTAAAAAAAACAACTAGGTCAAAAGCAATTTCAGACTTATCCCCTCGACCTCGAAAAATATGATGACCAAGGCACTTCATTAAATAGAATAGACAAAGTAGAACCACCAGTGAGTAATTCCTTTACTGTCTACGAATGTTTCATATTCCTAGAGAACATATCCTAGTTTCTATCTCTTATAAAGTTGTAAATTTTATTAAATAGAGTCAATTTTTTTTCCGTAAATTGAATTAAGCCTTTTGAACATTTTCATGCGGAATAATGTGAGTTTCTGAGACCTGAAATACACCTTCCAACATTTTACTTGTTACTTTAATAAAAAAATTCAACCGTCTTCTATCGTGAATATAGAAGAACCTAGCTAGAAAAGGAAACTCGCCTAGACAAACTTGAGTAACACTTAGGAGTTAGGAAAGGTTTGGATGAGCCTTTGTTAGAACCATTTCGGTAGTCGAGTCACGCACTGTTCCCGTCTAAACGGATTGCCCTTCAATCAGATTGATGCTTCTGAAATGAAATTTGTATAAAGTTATTGGGACAGATTAAACAAAACGCAAAAGATTTTTAGGCGACAATAACTTCTAAGATAATCAATCATTGCTAAAATTATACCAGAAAATAATTTGATTTTAAAATATCAAAGCCTGTCTCTATTTTCTTTTTATAAATTGATTACCATGAAGTTCTGATATACCCTAAACCAGTGTTTCCCAACTAGTAGTCCGAGTAGTCATTTGGAAATTATTCTAAAATACCTAAAAGTAAAATATTTGTGAAGCCTTTACTTTTAATAATGATAACAAAAGCATATGGACAAATTCAACATTCTATTAATAATAATAATAATATTATATTAATATTAATATTAATAATAATTCTAATAATATAATTAGAAAGTAGAGAGCTTTGAGTATTTTATGAAGGATTTTGGATTCAAGAGGAATTTAATGGCCCCCTCAATTCCATACATCCAGATTAGCCTAATAATAGTCATGTAAATGAGCCGTTTGTAGTTAGTGGGAGTTTAGGACTAGTGGGAGATTAGGACGTTTTTCTAGTAAGTGGTGAAGTAGCCGAAAACGTCAAACAGTTTCTTGTGCTTCCTTCAGTCTTTTATAAGAATTTCAAGTAAGTCGTTTGTCAAGATGTAGTCCTAGATACCAGATCTGTTCAACGGGGACTAGAAGAGATTTATTAAAGGAGACTATAGGGCAGGAAGGCATAGGTTTACGACGAAGGGTAAAGGTTATTTAATGGGATTTATTGGAGTTTATTTTGATTCTCCAATTTTTACACCATTGTTCAAGGTCTCTGATGTGGGATTGAAGAGTTTGGAAAGCGGAGTTTGGATCATTATTTACTGACAGCACACTTGTGTCACAGAACAGATAAAAGGAAGTTATTAAGATGAGTCGGGACATCAGCTATATAAACTGTGTAAAGGATGTGTCCTAGGATGTTGCCTTGAGAAACACCAGCAACCTGTGAAAAAAGAGACGAGTTTTAATTATTCTGATTTATTTTGAAGGATCTGTCAATGAGATAGGACTGGATAATGAGGAAGTATGTAGGAGGTAGGAAGTTACGGAGTTCGTAAAGCAATCCGGGGTGCCAGACTCGGTCAAAGACCTGTTCTACGTCGAGAAGGCTTTAATTCCAGATTTCATTTAAGTTAGGACATTGGAATTTTATCGATATAATGTTCCATATAATAGGAAAAGAGCGTAACAATTAGAAAATCCAATCAAAATTGAAAAATATTCATCATTCCCAATAGCCTGTAGAGCTAGCTCTAGAGGTTTCTATTTATATATTTTCTGCTGATATATTTTTTTTCTAAAGGTTTTAAAGCTGTGACAAATAATCCTACCATCCACAAGCTATTGACTTGATCCAAAATTAAACAAAATAATTCAAATCTATCAATATCAATAATCCTAATATATTATTCGAAATAAATAAAAATGAACTGAAAATTCGTTTCAACATAAACAGTGGCATTCCACTTTCTTTTAAATGTGGGCGAGTTGACGCAAGAGAGGGAGATATACGAGCAGCGAATTTCAATTAAACTCAGCCTCAGCAGCTATTAATTTGTTTGCTCCGGTCTACAAACAGCTCTGCAGATTTATTAACAGAAAAGGAGCTCTTTTCCCAGAATCAACTAAAAGATAATTTGTTCTTCCTTGTCACAGATATAGCTCAACATCCTTCTCAAGTTCTCTTTATTAGCAGTCGAAGATAGTTCCTTACTATCAATTACGATAGTTTCAATTTAAATGTCCTATTCCTAAAATATATTTTTAGAATCGTCGTTATGTTTTACAGTTATAATGATTAAGGATGCATTAAATTTTACTAAACTCATTTCACTTACACATTAAAACATCTGGTGCGTGAAACATACGACTTTCACTTACCTTCGTTGTTAAAATCAATTTAAGAATTGTCAAATACATTTAGAAATGAAAATAAAGAATTAATTACATTGATTCTCAATAGAAACATGTGTTGATTAAACAATCTATAATATTATTATCTATCAATTATAGTTATTTACATCAGACGACCAGTTAGTTTATGGGCTTTTCAACACTCTCCGTTAACTTTTATAATTTTTTGTATAAGATAATATTTTTTCTAAAATCTTTAGCTTTCCAACGGTAAATAATACGTCTATGTTATTTTTTTATGTTCAAAAGCACAAAAAAATGCATAAAAAATATGTTTAATCTTTTCTCTTTTAGTTGAATATCAGATTCTTTCAAATTATACATTTATCCGTTTTTTATCTGTGGTAAAAAGATGATAAAGTAATGGTTTTCGAATCTAAAAAAATAAAGGTGCTTTAAAGGAAGACATTTTAAAATATCGGCATTTAAGCCCGTCCAAACTATTTTAATCACAATGAAACTTACATCATAGTAAAGCCCATTACATTTTACATCGATATCGCGAGTTTAATCATAATCGTTAGAGCCGTTTCGAGAAAATCGTAAAAAGGTACAAAATGCATGGTACAAAGCGGCACTTCCGGTCAGCAGATTTTATTGAAAAAGCTGATTAACATCTCGTTCGTATAACTATACGACATAAACATAAAACAACTGTTTTAAATATAAAATTTCAGTTTCGTACGATTTTTCTTTTCCGTGCTAGATTTACTCCATTCACAGACCTTCTACGGGACATGGTCACATAGACGCTAAAACGTGTTTTCCAGTAAAAACTCGAATTCAAATTTGTTACAATCGCAATACTTTCCTTTACTATACATTTCATAAATACGTAAGGTAAAGTAAAAAAAAAACAACTTCAATATATCCAGCAGGGTATGGTGGGTAATTAGCAAGAAATATCTCTTTATCATAGGTCGACTAATATTTATTTTTCTTTAAACCAATCTTTACTTCATTACAAACAGACACATATATGGATAAATATCAACGGAATCAAATGTATATAAAAATGAGTTGCATTTGAACTTTTCCGATTCTCATGAAGGTTTTCTTAATTTTATTTTTATTATTAATTTTTTATTTATTGAGATATATTACGATTTGTTTCGATATGAACAATTTTAATAGTCGTATGAGACCAGATTCATACAATATATACAGAAAACATAAATAACAAAAAAAAAAAAAAAGTTTCCACTGAAATTCAATATAATTATTTTTTATTCGTTTACAATTTATAAATTGATTGCAAGTCTAAATAGCTATGAATTGCCTTTCTACCTAAAATTAATAAATACAGGAAATTAATTGCACGAAGGGAGGTCAGTGAAATTTGCGTGCACCAAATTTTTCTTTGTTAAGATTTTTCACTCTTTTTTAGAAAAAAAAAATATTCTGGGAAAAATAACGACTGTTTCTCTAAATATACGTGTTCTAAAACTAGCCGATTTAATTAGGAAAACAGTAAACCGTCCAAAATCCCAAGAGAAAAGAAAATTCAAGAATCCACCTCTGGGAAGAAACGTGGAAAGTTTTTCTTTCCCAACCTTTCTTATAAGACAACTTGTTAAGGATTTTCAGGTAACTTTTCCAGGATGACACAACCTTTTAGTAGGTCAAGCAGTTCCTCTTTTTAGAAACTAAAATACAGCATATAATTTAAATTGGAAGTATATTCTATCAGTTATTAGATTGTTAGAATACAAACATTGTGGTAGTTAGAAAAGATTTATCTGTACCAAGCTCTTAAGTAAGGAAATTTTCAAAGTAAAACTGTAACGTTTAGAAAATTTTTTTGGCTGATAGAATTTATCACTATTGATTCAATAAAAAATTTGTAATCATTAAATGACAAGAATATTTAAGAACAAAATCTTATATTATTCATAAACGTATTTTAAAAATTCTCATAATCGTGTATATTGATATTCGTAAAAATTACGAGGTAAAACTTTGAAGATCTGAAAATGAGTAAAATAAGTTTCTAAAATATTATAATGATTTATTGGGTAATACAGAGTTCAAAATTATAGATTTGTATAAATTTCCGTTAATCTGCGCTAAAGGATTGAAATTTCAAAATATAAGTAAACTATGAATATGATTTATTAGAAAATATTTTTCTATGAAATAAGTGATTTACTATTGAGTATAACGTCTAATAAAACTTTTGTTTTCACTACATTCTGAATAATTGCTACAAAAAATATTAAATTAATTTTCTTTTCCAGTGGCGCAACAGACCGTGTAGGCCCTGGACCTCGCGGTTTAATCTCCTGGAAGATTACACTCGCGTTTCTCGATCCATTTTGTAGTGTACGTGTCACCCTACGCCTAATTTTGTGAGTGACCACTATTTGGCTGACGGGTCCACATACTCGGGGGAGAGGCATTTAATTACATCCTTATAAAAGCCCCGCCGGGATTGAGATTCGAACTCACAACCTCTAGCATGATAGACTAGCAGTATATCATTAAAAGTTTATCAATAATAGTTTCATAAATTCTAACCTTTAAGTTTTTAGACAGAAGCCGCGAGCTAAGTAATTTAGTAACAGAATAATAACACGCATTTCCCACCTTTAACCGGGACTTTATTTCTTCCTGGATTAAACCGCCATTCAGCAACGGGCTCCCTATTAAATTAATTATAAGTTGAAATCATAAAGTAGAATCATATCAAATTTAAAAACATCTCTACTTACGATATAATAATTTCTTTTAAACGATGAGAACCCGTAATGAAAATATAGCTACCATTCATTACATTTCAAAATTAACGCATTCGTTTTAAAATTAACGCACCAAAGTAGGACTCAAAAAATACATTTATTAACTTAAGAGTAACATTATAAAAATATTCAACATAACGTTGTGTCAATAAGAAAGTAAAGATTGTAAAAAAAATACAATTAGTAGTTACCATCTATAGCTTTTTAATATTACATATGTTGGGAATATTGATACTTTAGAAGGTGAAGAAATATTTGATGTTTAAAACTGGATAATGTTAGGCTTTACGAATGGATATAGGCACTGAATTTCAAAATAGGGTAGCACAAATGACAAAGATTTTTAGAAGTAGACGGATCTGTGAGAAGGCATGCACTAGTTTATGGGTTGGGATCTAGTGTTTACTGAATGGACAGAGGAACAAGGGGTAAGCATATCAAGAATATAAAGAGGTTTTTATGTTTTGAACAATCGGAATGGACATCCACCTTGGAAAGTACTGCCGACGGAAAGAGGGATAGAGCCTATTCAACTCGGTATACCTAATTAAAACATGGGAGCCTCTGGGGATTCCACATGTGAATCTAATGAAGCAATTCATAAGTCTTTTGAGTCTCAGACAGCCCGCCATTTACGAGGCAGCCGTTGTCGAACTGGAGGGAAATGAGCGAAGAGACAAGTAGCATACGGGTTTTAGGCGGGATAGAATCACGAAATCTTAGAAATTGTTGTAGAATAGCGATAGTAGGTGATAAGAAAAGTATAGTCTCACTTATAAAAACACTATATTCGCACTTGCCCTTTCGTTCTTTTTTCAGCCTTTATCCTCAGAGAACCAAGGTGCATTACCTCATAATACCACAGATTATAATGAATTTTAAAAATAAAAAAATTCAATATATTGTATGTTGACTTATTCAAAGATTCTTTCTAAATAATTATGCAAAAATTAAAATTTGAAGACCATTTCTTATGTTTTATATGTATTTAAATGTTTGGTAACGTCTCTTTCCTTCTCTAATTAAAATTTATCAAAATTTTGTATTGTTATTTACAACCCATTGTCTGAAAATATTGTGAAATTATTGATTTACGAATTCTCCAGTTACCAGTGACGTCTCTTTGAGAGTTGTCTTGCCTCTTCTCCGATATTTCGAAAGTCCTAAAAGTAAGCAAATCGTAAATTTGAATTCCTATTGTGGGTTGAGAAAATTAGGTGAAACATTTTTATTACAGAAATACTAAAATTTATAACTAATACCTTCGAAGTTAATATATAAAACATTGTTTTAATAAATATGAAAATTATTTTTTTGAAATTTTAGATTGTTTTTCCTCTCTTTCTCCTATCTGATAAATTGTTGAAACAACGTCTTGGCTTGTGGTCACATCGATAAAATCAACTATGCATGACTGACTAAATAAAATAGAAATAGAGTAAAGTTTTAACTTTAATTAGAAAAAAATTCCAAGTATCGTTCGATTTAACTAATGCAAATAGCCCCGATCCCTTTTACTTATTTATTTCCTTTCTAAGTAAATTCTGATTGAACCTTTAAAAATGTATGAACATACTGTTGAGTAAATATTCAATATTTTTTTTGTTGTTTTAAATCAAACTTTATTAACATCCCCTCGCTATTCGCATAAATTCACTGATTAATTGTTCGGCAGTCTAGAAATGTTTCAAATTAAAAATATATATATATCTTTTGATGAAGTGAGATATGGATTGATTAGAACGTAGTAATTACACAACGGGTACTCGTTATTAAATCATGTTACTTGTTTTATTTATCAAGTCTCTGCTATCATGGCTCGTCGTAGGAAAACCACTTAATAACAGACTCAGTATAACAAATCTGATAATGTGTTATTTTTTATCGCCCACTTATTTTTTATATTGTATGGTTTGCCTAATTGATTTGTTAGATGTATCTGTTTATCAAATCTAGTTTGAATATAATTATACTCCGTAATGGCTATTCAACAGAAAATAACTTCCGAAACACCACAAATATATTTAATATCGTATTAACCGTGAAATATCATTGCGAGTACCCCTAAGGAGGCTGTTACAAGAAATCGCTTTAACTCTATAAATCTAAATATTAGGAAGCAGAAGAAGAGATGATATACGTTTTAAGAGACAAAATATAATGAGCGATGATGGTGGACAAGTCATGTCTAAAACGCCATCATTTTTGTATTTGCGTATACAATTAAATAATGTTATCATAAGATTATGGTAACACAATTAAAAGCTTGAGGGTGGTTACCTGTGGTGTAATGGCTAGCAGGACAGCCTTATATGCCCAGGTTGCGGGTTCGAACCCAGCAGATGTCCCTATGATTTTTTAATTTGGACAAAATATCCTTGGTTAACCGGTCCTTCGGGGGAGACGCGAAATGGTGACCACTAGCTTGTGCGATGTCAGGTACTCGTTAAAGATTCCTATCCTAATTAAACCTGGATAGAAGAAATTTATCATATTCCGACTAACCACAGAAGCATAAAGTAACGTTAAATAAATAAACAGAAGTTTAATATCTGCCAAATTAATTAAAATTTAATGCCCACATTTTATGACTTAAACTTGAATCCTAGTTTTCTTGTCAGCGATTTTGTCATGATATCAATAAGAAATTAACGAATTAAGTATTCAGTTATTAGAATCCTTTTAATTCTTTATCAAAAACAACTATAAATATGAATGCTGGTTTGATAAATGTGTAAACATGTAAGTTCAAAAACTATTAACAAACAGAAACACTGACAGTGATACAAAAAAAATGTAAATAACATTATTTTCTTTAAGTAAGAAGTTGTAATATTTTCGCTAAAGACAATAAAAGAGAAATACTGTACAGAAGCTGCAACGATACCGGACGATGAAGGAAAACCTCCGGAAAATGAAAGAAAAATAAATCAAAGCACTTCAATTGCCTAAGGCCCTTCCTCCCAACCCTCAAACTGAATTTTAAACGAATGAACACCTCGGCTAAGATATACAGCCTATGAATATCAATTATCCCAACCCTTTTTAATAATTGGCTGGCACCCTCTTTGCCTTGCAGCAATCAACCCTTCCACTGTTTGATGAGTACGAAATCCGTTTGGAATAATTAAATAATAATTTAAATACATAAATTTCTTCCGGCTAATTAGGAGTTAATGGCTTTCATAAATGATCGATAAAATTCAAAGTCATTATAAGTACTTTGTCTAAAGTAAATTTATTTTATATCTTAGATTAAATAATACTCTTTGGGGTTATAGCAAGCACGCAAACGTTAAAAACATTTGTATTTTTAAAATATTGCTAAATTTATGACCACAAACCCCAACTTTGGGAAGAAAGATATAAAAAATGAATTTGATAAAATCCTGGTGGTTAAAAGCTTTGAATACCTGGGCGAAATAATCAGCAGAAATCTACCGGAGAAAGAAAGCATGGAGTACAAGATTAAAAATTTGGAGAAATTATGCTACTTAACCAGTACCATATATAATAAAAAGTGCCTTTCCAAAATGTCCAATTCAGGCATGTGGAAAAGACAGTGATATTATATGGAACGGAGAAAATATTCTAGACCTGCAGAGAGAAGCCCATTGAAAGGGAAATCGGTATTATAGTCGCATAGTCCTCCTAAAGGGCTGTTTCGCGTCAAATAATAATAGTAATATATTACAAAAAAATAAACACATATATAAAGTGTAAAAAATGAGAAACATGCTGTGACTTTTAAACTTGAATGATTCGAGATTTTTAATAACCAAGCACCCATAAAAGGCAAGCGATGAAGAGGATATATTCATTTTTTATATATGTTTAGTGTTCTACATGCAACTCTTGCCAATATCTATAACTATCAATTCTTCAAAGAAAGCTTTTACAACGTATTAGTAACAATGGAATATGATGTGAAGTATCTCAATCAAAACTTGGCATCGGAAGTATGAGGAAAAGAATTACCAAGTGGAACATTCCTCGACATTGATACCTACGTTTCACTTAAGCAGATCCTTCATCCTGCACTTAATGAATCTTCTTTGAGACGGCCAAGTTCAATCGGCACTATTATTTTTTCTGAAATCTTCATATTTCTTATAGTATATTACTATTATTTGATTATTAAATTAATTCATAGTTTGCATTTATCTATTTTATCGTTATCAATAATCAGAGACGGTTAATTATTTTTCTAAAAATGAACTGAAGATACCAACTTTAGGCGAAGGCTCTGAAGAACTCGGAATTTATACTTGGTCAAAAAATTTAAAAAGTAGTTGATTTTAAAAGCCGTATCATGCATTGATATTGAAAAGTTTTATCTAATTTGTTCCAGGTTTTCTTGAAGCAATTTTAAGCATGTTTACAATAAAATATATAAACTTATGATAAGTTGATATTGGTGAAAATGTTTCTGTTGCATCTCAGATATAAACCAAACTAAAAGTTTAATTAATTTTCATAAAACTTTTTTTTTAGCTACACTTACCAGACCCAATCTCAGAACATTGTACGAGAATTGGTAATTTGGAGCCAGAAGACCTTATAAGAGTTTTTATCAGTTTAAAACCCTGATTCGAAATTTTTCAAGATCGCTTATCATAAGTATAAATATATGTAATAAATATAGAAACTGCCTCTGTCTCATGCGTTTTTCAAAGAATGAATTATAAGATTTTTTTAATAATAGTGATCATTACGATAAATGAAGAGTAAAAGATCGAAATAAAATCAAGCGATACGCAATACGTAAGTGGAGGCAAAAAGTAGAAAGTACCTATGGTTTCCACCTCTCTCTGAGTCGTGGATGAGAGAAATTTCAAGTATAAAGCAGGAACCAAGAGAGTGGAATGCAATTAGGAGTTGGGAAAACCATTTATATCAGTTAGGATTCCGGGTTCCGATCGGAGATCTATGAGGTGTCTCCTAATGCAGTTACACAACTTATAAATGACGATGGTCATTTGTCTCAGTTAGAACACAAGCTATCGAAAGTCATTCGATAAAACTTGCACTCTGTTCATCTCAAACCAAGTTGAATTTCTAATATCTTGGATAAACTTTGTTTAATGAAAAATGCATTGTTTTTTTTTGGTCAATTTTAATCATATATTGGTAAAGTGCCAAAATTATGAATAAATTAAGAAGGAGTTAAACATGGGACAACCTCCTCGCGAAATACTAGGACTCTGACAAAGAAGTAAATTCCTTGATGGATTTAAAAAAAAATTCTATAGCAGAATTATAAAAAACAATCAGACGCGGGAAGATGCTCTTCAAAATAAATAATATAAAAACTGTAATTACGCAAGAAGGAAAAATAAAAATGATATATTTGTGTGGGGTGTGTGTTTTTTTTTTCCATTTTGCATATCGATCCTGTTTTATGATTAATTTATTTATTGTTTTATTAACTATCATTATAGAAATGTTTTATGTTGCAAACAAAATAATAATACAATAAAGTTCTGAATATCGGAACTTGATAAACTTTATCTGGTTATTACTTTTGTATCAATAACTAAGGCTGTGGAGCCGGAAATTTTTTTACTGTAACGCATGATTTAGAGAATCATTCACAGAAGAATGTAGACAAAGATAAAATCGTGTGAAAAAAAAAAAAAAAAAGTAAGTGTGACATGGGGGCGGGGGGCTGAGTGTTCCCGGGCAGTGCGCTTTTATAGCAACTCACGCTGCCCAGGAAACTAGAAGATAATAATTATGGAGTCCGCGTCTCGGTGCCGTGGCTCTTTTAATTAGGCATCAATCCTCCGCCTTATTACTATACTTGGAAATATTAGAATATATGAGAATGCTTTCCTTTTAAAAAAAAAAAAACTTACTTATCTTTAACACACATGCAATTATTTATTTTTATCTAATACATTTTTCAACGGATAATTTTGAAATAAAATCTAATTTACTATTGTATGAGTAATGGATAATTTCAGAAGTAATTTGGAAACTAAAAAAGTAATTAAGAAAGCATCAATAAAATTTGAAAAACACAAAAGTTCTAATAGCCAACAAGCTTTAAAATTAAAAACATAATATGAATTTCTCCAATAAATCTATAAACTTGTATATCACAAATAATCAACCTTCTTTTAAATATTTAGGTAATATTACTCCATTAATAATCATGAACACTTATAAATTTGCAGGTTTTCAGCAAAGCAAAGGTACAGTTTAGCCTTGGGGGAGCTGTTTTCAGCAGGCGTGCAGTATCTTACACCTACATGCCTGACAAAGTCCTAGAAAATGCCAGGAATGTCACAATCCATCTCCATCATCATATAGCAAAATATGTAAAAATTCAACTTTATTTTGCTTCAGAATGGATTATGATTAGCGAAGTCGTATTTGAATCAGGTAATTTCTGCAAAAGGAAAATAACTCTAATATAGAAAACTGGACTTGGAATAATTCATATTATAATTTTATGAGTTAATTATAAGCTATCAAATATACTTATCTACACCTTCATTCATTCATATTGAAGAAAATTTGTTCAATTTCAAAACTGTACCACTCAGTATAACTTAGAATTTAAATGTAAAATAAAGGTCACTTAGGACTTAATAGCCATATCTATAAAAAAATGTTATTTTATATTTTAATTTAATAAAATTAGCATACTGACTAACAGTAATTTATTTCCCAAAATTTATGTTGTTACTTCAATAATAAACAAAATTGTAATGTTTAGCATGATCTAATAATAAATAATTTAAAAACATGTACTTTTTTTTTAATAGATGAAGAAGGATTATTATTAAATTAATTATTAATAATTTAATAAAATCGCCTCTTTAACACCAGTATTTTTTCTATACAAGTAAAATATTGATTAAAAAATTCTTTTAACAAATGCATATTTTACAGAACCAGTTGACACTAATGTAACAGAAG
Organism: Piezodorus guildinii; assembly: GCA_023052935.1. NCBI lineage: Eukaryota > Metazoa > Arthropoda > Insecta > Hemiptera > Pentatomidae > Piezodorus > Piezodorus guildinii. Next base: position 136,167,837 of record CM041292.1, on the reverse strand, counting down.
AAATTGAAGCAAGTCTAGCGCAGGAGGAAATTATATTCAAATCTGGTGGGAGTCATAACATGATATTTGACAGCTACGAAACAAGTAACAAATCTATTAATTTATTAATTTAAGTAAAATCATTTTTTTAAAGCCATAATTAAAAATACAGTCTCGTCCGATTAGCCACAGTAGCAAGTGTTAAATACATAAACAAACAAACAAAAATACAGTTGTTGTTATGTTAATTGACGATTGATTTCTACTAAAGAATATTTTTGGTATTTTGTCAAAAACATTATCTTTTTATGTATATAAATTTAGATTTGTAGTCATTCATATATTATGAGGGTAGGAGAGGGGTTTTTGGGCAATCAATGACAAGATTATTATGCTCCATTATTTTATAATTATGAACTATCTCTAGCATATATTATCTGACTTTGTAATAAACTATTAAAAGCTATTGTTCTATGAAGAAATATTTCACACTGCATGGTTTCAGAAGAGTTGTAAAATATTTGTTAAATATTCTTCCTAGCATACACAAGCCACACATTTAATACTTACTATAAAGGATGTACTAAAAAGACAATAAAATAGAGTGTTTTCATAGGAACAATAAGCTCAGCCATTAATGGAAAATTAAATTTCTTTATATTCAGGTTCTTGTCTTTCCTTTAATTCTAATTAAAACTGGAGATAATTAGTTTAATGTTTGCAAAAATAATGACAAAAAATGTTACTGTTCAAATTTGAAAATCTATATCAAATATAGTCATTACATATCATTTAAATATCTATATATATATTTTTTTTTTTTTTCAAGAGCTACAAACTTCAGTTGCAGCCCCTAATGAAGACAATGAATATGTTGAGGTCATAATAGGAGTATTGACTGCTGTAATGTTGTTATTAATTGGAGTTTTTGTGATTATACTTGTCTTAAGTCGTAGACAGAAACACCAAGGCTCCCCAACAACAATACTGAGAAATCCTTTGGTGTCACAATTAATATGAAGGTATCTATTTTTTTTTAACTTCCATATCTATTTCTGTTTAATATAAGTTAAAATATAATAAAAATTGTTATTTTTTACAAATAAGCAGCAATATTTAATAAATTTTAACAGCTTCACTAAATAAATTTAAATTTATTCAATGAAAAATAATATAGATACAAAAATTAGATGAGTGATCAATGTGGTTAACCAATGGTGGACCCACATCGGGAAAGGGGAAAATTTCTCGTATTCCTCTTATACAAAAATTACCAATTAGAAAAAAAAATTTAAATATGCTTAACACCTACTAATGAATTACATGTGAGTTCCTGTAATAAATTAACATTTTTAAAGCATCAGCTTAGCCATGTAGAGTTAAACAGAGTGAGCTCAAATCCAGTCTCTCTGGGCTGAAATGTACTTTGCTATGATTAGGACTAATTGATAAGTTTTACATATGTACATAATGTATTATACAAGAACATCAAGGTTCTATTCCAAAAGTATCATTTTTATCAATTCACTATTGCATCAGGTGGTATAAATGGGAATAAAATAATTATGATTAATGATAATAATATACACATATAGTGAAATCACTGTTCATATTTACAAAAGACATATTTATATCTAAGATTGAACATTATAGAGAATATTGAGGTTTGTTTCAATTTACCACTTAATAGTACATGAAAGGGTAACTACATTAGGACTTAGCTTGCTAGACTCTCCCATGATTCGACCCGCTTCTTCTTCATCCCTGCTCTCCTCTCTATGGCTGGAATACCACCCTTCTTGTAGCTGGTCTTCGAATGTCCTTGATTCCCTCATCTTTTTTGTATCCTCCTCTACTTCCCTTCTCAAATTTCCTATTTTTTGAAAAATAACCACACCTACTAATTTCTGATTGGAAGCTGTGACATGGAAGGCGGGACCAACTGATAAGTCCTTTTGTAGAGAGGGGGTGTTTGGCAGGTTCTTTGAAGTTTAAGTACCCAGAAAATTTCTTGACTCCCTAATCTTTTTTTTAACAAATTAAGGGAGTTTGTAATCGCCCCCAGGACGATGCTTTGGACATACATCTAGTGCGACCTCGACCAGGTAATGGGAGACAAATAAGTGCCAAGATCTGTCAGTGATCCTTTTATGTTTCCCGACAAAGGCTTATTATTATTAATTAGTTTATTATTAAAATTATGTAATATTATATTTCATTGTTTAATGTGTCTATAAAATTATTTAACTTCCTTTCAATATTCTTGATACATAGCTATTTCATGGCTGTTTTTTACAATTTTGATAGCTCATTGGAGTTAAAATTGAAGTTAAATCCCCTTCCTTTTCTTTCCATAAGCAAGTTTCTTTTTCCAACAACTATCTCTGGACCATTCTTGGGAAAGCATGTACCCAATACATCTGGTAAACTTTTTTTTATACAGAGTGTAATCATTTGAATTTACATATAGTAATGATGAAATCTAAACAGATAATTTCTGATTCTGACCCAGGATTTGCTGATGAACCTTTCACCTCTAAATACAAGTATGGTTCATGTCAGCTCTCAACCTACACCTGCCAGCCAAGATCCCTCATCAGACCAGTCATCTATGTGTTTTGAAGCTACACAGCACTATCATACACCATTAGTTAGCCCATACTATTCCTCTGCGCCTGCCTACACCAGTGTAAGAACCGAGTCACCTATACACACGACTGCACAAGGTATTCACCTGTTATCTGTTATATTAAACTTTTGATAAATATTTCCCATCACCCAGCCAGTAAAATACTTTTATCATTAGTTTATAACCTTAAATCAAAATGGTAACGGCAGCCAAACATGACTTTTAAATCAATCTGGCATTGCTAAATTTATATTTCTAATACCAGTAATTAATAAATCAGTCATACTATTTCCAATAATGTTAAATTTAATTTAAAAACTAATTAGGTTTTTTTCCTAAACAGAAGAAATAATAGAAGAAAGGATGGTGAAAGAAATTGATGAAGATGCACAACCTCAAACAAAAAGTATGACAGCTTCAAGGAGTTTAGGGAGAGGATCAGCAAAGTCCTTATGCCGTTACAGGACCAGGATCACCTGTGCGAAAAAGATACCATACAGCTCCCCGTGAGAAACATAGGGTAAAATTTAAATTCATCTTAATAGTACAAAAAATAATATCCCTAACCCCCAAAACTCTAAAAAGTTATTAATGCTATTATTATTTTAAAATATGGTGTGGAATTCATTAAATAATTATTTTAAGAGACTAAATTTTATTATTTTAAAAATCAAGAGGAGCTTGTAAGCAAAGGAGTGTACATATGTTGGTACAAGAGAATAGACTTTGATGTTCCACAAAATATTAAAAAATCAACAATAACAACTAGTTTTTTTTTCTAAATGAATTCCAGATATTTTTAGATAAACATTATTTACTATTCACTTCTGTTTTATTTTAGATGGCACCTCCAGCAGTTTCATGGAATATAGCACCCAGTATGGGACAACCTTACAAATGTAGAGAAGGAGAACTTGTTCCAATTCCACGTTACTGCCTAAGCATTACAGAACACTTAGGCAGCTGTCATGTTGGAGAGGTATACACTTATTTTCTATACTATTCGCATAATGAATTTTTGAAAAAATAAATACAGAAAAACAGAACTCTTTTTAATCCAAGATTAGTAAAGTACTGAAATTTGAAAAATATGTTGTATGAAAATTGTATTTAAAGAAAAATTGAACTACTTACATTTAAGCAAGTGAAAATTACTGTGAAGAAGAAGAAAACTAGTTGATTTAGTAAGAAGATGGTCTAAGTGCACCTGGACTTTCTTCTCATTGAGTTTCCATCAGTAATTTTAATATTTAGTATGATCAATAATGAAATGAATTATCTTGTCATTATATACAATTTAAAGTGTGCCTTTTTGTTTTATATATATATATATGAAACAGCTTTTTAAGACCATGCGAATATCATTATTTTTGCTTCCTCATTTACGCCTATCTTTTCTCTCAATACCTTCTCATATCTGCGTCTTTTTGCTTCCTTTCCTCCGACCACACAATATCCTTCCGTTTCTATTTATTTCCCACAAGAATCCTTATTTTTTTCAATTTCTTTGTGTATTAATCTCTGTTCAGGCTGTTTTTGTCTGTTACTTTTAGTTTTTTCTGTCTCTTCTCCCAATTGCTTTATGTATCCTTCTATGCTCTTGTATTTACGGATTTGGTCTAAGCGCCTTTTATTTTAAACATTTTTCAAAAAATTATAAATTGCCCAAACAATCATTCAATGATTTAACAGCATATGAATTGGCACTTATGAAGAAATATACTTCAATTTAAAATTCTAAACACCAACATCAAATAGTTTTTACAACCAAACCACAATATATGATTTTGTTTTCTTAACATTTTTTTTTTTTACACCCATCATCTTACACATTACAGGTCTTAATGTGTGAAATGGATGGGGAAGAAGTTGGAAAAGGAAGAGTCCTCGTGAAAAGTATGAGGGGAGAATGTGTTCGAGAGGCTAAGTTGTTATCCAGTCTCAATGATCAAAATGTTGTAAGGACATTGGGAGTCTGTACTTCTGAACAGCCACCTTGGGTTGTCACTGAATTTCCAGCTGAGTTGGGTGACCTTCACCATTTGCTTGTCAACAATGACTCATTAAAGTGCGTTCACAGACATTTAACAATAAATTTTTTAAACAATTATTATTAACATCAAATTATTTTCATGCCTGATTATTTAGATTAAAAAAAAAAAAACAAGTTTCTAAAATCATTTGTAAAATTAAAATAATTTAATTATAGGTATAGCTGTCTAATGTTCATGGCAATACAAATTGCATCAGGAATGAAATATTTAGAATCAAAAAATTTGGTTCATAAAGACATTGCAGCCAGGTAAGAAACCAGATACATACAAAATTATTACATAAATATGTGTTATTTAATTTTAATTCACTTAAATGAAGCTGTATTCTAATGATAACATGTTATTATAAGAATTGGAAATACATTACACTGGTTAGTAGTTACCTGTTACAATTTTTGGTTTCAGAAATTGCTTAGTAGCAAGGGGCTACACAGTAAAAATTGCAGATGTTGCAATATGTAATCCAGATTATGAGAATGATTACAGTGCTATAGGTGGTAGACCACCAGCACCTATAAGATGGATGCCTTGGGAGAGCATTCTTTTGGTAATATAAATATCCCAAATCATTAAATTTAAGAATTAGTTTAAGATTTCAATATATTACAGGAATTCTCTTGTTGTTATTAGTTATAAATATTACTACTAATTAAAGAACCTTTTGGTATCAATTTATTATTAAAGTCAAATATATTTTTTTATTTTCAAGAGAAAATTATATTCCAAATGACTGATACTTAAACAAAGAACACAAGGGGCTCTTCATAATAAGTTTCATAAGATCAAATCATTCCCAGTAAAAAAGGTCTCAGCTGGCAGTTAATCTGGAGTACTGCATGCTAATATACTACACTAAAAAAGTAAAAAAAATATAATAATAATCCAAGCATTAATGCTATAATAAAACTGTGGTTATAACAGACATTTAATTAAGATTGGAAAACTAATAATCCCAAATATTTTAAAATAAATGATGAATTTAGTTCTCTATTGGTTAATGAAGCATCACTAATAATAATTCTGAGTACTTCATTTTTCAAAAAGATAAATCAAAAATAGAAAAAATATTAAGCGTTGATAATTTAAGATTAAGGTCAAAATGGAATATAGAATTGGAGGCTACAATTATACTTCACCACTTTCAGATAAAAGATTGTTTTTGGACATGAAGATGGCATGATAACAGAAACGTTGTTAATTTTAATTAAAATCATTATTTCAAAAACTAATTTTAATAAATTAATTAAATACACTGTGTTAAATATAAACCGCTATCTAAATTTTGAATTTAAATCTATCGCAGATTTGTAAAAGTTTGATCCAATTGCAGTATTATATCCTTAAACATCATACAATATCATTATGGGAATGATAATCAGTAATAATCGAAATAAGTTTTAGTATATGTAATAACAAATAAGTAACCGTTTAATTGATGAAAAATTGATATTGAGATATTCCTCTCTTCCTTTAGCCAATCTTGTTAAGGTTCTGATTCTTTACTTCTTTTGCGTTTCAGAGATGTTTACTTTTCTTATTTTATTATTTTTTTTTTTTCTGACTCTTGCTGCTATTTTGCTGTTCTATTTCCATTTTCTGAAGTACCAAACTTTTTTATAATAATTTTTCTAAGTAATATCATTTGACTATGTAAGATCTTGATTATATTATTTTATGTCATTCAGGATCGACACACTTGTGCCAGTAGTGTTTGGTCCTTTGCTGTTACTCTCTGGGAAATAATGAGTAGATGTACACAAAGACCATTTGAGAATTTGACAAATGATGAAGTAGTTCAAAATGCTGAGCAAATGTACTATGGAGGAGAATTGCCTGTAAGTCCATATATATCCTTATTATTATTATTCATTATACATCATTAAGAATTGTTCAAATATTATTTTCAGTAAAACCAATACTCATTTTGTTTTACATATTGTAGATAATTAAAAATAAAACATGGATAAATAATGAAATAGGTATATCTATCTATTTAATAAATTTTTTTTTAAATATATATTTTTTGTTACAGATTTTGCTACCAAAGCCATCAATATGCCCAAATGATGTTTTTGAAATAATGGTAAAATGTTGGACACGTGATCAAAATCTAAGGCCAACATTTAGAGAAATTTATATGTTTTTAAAGAAAAAGCATATGGGTGACACATTAAGCTCACAAACAAAGAAAGTAGATGTTTAATATAAGACAGGATAAAATCAACATAAAATTATTTTATTTAAATCACTTAATCACTTCATCAGTATTAAATGCAAGGTTGAATAGCATTCAGTTGTGTAGGAAACATTAAACTATAAGTACTCACAATAATTAATACGGCTTTTATATATAAGCATCAAATTCATATTTGTATAAAGTGTAAAATCTCTTGTATGTAAAAGAAAGAAATAGTTTGATAAGTCATGTTTATAGAATGTTTCTAACTGTAAAACAATTGATTATACTATGCAAAAATATGTGCATTGCCTTATTCTTTAAAAAATACTCTAGATACCAAATAAAATCTATAAACCACAGGAGTTAAAAAAATTATCAAGTTTTTAAAATTTCCACTCGACTATAGCACAGTAGTCCCTTCTGAATTACTGAGTGATTTGACAAAATTGTGTATATTTTAGATATTATAGAATGTTTTTAATGGTTGAGATGTAATATATACTATGTAAATAGTCCAGAAGATCTTATGGTTGTCTAAACCTCTGTAAGAATTGCTTGATTGTGATAGAGATTGTATGAAGACTGTTTTTGACCTATGCTTTTTGAATGTTCATTTTCTTCAAAGATTATTTCCAATTGTTTCAGCTCCAATCAAGTGTATATAAATATTTATTTATTTTCATAGGAAAGTAGTGAGAACATTATCACTTATGTTTTACTTATCAGTATGGTGCATAAATGGTAAGTTAACTTGCACCAATTTATTGTATTGTAACATAATGTATTATATATTAATTGCATGTTAGTTTTTATAGAACAATGTTACGAAAATAACTTGAACCAGTAATTAAGGCGGAATTAATATTAAGTTATCATTAAGTTTTACTTATTTATTTTTTACTGAAATAAGTATCTTAAACAAATTAAAGTATCTATTCTTAATTTAATTTAATTTATTCATCTTTGCCCAAGAATGAAAAATGCAGAAATCATGGATTAATAAAATTGTGTTCCTGCCTGATTACCTTGGGTACCTGCTGTGCACGCACAATACCCTGTCAACCCATGGGCTTTACAAATAAGGACAGAAAAACTGTAATGCCCATGTTAACAGGGTATTATGCAGATGTGCAAATGTAAATATATAAAACTTTTGATTGAATATTTGAATAAATCGGCATTAAATTATTGTACCTAAATTAATTTACTTAATTTCAAATCAATAAAAAAAAAATATAATAATGCAACAAAATTGATACATTGTTTTAAATTATAATTATTTTGCTAACTCTTCATGAAATGTTGGTGTATTTTGTGTACCCCACTTATATATTTTGAAATATAACTATCATTTTTTGTGACTTAAGCCAATAGCTATTCTTTATACCAAAATTATGTAAAAATTTGGCATGACCTATTGACTTCAGTATATTTTTTTGACTTTAATATATATCAGTTATCTGCTACCTAAATACCAACTAATATCAATCTCTTTCATTAATTAAACTTGATTTCAGTGTATCCTCTATACATAGTGTATGTAACCTACTGTAAATTGGAAGTATACCTATTGATATATTGCTAATTTCCTTACATTTTTCAATAATATTATCTTCATTATTTACTTATCCATTGCAAACATATCTGACAAAAATATTTTTTAAACCCCACTATTAAATATTATTTCCATTTGATTATTTTGGATATCACGCCTATTGCAGTTATTGCTTAAGTTACCAAAGTCATAGTTAAATTTCATTTTCATTTTCTTTATCAGACTTCTAGTATCTAATTAAAGTTAAAATTTTAATTTAAAAATGACTTTCATTACCTTAAAACTTATAATGAATCATAATCATCCACAAACATTTTTACATGGAAACTGATTTAATATTAAAATAAATAAAAAGAAATCATATAACTAATCCATTTATATTTAAACATAAGAGTATAGACTTTACATAGCTCTTGTCAATTGCATTAAAAAAAATGAAAGAATTAAATTAAAAGAAGACTCTGGTGAGTAGTTTGAACAACAATAAACAATTAGAAGACTCATAAAGTTTCCTTTACATATATACATTTGCTTTGGATATATATATATATATTTGCTTTGAATATATATATATATATATATATATATATATATATATATATATATATATATATATATATATGATTTCCCTTAATATTTAATAGCTGTTAAAAATATTAATACATTTCATCTTTTCTTGTCTATCATTTCTTCAATAGAAAAAAATAAATTCTCGATTGAGTCATTTATTTCTCGAGTTACTTTTATAGACAGTCATTTATATATATTTCCCAAAATATATAAATCCATGGTCAGCTTTTCGTCCCAAGTAAAGACAAAGATGTGCTCAGCCTATTGGAGTCTTTTTACCTTCAATCAATCTTTAATGTCTAAAACATGAATAAGCATCTATTTGTCATCATTTTGCTTTGGATTCCTTGTTGCTGCATCTCATTGTTTGTATTTAACTGGAAACCAAGGCAAATTCATTCTTGCATTGAAAAATGAAATTTCCTACTTTTATGCATAGTTGCTTTCCTGTACTCCAGGTCATTGCTTTGTCTCCAACTCAAATATTTTATTTTAGACTGTTTGAAAATGAGCCATATTTTAGAATCTGCAACAATTAGAGCATGATACCCATCCCTCACAGCATCGAAACTTCTTCCAATGACATCTACATTATCAGCAAAGGTAGTAAAATGTCCCAAAGGAATTCCTCACCAGAGTCATAACATACCCTGTAAAACATTTGTTTGCTCAAGTAAATTCACTGACGATAAATATATAATTCAGTAAAAGAGCTTGAAACTTAGTTTTTTCAAAGTAGAGGAGAAAATGTATCTTTATTGTCTTTGAAGCTGATTCAATCAATCAATTAATGTCTAAGCGACTAAAAAACAGAGAAATGCATTGAGGATAAAATGAATTTTTTTTCTGGACTGGTAACAAAACTGAACAAGCATAACAAAACTGATATGGTTCATTATTATTTGCATTAAAAATATTTGCATTTATTGGAGAGCCAATTTTTATAAAATTTTGATGAAAAGAGCTATATTGGGTCCATACAAATTGTAAAAAAAAAAAAAAAAAAAATGGTTTTATTGATTCTTTTACAATTAGTGCATGTATAAAATATTTTGTGGATGTCTGAAGATTAAACAAACAAGGAAATAATATCTTCTTTAAAATTAAATTCTTCCTTTGTTTAGTAACTGTTCAACTACAAAGTTATACAAAGTATAATAATTTCATTTGAATGCTTACCTATTGTTATGGGAAGATAAATAAGTTAAGATACTCCATATTATATACATAGTTACAACTTTATTAAGTATAATAGTGTAGAAACCCACCCAGAGGGTAATATTTTTATTACCAGTTTTTTTTTTTTTTAGTATTATCAAACATCACCAGCGTTAAGACAATTTTGAATTCAGGGTAAAATGTTCGTTAAAGCTTTTTATCTATTTGCAATATTTTTAAAATAAAGACTAACAACCTTAAATATGATTACAGTCTTTCAAATTGTAAACAATTTTTATTTATCTACCTATTGTAATTTTGATTTTATTTTGTGATTCCCTGCTAAATTATTTCATTGTTCCATTTTCCTTTATTCCGCAATTTCCAAACAATTACACTTTTTCAATATCAAAGGGCTAGTTTGGGTTGTAATTCTACCACATTTCATAAATAAAAAACAAAAAAAATAAATCAAATTTAGTCAGGAATGCTTTAACGAGGTCATTAGGTATGTTTGAAGTCTTATTTGTAAATATTGATACATATATTTGTTATAAATTATTTTAATATAATTTTCCAAGAGTAAGTTGGGGAGTGGGGATAAGAAAGAAAACATGCAGAAAGCAATAAACTTTATTAATGTGTGCCAATCTTTAAGTTGTTAGCCTTCATCAATCATTAAATAAGAGAAAAAAAGAATCAAGGGTATAGTAGGGGAAAAGTAGAAAACAATCTAATTTGTATAGTTCTATTAATATTACTAGACCTATAACTTCAAAAGTTGCTGTATATTAAAAGAGGTTTGAAATTGAGGGCGCAATGGCCGAGCAAACTAAGTTTTAGTAACCATATCAATCTCAAAGTAACACAATACCAGTTCGATTCCGGTCTTGGCTGGTTGACTTTTATTTCACAGTAGACACATGGAATAAAATTTGATGGATCCACGCTGGTTAGAATGGTTGGTCACCTTATGATAGCCCACCCTGTACGTCATTAGCAGAGAGGAAAGGACTTAAACCCAGAGAAAATTGAAAACAATTTTGCACTTTCTGTTTATTTTTTTCTTTAACACATCCTCTAGTAATTGCTCTTTTATTATATCTACTGCAAATAGTATCTCCACTATTATAGAACCACTTTTTGCTGTATATAAATATACTGTATTATATAAATTCATAAATATTTCTGTTACAATAAATGAAAAATAAAAAAAATCATAAACGAACAATATAAAAATATTTTGAATAACAACAATAATAAATAAAAAAAGATTTTGGGCAGTAATTGGTGAATATTTCAATTTTGTTAAAATGTCTATCTGTTAGTCTTAATGTTAAGATTAAATCACTTTTATTTTCAAATGGAATAATTTAACTTCAGCTTGTTTTATATGATATATATATATATATATATATATATATATATATATATATATATATATATATATATATATATATATATATATACATATATATATCTTTGTAAGAATTAATCTTGTATTTACTTTTAATCCTGCTGTGATAAAAATGTAGATTAACCTTGGAGTTTTAATAGGATTAGTTTTAAATTAAATTAAAATAATTTTAATAGTTAAATTTTGTAATAATAATCTGAGAAAAAGTAAAATATGAACTCAGTTTGAAGCGCCTAGTCTTAGATAGCCTAAATAAATTTTCATAGTCAGCCTACTTGGTTCTTTCATATTTATTACACACCCTTAGATGAGCTTTCATGGTAATGCATTATTTTTGCGTAAGGGACAATTCTAATAACTTCATGGGACCTAATATTAGAATATATTTATATTGTTGACTTATTATAAATGTATATAATTCCAGGAAAACTGGTGTTACTTAAAATAATTACAATGTAAATTGAATATAAGTATTATTTTTTAAGCTTATCACACTGGATTTTTTGCTTATCCAAATAATACCTACTGTTATTTACACTGTGTAAGTACTACTCATATAACTAGTTGAATCACATATTCTTTTTTAACAAAAATAATTTGCACTAAAAAAAAACAAAGAAAAATATTTAAAAAAATAAAATAAAAATAAGTAAGTCTTATACAGTAACAGGAGTGGTGCGATCTATGTATTCCTATTGTCATACAATGTAATACCTTTGAAATTGTAATACCCTTGCTTAAATTAGTTATAAGGAAATATTCTCATGTTTAATGAACAAAAACAAATTTTTTGAATGAAATTAATACACTCAGTGAGTTTGGTTTATATCAGGTTTAGTTTGGTTTGTACAAATCAAAGCTCTAAATTGCTAAGAGTGGACTATGATAAATCAATCCTGATTGTGAATATTAAATTGACTGGATAAATATGGAAAGTTTACTATAACAAAACAAATTTCAGCTTTTAATTTTTGTACAAATTTTTAAAATTAATCATTGGAAAGTGTATGGAATTTTTATGAAGAGGAAACAATATTACGTTAATTTTTTTTTTGTTTAGGAAATATAATCCACAATGCCATTCATTTTATAATTCTGTTTTGACAGTGTACATTAAAAATGTATTAATCAAATTCAGAACTTTACCAAGATTGTTAACCATTCTTTTTTCCTCTTTGATCTTTATAACTAAAGAATTTTCATGCAACACAAATAGTATATATCATTAATATTATTGACAACAAATTGCAAATAGAAGAGTTTTAATTTATTTCTTTTTAATCCTCTTGTTTTCAATGTTAAAATTATTTACAATTCAGATAAAAATGACAGTTAAACAATAATAATATGTTTAATGCTTTTTGGTCAGTAAGTAGAAGCTTCTATTTAGCTGACCATGTTGAGGTGCTTCCATTCTAGAAAATATCCTGTGTATGTATGTAATGTGTATTGTATTTAGTGACATATGTTTTGCAATAAATTTAAATGTCAGTGCACAGCTTAAATTTATTGAGCTTTTCCCCACCTTATAATTATTCTTTACTTATTCAATTATTTTCTTAATGAAGATTATAAACCTTTAACTCTTCTCAGATGTTTGCATGAGATTAAAATGTCTATGATTTTTATCGTAATGTGAAGTACAATCACTACTTTAATAAAATGAAAAACGATTGCAATAGATGTTTGCAGTGGCAGATTTACAGGGTTTAGAGCAGAAAATATACTACACACACACAGATATATATATATATATATATATATATATATATATTCTTATATATTTACACAGTTCTTCTTATCACGTAAATATTGCTAATTGTGTCCTGTTTTTTTATACTTTTTGAAGTGTACATCAATTGAACGAACAAAGTGTCACTTGAAAAGCTCCTGAATGTGCACATAACTACACAGTAACAAAGGTAGTAATTTATTGGGCTTTAGGCAGTAGAGAGAGAAAGTCTAAGCACCACACTACCTAGCGTAAACATCGTCATAGCGGGATTTATATACATATAAATTTATTTATTTTTTTATTACGTACTCTCTGAAATTAACAAAATGGTACGGTGCACGCTATGTGATTATGCAATTACTCGAGACGACAAAGGTAATGTGGGTTGTAGCAAATGCCGTGTAATTTATCACGGTAGATGCTGTAATCTAACGGAAAAAGAAATTGAAAATATAAAATTGCAAAAAAAATTATGGCTGTGTAAAAAATGCGACCATGAAAAAAAAAAAAGGGCAAGCCAGAGAAAAATCATCTAGCCCGCCCCGAGGTCCACTTAAGAACACGGAACCGTCGGCAGCAGACATACTCGCTGCCGTGAACCAACTCAAGACAGATGTAAATGAAGATATAAAAAGCATCAAACAGTCGCTATAAAAATATGGTGAACTGAGCTTCGAGCTCAATGACCGTCTTTCTAAAATAGAAAGGCATCTTGAGGGCCAGGCCAAGCATTTAGAGGATGTCACGGCGGAAAAAAAAAAATTCTTAAATCCCGCGTAACCTATTTAGAAGTTCGTCTTAATAAGGCCGAGCAGGGGCTACTGCAGGTCTGTAGAAATACGCGGAATCCTAGTGCGCCCATGAAAAAGCGACTTCTCATACTCTGTTTGCTATTGCACCTCCTTTCCTATATGTCTAATGTCCTGACCTCCTGCCATGTTAATGCCCAGTCCTTACCCGCCCACTTCGACGAATTCCTTCACTATTTCACCCACAATTTCTATCACATTATCGCAGTCTCTGAAACATGGCTGAAGCCCTATATTCCTTCCTCTTCCGTTTCCCTCCCTGACTATTCCTTTATCCGCCATGACCGGATTAGCCGGACTGGCGGTGGTGTAGCACTTTATGTCCACAATAGCCTTAAATCTCGTGTCCTAGATCGGTCATCGCAATCTGATTCTTCCCATATTGAATTCCTTTTCGTTGAAATCTCCTCTAACACACAACCTCTCCTTTATGCAGTAGTGTATCGCCCTATACTTTGGTCCCATTTGACCCATCCTTTGAATCAATCCTTTACAGACATGTCCCTCTATTCAATAATATCATAATTTGTGGTGATTTTAACACCAACTTCCTTTCCGACTCCAACGATAAACACTACTGGATAACCTCTTCTTCTCTCTCATCCTATTCATCGTTCCATATGCTCCTACTCACCACACTCATCATTCCGACACTTGGTTGGACCTCCATATTATCGATTCTGCTCACAACCTTCTTTCCGCTTCTCAAGTACCTGTTCCATTTCTATCATCTCACGACCTCATCCACACATCATATAATTTCCAAACTTCAGCATTCCTTCCTAAAACCTTAACTCTTCGAAACTTTAATTGCCTTACTCGAGAAATTATTGCACCCAATATTGAAGCTCTAAATTGGGATTCAATTTACACCTGTTCTTCCATCGATTCAATGGTCCACATTCTCACCTCCAATATTCTAAGTATCCTCGACATCCATGCTCCACTCAAAACCCGCACCTTCCGCCACCGCCCTGCTCCTTGGATGAGTCCAGAAATAAAAGACTTACAAAAGAAGCGTGAGGCAGCCCGTAGACGCTTTAGACGTACAAGACTGACTGAGGACTATCAAGCGTACAGGGCGTATACAGTTATTAATTATGTTCCTCCTGTCTGTTCCTCCAGACATGTATATTTCCATATACTGTACAAACCTGTTATTCTTCGGAGGCCTAGACCCAGAATAAAAATATTTTTCTATTTCTATATATATATATATAACCATTTACAAATAAAGTCTATCACAAGTTAATCTTAACACAGTCATTCTTAAAAATAGTTTACAAATAGCCAAGTAACTTATAGAATACAAAGTAAGTAAGATGAAGACTAAACAATTAAAGATAGTCACAAGTAGTATAGCTAAGTATTTGAATACACTATACAAATACAGAACATAATTGACAATCCCAGAACTAAAACATTGACAATTCGATCTTTAAATAAATATTAATTTATTGTAACACTTCCACAATGTGTTACAGATTGATTTACTATGGCATTGTTTAAAAAGTATTGAAGCAAAATAAAAGAATGGAAATTGCATTATTATTAATATTCACACAACAGATATAGTTTAACAGCTGGTAGTACATGTAGGCAGTCACATTTACTATTGTAAGCATCAGCTTTCTGGGTTTCTACATACATTTGGCACGATACTTTCTCCGTGGCACAGACAATATTTGTCAGAGCAGACAGTAGATTGGGCAAAGGAGCAGCACATTTGAACTTACCATACTAAACTATATCCAGAGTTAAATAGCAATCATGTTCTATATGAGGCAGTTTTAGTTGAGTATTTTCAGAGAAATGTTTCAATTTATCGCATTTCCATGTCAATTGTAACATTTTCCAAGTCAAATGTAACTTTTTCCATTTCAAATGTAACCGTTTCCATTTCAAATATAACCCTTTCCATTTCAAATGTAACCATTTCCATTTCAAATGTCACCATTTCCATTTCAAATGTAACCTTTTCCAAAGCAATTGTAACCCTTTTCTTGAATCTAGCCTTAAATATTCCGTTTTATTTATTGAAAATTAATTAATCTAATTAAAATTATGACTTTTATAATAATTTTTGCATCTCCAATGGACATATTTTTTGTTTTATAGATATTTGATTTGATTTTTATAGATATTTGATTTGATTTTTATAGATATTTGTTTTTTACAAGCTAATATTTTTAAAAATTAATTATCGTCAATTTAGTTTTAAGATAGTTATTGATTTTGATCTTTTAGGGGGAAGGGGTGGTTATTGTGATTAATTAATGAGTTTTCGGATATTATAATTATGTTTTTCGAGCTGTATTTTTTATCGCTTGCGTGCATGTTAACTCGCATTTACTGTTAATGTTTTTTATTGAGTTTAGGGTCGATAATTATGTTTTCGGGTCCTATAATTATGTTTTTTGAGTTTAATTTTTTTATCGCTCATGCGCATTTTAACTCCAATTTACTTTCAATGTTTTTTATTATTATAGAGGTTCATAATTGTGTTTTAGGGTATTATAATTACGTTTTTTTTGTTTCATTTTTTTATCGTTCCCGCGCATTTTAACTCGAATTTACTTAGTACGGGGATTATAATTTCGTTAGTACGGGGTTTCAAAATTGCAGTAAGTAGTTCGTCATAGGACACGTGAGAAAAAAAGAAACTGTCTGGATTGAAGCTTTGATAATTAATATCAGGAGTAGTCGAAGAATTAGGAGCTGAGGATATAAAATGGTTATTGAGTTCGTCAGGCGTGGCTTGGAGGGAACTAAGGTTATTGGATTCAGAAAAGGACAATTTTCGAAGGATTTTCAATTAAGACTTAATATCAGGAGCTTCGGTAAGGACAGAATAGATATGAAGGGATTTAGCATGTCGCACTGCGCATTGGGTTTCATTACGGAGCTCCTTGAAGAGCACATAATCTTCTTGCAAACGAATGAGTCGAAATTTACGTCTTGCCGCTTCCCTTCTCTTCATGCATAAGGTTCTGGTTTTCAGGGGAGCATGGATGTCTAGTATGGATCGTAGGTTTGAGGTGAGAGTGGAGACCATAAGGTCAATGGTGTTGTCGGAGTATATCGTAACCCAGTGGATAGAGTCCAGATCAGGTTGAAGAAATTCATAGGAAAGAAGGTCCAAATTACGATATGATATGACTCTTGGATTGAAGGACTTAACAGGTAGATCATAAGTAATATGGATAAGGTCATGTGATGATAAGAAAGGAACGGGATGCTGCTAGATAATTTTTATAGGAGAGTCAGAAATATAAAGGTCTAGCCAGGTATCAGTATACTGAGAGTGATGAGTAGGGTGGTAAGGAACGAGGTATAGATTCTGGGAATATATTAATTCGGCAAGGAAGGATTTGTCGCTGGACTCAGATAACATGTTAGTATTAAAATCACCAGAAACAATTATATTTTAATATTCTGAGACCAGTTGGACAAGGAAGGAATTGGAAGAGGTCATCAAATGGAACACGGGGATGTCGGTTGACGACGGCGTATAACAAGGGTGAGGAGATGGTTGAAATTTCAACAAACATATATTCTATGTGAGGAAAAGGATTAGGAGGAGACTTTAATAGGATTTTTGCTTTCAGGCTATCATGAATATACAGTCCGACTCCACCTCCCGTGCAATCAGGTCTGTCATGTCGTAGGAAGGAGTCATTTAGGAGGGAAACCTGAGAGAGGAAGGGATAAATGGTTTTAACCATGTTTAGGAGATGGCTACTATATGATGAAAATTGTCAAGGAAATATTTTTGGAATTCTTCATAGTGGGCTAAGAGGGATTGTGCGTTAATGTGACAGGAAGTTAGGATATTAGTCATAGTGTAGGGATTGAGAAGAGGGAAAATTGAAAAAAGGATTGGGACTGAGGGTTAGGATATAACAATTTTTAAAGACCACAAGAGGACTTAAATCGAATAAGTCACTGGGCTGTAGTCAATAAGTTAAAATGCTGAAAAAACAAAAGCAATTGTAATAGGACCCCATCACCTCCTGAAAATTGTTCCACCTATCCCAACCCTGTACCTAAATAGTAATCCTATAAAGTTCCACCCGAGTGTCAGGAATCTGGGAGTAACCTTCGACCAAACTCTATCCTTCAAAAATCATATTTCCGAAATCTCCCGTCTTACCTTTTCAACCTTAAATCGCCTGTATTCCCTCCGTCACCTATTCCCGCTTGAAACCCGAAAACTCCTCGTTACCTCTCTAATATTTCCCCATTTCGACTATTGCTGTACGGTATACGATGGTGTTTCTGGGGTTCTCGAGGTTAAAATAAAACTTTTAATCAATTGCTTTGTCCGATTCATCTTCGGGGTTCCCAGGTACGCCTCCGTATCCCGATTATATAGCGAGTTGAAGTGGCTTTACCCTTCTAATCGTCGCAAATATTTCCTCGCATCATTCCTTTACCTTCTTCTTTCACAAGCTCCTTAGTGCCTTTCAGCGTGGAGCACCAGCCTCAGTCCATCGCTTCCACACATCCCTTTGAATGGCCATATTTTTCATTTGGGTAACTGTTTTGCCTCTGTTCCTTCCGAGACCCTCCAGGTACTGCTTATACGTAGTTCTGGGTCTGCCAACCATTCCCTTTCCTATTGGTTTGGCTTCCATGAACCATTTCTCTCTTCTGTCTTCTGGGAGTCTGCACACGTGCCCAAACCAGTGTAGTAGACGTTCTTCTATTGTCTCCATCAGTGCCACCACTTTCAATTCTTCCCTGATGACTTCGTTTCTAACGCAGTCCCTTCTCGTTTTTCCAACTATCCTTCGCAGGAATCTCATTTCTGAGGCCGTCATTCTATTTATAACTTGCTTTGGGCCTGTCCAGTGCTCTGCTCCATACAGCAGGATAAGAAGGAAAATTGTTTTATAAAGGACTAATTTGGTGGCATTAGTTATTTCTTTTGTTCCAATTATGTGACTGATTTGATAGTATGCGAGGTTGGCCTTTCTAATCCGGCTATTTACTTCATGTTCTATCCTTCCATCATTGCTTACGGTTGTGCCCAAATATTCGTATGTGTTCACAGTTTCGAGCAATTCACCATTGCAGGTCACATTCACGTTTGTTTCGTCTCGCCCTACTTTAATGATTTTGTTTTTCTGTGCATTTATAGCCATTCCCTTTCTATATAGTTCTTCTCTCCACTCATTAACTGCTTGTTGTAGGTTCTCCTGTGAATTTGCTACTAGAACTATATCATCAGCGAAAATCATGGCTTGGGCTGATACAGGCATCAAGTTTCTATACCCAATCAGGGTTCGTGTAGTCCTTCTCTTACACATTTTTTTATATTTCGTCCATGAAGGTTATAAATAGCAAAGGACTAAGGCTGTCCTCCTGTTTGACCCCAACATGGAAATAGAAAGGCTGGGATTCTTTTCCATTTAGGCGTATTACTCCTTTTGGACACTGATAAATGGACTGCATAGCTGCAATAAGGTTTGAGGAAACATTTTTATACTGCAAAGCTGCCCATACTTCATCCCTTGGCACTGAATCGAATGCAGCTTTGAGGTCTATAAAGGCCAAATAAATATCGTTCCCTACTTCCCATAACTTTTCAATTATCATTCTGAGGGAGAATATATGGTCTTGTGTTTGTCTACCGGGTCTGAACGCTGCCTGTTCCTCTTCCAGATCTTCCTCTATGAGTTTCCTCAGCCATTGTTCTAAAATTCTGGTATATATTTTATACACAAATTCCTTTACCAAATTTTCCAATCCCGCCGCCCATCATACATTTTTGACCTCCTACAATTCAAATCCTCTGTCCATCCTCGTTGTACACGCTCCAGGCCTTCAGATCTATACAGTACGGCCCACCGAACTGCACATTTCGACAGATCCTTTCTCATTCGATCCTCAATCCTATGGAATTCTATTCCTCCTTCCATCCGTCACTCCAACTCTCTTTCAACCTTCAAATCCCGCATATTTAATCACTTAATGAATATCCAGGCTCGATAGATTTGTAAATAAGTTATTTATTTTTTATTTTGTCGTTGTTTTGGTTTTCTTCTCATTTGAATATGTCTATTTTATATAAGTAATTATTAACTTGTTAACATATATGTAATTTGCTCTAAGACTCCAAAGCACCTTTTGTGAATTCTGTATTTTTTATTCTAAAGGGACACGTCCCAGAATAATGAAGAATTTATTTATTTAGCTCAATAAAAAACATTAACATTAAATGCGAGTTAAAATGCACGCGAGCGATAAAAAACGTAAAAAAACGTAATTATAATACCCGAAAACACATTAATTAATCCCAATAACCACCTCTTCCCTCTAAAAGATCAAAATCAATAACTATCTTAAAAATAAATAGACGATAATTAATTTTTTTAAATATTACCTCCTAAAAAGCAAAACGATATCAAATATCTATAAAACAAAAACAATGTCCGTAGGAGATGCAAAAAATATTATAAAAGTCATAATTTTAATTAAACTTACTATTTTTCAATAAATAAAACGGAATATTTAAGGCTAGAAGTGAGGAAAAGGATTACAATTGCTTTGGAAAAGGTTACATTTGAAATGGAAAAGGTGACATTTGAAATGGAAAAGGTTACATTTGAAATGGAAAAAGTTACATTTGACTTGGAAAAGGTTACAATTGACTTGGAAATGCTATGTAATTGATATATTTTTCTTATTCTCCATCAAGCTGCCACTTTAACTGCAAACTCTCTTAGCCCAACTTATTCCTGTATCAGTAAAACTGTGAATAAATTCTATCAATAAAAAAGGATCTAAAAAAAAGCATGTTGGAGCATGTTGGCCAAGACCAGCCCTCCCTCCAGCACCATGTGGGCTACGCCCATTATTTCTCTTTATTGTTACATCTTTTTGTTAGCATCGTTAGTGAGAATAAACAGAGAAACATAGGAGAATAAAAGGGAATATGTATGGACTTTAAAAGCTAAATATCAGATTGATTTGGAATATAAATTTAATGACCCTATCTTGTTACTCAGAGCTCTATATGCATATTTGTTAGTATTTTAAGCTTTCGGAACACTGACTGGCATTCCTCGAACATAAGCCTGCTAGTGAGGTTGGTGTTCACGTTAGCATTGCATGGATGATTCCGTGATTATTTGTGTTTAGGGATTTAGGATTTGTGTTAGTCGGCTGTGTTCAATTCTAAGGTGGGTGGGTAATCATGTCTTCTCTGTGCTTAGTTCAGTAAAAGGTAATCCATGGCTTCACTGCTGACTGCGGTTGTCAGGTCAGCTTTTCCTCTTCCTAGGAGAGCCAACACCTCCCGGCAGCAAGACTCGATTCATAAGACATATCATTCCCAGTGATGCCCACATGTGCTGGGGTCGAAATGTATTTGTTCGACTTTTCTATGCCTTATAACATTTTTAGGTACTTATGGGTTCGTATGACAATAGGATATTCAGAGTACATGATAAGCAAGCCACCAAGCGTACTTATAGAATCTGGTATGATAATAATATTTTTATCTGTATGTGACATTGAAAAAACGTATAAGACAAAAACTATACATACGGTTTAGTTCCAAAGTGGAAGTATAACAGAGATGTAGTTTACTCTTGTGGATTGAGGTTGTACTTCTGACTAAAAACCATCAATGAAGATTGCCAAGTAGTGCTGTAGGAATTGGAGTAGTTTATATAATTCATTTAGGTATTCGGAGGGAGGGGAGGGGGAAGAAGGAGGTATTATTTTTATGGAATGTTGATAAATCTAGGTATAGCTTCAGAGTTATATAGGTCCAAGGTGGAGTATTTAATACTACAATGGTGCTCGATATAGCCTTTTATTCATTGATAATGAATAAGAATTTTTTTTCAGTGCGCAATGTAGCATTTGATTTTTGCTGAAGTATTCTTGAAAATTTTGGTTAGAATAAATATTTATAGACAGTAAGTAAAAGTTGCCTGTATATCCAGGAGAGGTAATTAGCGGCTAACTTGTATCGTTGGAATAGTAAGGGTGGTTATCTGGAGTCGAGGAAGAGCTTTGCGTGTGGTTGGTCCAGAATGCTCCGTTTGCAAGTCGAATCCCGGTTTTGTGTCAAGCTTTAATAAATCTACAAAGCTAGCTGAGTCGTACACAAAACTCCCATAGTCGAGCTTGGTGCAAATCAAGATAGATTCTTAACATCGTACATCTGTCACCTCCTTATAATGGCAAGAATTTGTAGAATTTTCATTTATGTCAGGTCTATCTCTTAACTAGTGGTCCGAAGACCCCTGGAGTTCCGCAGACAACGTCCAGGGGGTCCGCTACATCTCATTGGGAAATAATTTTAATTAAAATATTCTTTAGAATACTTCTTATCCATCTTAATTTCCTACCTCTTATAAATCCAAATTTATGCGATAAATCGATAACTTCCAGGGACTGGAACTGTTCGGAACTGTTTTTCAGTCGGATTAGGTTATTCAGTAAGGGCGCTGTTTAGTTGTCAAATCCTTTCTAAAGTGTCCCTGAAAATGAAGATAGTTAGTGTTGTTGGTTCAAACCCTCTGGAGGATAATATGAATTTCAACCAAAGTAAGTTTGAATACTTAACAAAAATAAGCCGAATTATCCTCTTATATAGTCTTGTTTCTTAATGGAAAAATGATTTTTTTAGATAAATTGTATATTTTCAATCTTTCCAATGAGAGTTATATTAATCATTCAAAGTTTGCTTATTAACACAGCTTATGTTACTTGCCCAATTAATTCTTCATGTATGATTTGTTTTCTTGACAGCAATTAAACAAATGACACGGTTTTTTTTCCTGGCTGTTTTCATGAAACAAGTAACTATATTTTTTAGATTTTTAAAGCACTTGCGAGGCTCTGGGTACTTTCGCATTGTTAACAGTATTACTAATATAATTAGGTATTTTGGTATTCAAAGTTAAAAAGATGTTTGTGTCTCGATTTATTTAGCCTTACAATATCTCCTCTGCTAGACTTCAATGATTTTTTATTCCTTAAATTTGAAATTCTAACTTTTTTTTCAATGGCTAATTGGTACTGTGTTTCACACAGCCTCATCAGTATGAGCATGAGTCACTGATATAAGTTGATGTTATTGATGAGCATATTATCAATCTAAAGCGAAAAAGCTGTTTTAGAGTCAAGCTTGCTAAGGTGGCAACTTAATGTCTTGAGGTATCATGCCTTCAAGTTTGTTAGACACGAATCTTAAAATATATATATCCTTTGAAAATTTAAATTCTTTTATTTTAGATTTTTTCTTTATGCTTGGCTAGTGGTATGGCTATAATGGTATATGTATTATATGCTTTCACAATGTGGCTTGCTTTTAGAGATTTATTATATGTTTTGCAAAATGGTGGTTTCAGGCCTCTTATTAAGTAACTGTGGGTGAGAGCTACATTTTCGATTCATGGTCCTGTTGAGGTTATCTCTTCAGTTCTGAATTCTCTAACAGATGTCTTCCATGATATGTTGACATCCTGTTGATATTGATTTCTTCAAGGTTGCAGGGTGATGGATTCCATATTTGTTGTCATTGATCTTTCAAGACTTTTATGCGCCAGCATCTCTAATCATCAACTATGCAGCCATGCGCAAATCGATGTAAAATTGGTTTTGACTAGAGAAATTGTAGTTTTGACTTGAAATGATTCCGAAAGCTGCCTTTCTACGGGGCTTTCTTTTTTCATCTTCTATTGATGCTTGTGTCCAGCTAACAAAAGATAAATAATAATAATTTCCATAACTTACACCCTAATTCATGTCTAGAAAGAATTTTTTCTTACCTGTTTTACTATGAGCGTCTGGGAATTTCTTTCTCTTCCAGTTGATTTTTTACAAGCAATACAAAACAAAGTTTTTTTATCAGAAATAAGGTTGTTGTAATTATATATAAAGGTTCTAATTTTCGACAAGACACTTGTTCTGACTTTCGGCATTATTTAAAACTTGACATTTAACTTGTATAATAACAATAACTACTATAACTTCTGAAGAAGTCTGAGTTAAAAATTACACTTACCTCTTCAAACTCAGTGGGAATACTGAGGGGTTATAGACAGAGTGGGAGGATACTTAAAATTGATGTTAAATTAATAAAAACAATAAAATGCCTTATGCTGGAGGGTTTTTTTTTTTTTTAAATAAAAACTACTGACTTCCGAATATGTACATCAGCACCACTTTTTTCTTTTCAACTAATACTTTAATTATATATTTTATTCAGAAAAAATTGATAAAATAAAATATTAAATATTTATTAGTGTATCTATGTATTTTTATTACTGAAAATTAGGTTCAATCAGTTTTGACATTAAAATTTAATAATCAAAAGAGCAAAAAATGCAATATAAAACAAAAATGTGCAATTTAGCCTCAAAAGAGCAAAACATGCATTATAAAATTGTAATATATTATTCCCTAGTTGATAAATTGGATTGCTGTATACATGCAAGCATTTAGAATGTGCTAAACCGTGGAAATCTGGTCTCTAGTCATAACTGAGCTATAATAATAACGGAGTCAGTTGCTAGAATGGCATGCTTTAAAGGCCGTTCAGACGAGTTGATCAAAATTGGAAAGTGAGCCCAATTTATGAAGAGATCTAAAGATTTATTGGGATGCTCGTTTTTCCGCTCTAACAACTCCTATACGCTTCTTTTATTCTCCAAATTTATTTCATTAACCTTATATTATACATTTTTTTTTGAGATTTGAATTTTTCTTAAATTTGTATATATTTTGGCTAAAGAAAAGGGGGGAAGAGGAAGAGAAGAAATAAAAAACAACGAAACTGTATGTTTAGTCTATTATTTTTCACTTTAAAAATAGTTTTAATTTTAACATTGCACAATAACTCTTTGATTTAAGTTTTTTCCATATATTTTAGATATATTTTTACTTTCACTTATTATATATAGTAAGGGAAAGTATTTCCATCATGAAAATTTTCGAATTCCAGTTTTCGATGGAAATACACATTTTAGGGTCCCCTGAGTCCAAATAACCAACAAATATTAGCCCGAGGCGTTACAAAACCTTTTTCATAAAAATGAGCTTACCAGAATAGCCACTTTATACCATGCATTTTGCACCTTTTTTCGATTTTCTCGAAAACGGTTCCGACGAATTTGATTAAACTCGCTATATCAATGTAAAATTTAATGGGTTTTAATATAGTTTAGGTTTCATTCGGGTTAAAATGGTTTGACAGGGCTTAAATGCCGATATTTTAAATTTTCTTTCTCTAATGTACCTTTAATTTTGTTGATTCTATAAAAATAACTATATTATCTTGTTACCACTGATAAAAAACAGGTAAATATATAAATTGAATGAATTCGATAGCCAACTAAAGGAGTAAAAGGAAAACATATTTTTAGTGCAAATTTTTGTTCATTTTTAAGAACAGTAATAATAAGTACAATATACAGTTGGAACCTAAAGATTTTAGAAAAAATATTATCTTATACTCAAGCTTTCAAAAGTTAATAGAGAGTAATGAAAAGAAGATAAAACTAACTGATTATTTTAGATGATAATATAATAGATTTTTAATAAAACACGTGTTTCTATATAAATTCAATTTAATTAATTCTTTAATAATTTCACATATTTTTATCTCTAACTGTATTTGAAAATTCTTTCATTGATTTTAAAAATGAAGGTAAGTGAAAGTCGTGTGTTGCCTGCACCAGGTTTTTATTATTACTTTACTAGATCCATAGTTATTGAAAATGATCATGTGATATTTGATTTATTGTATGTATTAAAGTATAATATTTACAATATAGTTCTGTTGTGTGGATGGGGTATGAAAGAAATCTTCAACAGAACTTGGATTATTGTAAAAAAGGCTTCACAAAATCAGACTCGACTGTTAATGTTTACATGATTTTTTTTTGTAATTAATAAATCTCTCTTGGTATCTTTGGAGTCAATAAACATTGTTTCCATGTTTATAATCTCGAAGTCCTCAGTTGTTTTGATTAGGAAGCTCTTCTGTTTACCTTTTATAATGCCATTCAGTAAGAACATCAGTATATTTTAACATAAACTATAATCCTATAAATCCGGCTTTGTTTGAAAATTAAAGAACACCACCAGATATAGATGAACATACAATAGAACAAAAAGTGTTAGTTTGATACATTAATATTAAAGTTTTTATTTTGATTGGTTAATGTAAAATGAAATATAAAAAAATGTAAATTAACATAAAATTCTTAACAGTGGAGCATAACAAAGATATAAATAACAATAAATTCCAATTTCTTTATTAAGTAAAAGCTTTATTAATAAAAATACCTACATACATACATCCTCGGCGCTACAGCCCAGTTCAGGCCCTGGCCTCCAGAAGAAACCTTCTCCACTTTTCTCTATTCCTGGCCATCGTCCACCAGCCTGACGCTCCCAGCTGCACTGCATCCTTTCCAACCTGGTCCAACCATCTCATTCAGGGTCTCCCTCTCTTCTCCTTATGCCTACCGGTGCATAGCTCATTATTCTCTTGGGGATACAATCATCTGCCATCTTTTGAACGTGGCCAGCCCAACGAAGTCTGCTTATCTTTATAAATCTCACCACTGGGACATCCTTATACTTTTCATAAAGCTCTCGATTAGGTCTTATTCTCCAAAGACCATTTTCGCATATAGGCCCATAAATCCTTCTCAGTATTCTTCGTTCGAAAACAGCAATCTTTTGTTCATCTGTTTTCCTTAACACCCAGAATTCACAGCCATAAGTCAGTATGGGCCTAATCAGGGTTTTGTAGAGCGTGGCCTTCCTTTCCTTATTAATTTCTTCAGTTTTAAATATTCTTATTAGACCATAATAACCCCTCGTAGCAGCTAAAATTCTCTTCTCTATTTCTTTGGAGGAATTATTTTCGGCATCTACAAACGACCCGAGGTATACAAATCCCTGAACTGTTTCAAATTTGTATCCTTGTATCTCAATACATGGTTCTCGTACCTCAGCCCCTGCAACCATATACTTGGTCTTGGATTCATTTATGACAAGTCCCATTGTCTTAGCAGTTTGCTCTAAAGCTTTAAAAGCCTCTCTTATACCCGATTCTGATCTACTGACTATATCTATGTCATCTGCATAAGCTAGTAGCTGAACACTTTTATTAAAGATATGTCCGCCTGTTTGTATTTGAGAATCCCTTATCACTTTCTCCAGAGCTATGTTGAATAGTAGGCATGCCAGGGCGTCTCCCTGCTTCAGTCCATTCCATGTTTGTATGGGGTCTGACAGGTTGGATTGGATCCTAATTAGACATTTAGTGTTAGAGATGGCTACTCTCACCATACGGACCAATTTGGGCGGTATATTCATCTCTCTCATAGCTTTATAAAGCATCTCTCTATTTATGGAGTCATACGCAGCTTCAAAGTCCACAAATAAATGGTGCGTTGTAATTCCGAATTCTAACGTCTATTCCAGGATTAGTCTTAGCGTGAAGATCTGATCAGTGGTTGATTTACCTCGCATGAAGCCACATTGGTAGTCCTTTATAATCATTCCTGCATACGGAAGTAATCGGGTGAATATTATATTGGATAATATTTTGTATGCTGTATTGAGCAGAGAAATGCCTCTGTAGTTTTTACAGATAAAAGGATCGCCTTTCTTGTGTATTAGGCAGATCATTCCATTATTCCAGTCTTCAGGCATTTCCTCCTCTGTCCAAATCCACTCCATGAGATGTGTTAATTCCTTCACAAAGTCCTGACCTGCGCTCTTAA
The DNA here is from genome assembly GCA_023052935.1 of Piezodorus guildinii. NCBI lineage: Eukaryota > Metazoa > Arthropoda > Insecta > Hemiptera > Pentatomidae > Piezodorus > Piezodorus guildinii. The sequence goes on along the minus strand of CM041292.1, from coordinate 136,139,989 downwards.
AAAGAAGACCATCCGTTCCTGCGGACTTATTATTGTTCAGCTTCTCTATTGCCTCGCATACCTCGTCATAGGAAGGGAGCAGCTCTTCCCTGTCATCCGCTAGCTCTTCTGCCACCTGATCCGCTCTTCTTTCTCCCGCACTATATTCTTCATTCCTACCTATGAGTTCACTGAAGTGTTCAGTCCATCTCCTAATGAAATCTTCTGTGTTATTGAGGAGCTTTACACTTTTATCTCTACAGGCAATAGATTGAGGCTGGAATTCTCGTCTCATGTTGTTGACTTTTCTATACATGTCTCGGCTTAATTTCTTGCTATTGAACTCCTCTATGCTTTGCAGCTGCTCTGTCATATGCTTTATTTTTTTCTCTCTATGGACTTTCTTTTCATTTTTTCTAGCATTTTTATATTCTTCCAGTGCGGCTCTAGTACGTTTTCTTTGGATCATCATTTGATATGCCTTATTCTTTATATCCGTTACTTCCTTACACTCATTATCGAACCACTCACTCCTTTGGATTTTCTGTCTCATGCCTATAGTTTCCTCTGCAGAGGCAGACAAAATACCCTTAGGGCCATCCCAATGGCTCTGTACTCCTTGTAACACGCTATCAGACCGCTTCCATGCTACCATTTTCTGATCAGTACAATCTCCGAATTTCTTAGTCATATCCTCTTTCTTAAGCTTCTCTGTGTTGTATCTAAATGTCCTTACGCCCTTCACATTCCTACAATTAGATATTCTTGCTCTCAATTTAGCAACTAAGAGGAAATGATCACGATCAATGTTCGCACTTCTAAATACCCCAACGTCCTGTAGATCCGATCTATGGCGTCCCTCAATTAGGATATGGTCTATTTGGTTTACTGTGGTCCATGTTCCCTTGTGGATGTCTTTGTGATCAAACAATGTTCCTCCTATTACAAGGTTGTGGCCAACAGCAAAATTCAAAAGACGGAAACCGTTGTCAGAGTGATCTGAGTGTAGTCCATATTTTCCAATGTTATTGCATAGATGATCCTTACCTACTTTTGCGTTTAGATCACCTATTATTATTTTAATATCATGCCTAGGGCTTCCAGAACAAACCCTTTCCATTAAGTCGTAAAATTCGTCGTTTTCTTCTTCGGGCTTATCTTCAGTTGGTGCGTGCACATTTATTATTGTATAGTTAAAGAAAGTACCCCTCACTCTAATTTTACAGATCCTAGGAGTAAATGGTTTAAAGTCCATTATTCTTTGTTTGATCTTGTGGCTTACAAGAAAGCCAGTACCGAATGTATGATTTCGATCATGACAGCTATAAAGGACCGAATAATCCTTCCGGTCCATCTCATCTCCTGTACAGCTAATATATCCAATTTATACTTGGAAGCCTCACTCGATAGAGATTTTAAGGCTCCAGGCCTATATAAGGAACGTACGTTCCATGTTGCAATTCTGATGTCGTTTCTTCTTTTCCAAGTTCCAGTCCGTTTCCCAAGAATCTGTCCGGCTTTTCTATTTTCTTCTGGTTTCATAACATGAGTTTTTTTTTTGTTTTTTTTCCGAGGTGGGCCGTTAACCCTACTCTCAACCCCCAACCTGGAGGACCAGGGGATTTATATTCAGAGCTCCCGTCTCCTGGAAGAGATGTCTTGACAGGACAATCGAGCCTCTTCTACCTGTTCGCAGTAAACCACCTCACCGGGCCTATGAGCGCCACCGTTGACATACAAAGATGTTCGTCCACTGCCGCACTTCTTATATGCCCTGCTGCCAGCATATAGATTTTGGACGATTTAATAAAAAAAATAATTTAAATAATCATGAAAATGGTATATAATATAATTTGGATATTATATATAGTGTGTGTGTATCCTATTGCAACGATGTACTTAAATTTTTTTGTTTTGTTTTTTATAAATTATTTGATGCCATTTTTTTAATGTTTCAATAATTTGAAAAAAAAAAATCGAATTATATAATTTATTATAGCTAAAATTGAAGAGCTGACTATGTTAAATTGTATGGAAATCTTTCTCTTTTCGCTGGTCCACTTTTTCAGGTACAAACAGAACCACTGTGCCTGTTTAGACGTTACAATTTCTCGGGTTCCAATTTCTCTTTGTCCGTTTATCAAGGGTATGACCACGATTTATCAAGCTCCCTTGTTAATTTTTTAGGGGTGATTGGCTAATCTGAACAGCCTTATATGTTCTTTGATCTTCTTTTGAGGAAATTCATCTATTTCCTTGACAACAAAGATAAGGTCCTGTGCTGATTCAATTCTCATTCTCATTTTTTTACTTTTGATTAATATATATATTTTTTTTTATCATATTAGATTTTTCATTATATCTTCTTTGAAGTTTCAGATTTTATGCAGAAAAATGGATCATCATCTCCTGAAATAGCTATTGATGGCATGAATGATACCAAAAATCCATTACTTACAACTTATCCTTGGATATTATATTTCAGACAAAAATGTCTTTCAGAATTAAAGAATAGTAATATGAGGAGTTTGATGAAGTTAATAAAACTTTACAGTGGGTAAGTGCTATAAAAATATATCTTAAGTATTGTAAAGTTTTTAAAATAAGACAAAATAAGTTTGTATAAGATAACTGATCTCAGTTACATATCTTGGAGATACATACCCACTGTATATTATTTGATTTTCAAGGTATTTCTATAATACCCAAGACCCCGAGAGCACCCAATGCTCTAGCACTAGACAACTGTACTCATCAAAATAAAATTGTTAGGTCTAATTTTTTTAATGCTATTCATCAGTTATTGGTAACTCAATTTTGTTTTTAAGAATAACATATTAATCCATGAATTTATTTACTGAATACCAATCATTAAATAGCATATTTGGGGAAAGCTTTGGAAATTATTGTTGATAACACTTTTTACTAATTAGGTTCTTCTTTGTTTCAGAAATATTTCAAAAGCTGTTGAAGAATGTTATCACAAACCCAAAAGAGCATTGAAGCTTAAAATAGAAATTTCAAACACTCTCACATATTTCCATTATGCTTATAAAGAAATCAAAACAGTGAGTGCTGAATAGAATATTTATTATTATATCCACATATATTATTGGTATCTTTTTTTAACTAATTATTTGTGCATTATTGCTTTTCACTTATTTGTGATCTTATTATATACATTATCTATCATTTTAACACTTATTTGCTCTTTGTTTTCAGAAAATTTGTTTCTTTACATGTTTTACATGTCACTTCTGACATCAAAGGAGAAAAAATAAAATAAATTGCAAATTAAAAAAAAAAAAATAGTTTCATTTTATTTAAACTTTTTCTTATTTGTTTCAAAATTTCTCATGTTTCTAATTCTATATGTTGTGTCAATGTGATTTAACAAAACATTGAATTGAGTTAATTTATATTTGTGGATAATTCAATGTTATTGTATTTTGCATTGAACAACTTTAGCAGCCAAGATTGAGAAGTAAATGGGAATTATTTTTCAGCCCTTAGAGCACTTCTCATATTTGGAGAAAATGTCTGATCTTATGGCTATGTATGTGGATATGGAAATTAACGCATCTAGGTATTATTTTTCTGATTATTACTGAATTTCTTCAGAATCTTCCCTATTTATTTTATTGTGAAATATAACTCTTTAATCGTATACATTTTTTCTTCAATTTGCTTCATGTGTATATTCCTATAGTATTCATAATTACTTTGTGTATTTGATGTTTATTTGGTATATCTTTCTTTTTATCAGCATTTATTTGCATAATATCTTACTTTGATTAACCTCTCTTTCATTTCATCACTAATTTTTTTCGGAGATATACTCGGATTTAAAGATATACTTGTTCTTCCACCTTAAGATAAAATTAGGTTTTCTTAACATCTTGGCTAGCTAGCCTGGTGATCAGTATGACCATTACATGATATTCTGTTTGGACCATGGTGGTCATATTGTCAGCCACTTGAATATCTTATACTTTACCTATGGACCAAAGTGACTATGGTACTTCATCTATTATTTTCTTGTCTGTGTATTTTATTTTGTGTATTTTGTTTTTAATTTTAATTTATGTTATTTTTGAATGAAACTGCTTTATCCTTTTACTTCTCTACATAGGACACCTACCTTTATTTTTTTATCTGTCGCCATCTATTATTTTTAATCCCTTCATTTTATGAGATAATAATATTTATTTTTCTATGTATTTTTAACTAATGTTAATTTTTTTTTTAGGTTATGTTTTTTTTTTATGTTAAAACATAAATAAAATTGTTGTTTATTTTTTTTATTGATGAGAATAAACAGTTATGTGGGTTTTTAAAATATTTAACCTATTTTTTTATTTTGGTGTAGGTGATTTAGGTTCAATCTAAGGCTTAGTAAATTTAAATTCTTCGCGGATCTTAAAGATAAATAAACTATTACGTAATGGTTTTGATTGTATGAGTTGATTAATATTTACTTTTTTCATCTAGTTATCTCTGGTTTCATTAAGCTCATTATGGGTTTTGAAAATGCATGAAATGAAAATTATAAGGAAATTAATACTGTATAGTAACAGAAGGGCAAATAGATGCTGGCATCATGACGAATGTTGTCTTTAATAAACTTTACCTCTCTTGATTTCGAATAAAGGTTATAGAAAATCAGGAGCAAAACATTAAGGGACACTTCATATTGTGAGAGGTTTGACTCTACCCAAGTACCTACATTTGGATCCAATGACAGAAGATTGCTGCTTCAATAAGGATAATAACATCGTTGCACCCAATAAGTCAAAGTTTTCTGTGGCTTGCACATGTTTGTTCATATAATAAAAAAAAAGAAAAAGGGAAAAAATGCTATGGATGACATAATGTCCCATTGATCAATAACCTTTTTTTGCATATAAATTTATTCTTAAAGTCTTGCAGTATTTTTCATAGCTACTAGAATTAAATTTTTTAAAAAGAGGGAAAATTGGTTCTGAGCATCTGAAAGTGCTAAAGAAAAGATGATTACGACAATGAATTTCTTTGCAACAGGAAGGAGTAATGAAGATCTGAACTATATCTTTGCTGTCACAGTTGCCATTCTCTCTATTCTGGGTACTCCTAATTTCCAACAAATAGCAATACACCTTATATACGTAAATTATAACTTTGCGATGTAGCAAGTGTGGATTCCATAATCTTATATAATTCTGCCCCCCCCCTCTCCTGGATATCGGAGGATTCTTGGATATCATTCATTCTTTGGCACATCTGTCCTGTAGTTTACTTGAACAGTTAGCCGATATCCTGGGCAGGACACTGAAAGAAAAGTCAGAGGTTTCTATTCTAAAGCAGGCAACATATTAGACTAAAATGGAAAGAATCTGAGTTTCATTAGCCTCTTGGAATGTTAATGCTTGAATGAAAGAAATTATCAATCAACTCAATTTAGGTATTGCGACACAAAAAAAATAAGATGGAGGAAGAGAAAAAAATAAGTTATCCATTCTGTACAGTGATCGTGTTAAGCTGTTTTTTTCTCTTAACTTTTTGTTGTTTTTTTTATTTGTTTTTATCCTCATACTCAGTTAAAAAGAATCAAATAAACCTAATAGAAGAGAAATTAAATTTTGGGCCAAGAGTAAGAGATAGTTGTAATACGATAGCAGCCAAGATGTTATGCTATTGTCCTAAATATTACAATATACCCATGAATATATTTAAGGTCTGTTCCCATAAGACTATTTTGCCTGCTGCACTTATGAGGAACAAGTTTAAGACAGAAAAAACTGTACTGCACATAATGTACAAGCAGGTTAAATTGTCTTATGTGTACAGACCTGTTATATTAACACTACCAAGTTAATATCATCATATTATCAAAATATCATTCTTTTTAAAGAAAATGTTTTTTAATGAAATTTGATAAAGCTTAACTGTCTTTTTTGAACCAGGTTAAAAAAAAATATTTATCCAATTTTCTTTATAAGACTTTTAATTAAATATTTGTTTTTAACATGCAGTTTGCTCAAAGAATTTGAAAAAAAAAATATTTATTTCAAATAAAACTTATTTTGCAATGTCAAATGTTTTACTTTTTGATTTTCAGTTATTGTTTGATAACTTTAATTTTCAAAGTTCTTTGTTGATTAACTATTAAATTCTTCATTTAGGACTGGCATTGAAAGTGTGAGCAAGGTGTCTAGCATGATCACATCATCATTAAAATTATATTTTGGTGAGATTTTTTATTTGTTATTGCTTTTTCAATATCATAGCTGATTTTTAAAAACTTAAACCTCTGTGCATTTTGTTAATACAAGTTAAGTATAGACTAGTCTCTACCTCCATGAAAAATTAATAAATGAGCTAGAAAAGTAATTAATAAATACTCTTATGTTCTTATACCATAAAATTATTATAGAAAAACATCATTCAAAATCTGATTTAACAGTTATGCACTTAATGAGATTTTTCCAAATGAACCAACTATATGTCATATAAGTAGTATTTTTTTCTTTCACTAATGTTGTGTATTTTGATTGTCAGGTAAATATCCAGAATATATCCTAGGTTCCGTTTTGAAGACAAAACTAATTACAAAAAGATGCAGTGAACTCGGTGACCTTATATTTGGGTTTGTAATTAAGTAATAATAAAAATAAATGGTAATACTCCAGAATACTAAATCCTGTTACATGGTATCCAAAATGAGCTCTGTATTTTACTTGAACCTATATTTGTGGCCTAAAATTAATGACTATAAAAATCATTCTCTGTATATATATATATATTTTTTTTTTGAGCTGGCATAGGGATTGCACCAAGACCAGATCGGTTTATTGTGCTCCATAGAGTCAAAAATGGTGTTATTAGAACATGAATTTTGATGCAATAGCAAACTTCAGAAGGCTATTTGGATTGACTAGTTTGTTGTTCACAGGGTGTTCTAAGCGGACTTCACCAAATAGAGTGAACCTTAACTTTGAAAGCCTGTCACAGCAGCAGATTATGTGGAAAGATGTTTCATCTTCCTGACTACATAGTCTACATAAAGGGGTATTAGAGATACCAAGTTTGAACATGTGGTAGTTGAGTTTTCTGTGTTCTGTGTAAATAGCAGTAATGGTTTTTAAGCATGGCCTACTCATACTAACTAGACATTTCCTTCTACTAATACTAGGACCGTCTAAAAATTTATGTGAGTGTTTAAGTCCCTTATTTAACCAGAGTTGTTTAAATAGTCCTAAAGGCAGAACTTAAACTGATTCCACATAGAGGTTCTGGTGTAATGGAAATTTTTGCTGAGCCCTTCCCAAGCTAATTCATCAGCTCTCTCATTCCCAATGAAACCAGTGTGTCCAGGTGCCCATTAAATGCTAACGCTATTGTTCCTAGCAAGATTGTTAAGGGTCAGATTACATGCCTCAACGACTTTTGAGATTGTTCAAGGCCCCAAGTGCAGCCTGACTATCAGTATAAATACTTATCTTTTTACCACTTGTATTCAGACACATAAGTCAGTTGCACAATGGAGAATATTTTTGTATTAAATATGTTATTATTTCAACTGATAATATTTATTCACTATACATAAAAGGAAACTCTCTCTACATTTTGTGTCAGCTAAAGTTCTACTGGTGATGAAAATAATAATTCAATGAAACAAAAAAAAAATCTGTTGCCTCCAGCTGCCTGCCAGTTTTGGTGGATTTATGAGGGGACCTAGCCGGATTTAGTTTTCTGAAGTATTGCTTAATTGAATATTGTTTGAAGAAATATCTTATTTGCCTTAGTGTTATACAGGCTCTTGATATTTATATTTTTCAATTAGATGGGTGCTGAGAGATAGTCCAGAATATTCATTAGATATTATTAAGTATATTCAAAACATTCTTGCTTATAAAATGTGGAAAGAAATTATGCAAGATTCTAGATTGAAACAACAACGAATAGCACAACTAGCTTGTAGGAGACTGGAGCCACCTGTTGGATTTAAAGAAAAACTTGAATCAATCCCAGTTCTTCGAGATTTATTTCCTATTTTACCAAAATCTGATATAACTAACTTTTTAATGAAGGCTAAATTTTCAAGTAGAAAGAAAACTCAGGTAAAAATTTATATTTATAGTATAGTTAAATTTAATTTATCAATAATTATGTATAAACTTGAGTTTTAATTGTTTATTTTCTATTTCTTCAGATATTTTATAAAGCTGTTGCCGATCCTATAGTATTAACTCAATTGAATCATACTTCCTTTCCTGTTATTGATGATTCTGGCTCAATCTTTCTGAAAAGGTATATTATATACATTATATTTTTTTAAAGTTATCTATTTCAGTCATTAAATCATAAAATTATTTAATATTTTACTCAAAATTCATAAAATAAATTTAATTAACCAAGTAAACAGCACGAATGATTTTTACTTGCGACAAAATTTAATGACTAAGATAATTGAAGTTGTTAGGATTGATAGGCTTAACAAAGCCATGCTTAATTCAGAGCCTAAAATTATGTCTACGGCAAGATTACAAATTTCAGTTAAAATCTTCTGGTTTTATGAAAATATTGGGATAAAGTATAAAAAGTTATTTGCAAATTAATGTGTGCAATTTATGGTTAATAATTAATAGGCTTTCTTTTGTGAAAACTTATCATTTTTATTTATCACATAAGTGTAGTTCTTCTAATAAATTATGAATTTGTTAGATGATGACCCGTCATTAATTCTGGAAACTTTGATTTAATTTTCTAGAATCTTAGTTGGCTTTGTAATAAAAAAAAATCTGTACCACTACAACCCATGGAGGGTCTTGGGCTCAGTATATATAGAGATTCGTTCTGTTTCCAGGCCAACGGCAGTGCAATGAGGTGATTAGGCCTTAATCGCGCTCAGCCGCCAGGTTTTTTCCCAATTAATTTAGGTACCCACTTTAAAGAGGCTGGCTCTGCCCCAGGAAGGTCTCCTTAAGGTCGCCCCCTGACTGAATTAACAGAATAAAGAATACTCTGCCACAACCGGGATTCGAACCTAGGACCCGGAGCACAGCAGACTATATGATATATACGCTCTATCCACTAGACCATGCTGCTACCCTTGGCTTTGTAATAAAATGATAAAACTGACCATTTTATTGATTTTACATGTATTAGACATTGATTTTTTTTCTTATATTTTAAAATGGGCAATTCAGAACAATGTAAATGCATAGTTATTTGTTTGCCTCTTCTTAATATTTTTTTCATATACTTAGGTGATTTTAAAATGGTATTTATTGCTTAAACATTTGTTTTAATTACATTGTTGTTATTATGTTATATTTGTCTGTATGTTTTAGGGCAATACCAAAGTTGACCAACTTTTAAACAATGTATGGGACATTTTCAATGGCAATAGAGGTCTCAGTAGTAGTTTAACAAAAAATATAGCCAGCAGTTCTTCTGATGACTTATTAAAGAATACCAAATTCAAACGAAAGAGAGAAGATAATAATTGCATCAGTTCTGAACCTAATAAGAGACCACCTGAGAATTCATCTCTGTCTGGAGAAGATAAACATGCTATAAAGTTAGAGACTGAAGATATATTTAATCGCTTAACGTATGAAAGTCTTTATCAATATGAACACTCAATTGAAGATTTTTTTCACGCCGAAGAAGAAAATAAAGACAGGTTGTGTTGGAAGTCTGATGTGGACAAAGGACTGAAGGAAAAAGATAATTATATCATGAAGGAGGATAAATTGGAGGACTTTGACGCCTCTGAATGTTACATGAAATCAGACTTTGAAGATGAAATTATCAGTTCTTCAAATGAATGTTTGTTTGATCTTAAAGAAGATTTTAGTGTTGTTGAAGGTGAGAAAGGGGATGATGGTGAACATTCCTCAAGTCTTCCTCTTAAAAAGAGAAGAGGGTTTCCGTATAATAAATATGTTAAAAAAGATAATAGTGATACATCAGAAATGGTTAGTGGTGAACATGAAGAGAGAAAGATGGTTTTCAAGACCCCTGCTCAGTTGAAAGCATTTAATAATCCCTTTAATGAATCAACTGGTGGTCTTATTACCTTAGCTCTCGGATCCCGTATGTATTTCAAACAGAAATCTGTTATTATTAGCATTCATAGTTTGCTTTTTATGAAAATTTTATGCTTGCAAATACCAGTAAAAAAGAAAAAAAATTCCTAAAGCTCTTGAAGCATCAAATAATTTATTCATTTGATTATTACGTTTTAAGATCATTTTGACTATATCGTAATGGTTAAAATTAAATGGGGAATTTCGAGATATTGTCATTCTCTATCAAAGTTAAGTCGTAATTTTATTGCAAAGGTTATCGCAAAATCAAGAAAGAACTGATTGCTCAGATTTTTCAAGAAATAAGTTTTCTCAGATTGAACCAACTATAACATACTAATGCTTTATTTTGCTAAAATGTTACAATATATTTTTTTAACTTTTTGTTGTTTCTGGGGGAGGGGAGGTCATTTATGATTTAATTTTTGTCTTATAATCATTTTTTTTTACTTCTTCCCTGGCTATAAGTTTATTTCCACTTATTTTATGTTTAAAATAGGAAAAGTTCTATAATTTTAATTGAATAAACAAAAGAAATAAAGGCGTTAATAACCCCTGAGTTTTACGCCTCAAAGCCCAAACCAACAACATCTATAATTTGTAATTAATGAAGTTGAAGAAAATTAACTCACTTCTTAAGTTCAAATGTACCTTAATGTTTAACATCATAGTTATAAATTTATTGTTTTATTAATTGTAATCTTGAATATCCGTGATATCAATAAATGTTTTTGGCAGTCTTTATGGGTCGATTGCTAGGTTTGGACACCATAATGTCATGGCTCATTTTTTTTCCAATTTAGTTACAGAGAATTTTAAAATAGAGTCTCTTGTACTGTGAAGGTCTAAGAGTTATCTTTGTTTCTGAAGGAAAAATCCGTAATTATCCACAAGTGCGTTACGGGGTCAATGAGCCCCGTATTCTTTCCTTAGTTTAAATGTATTCAGCTTCCTGAAAATTTATTAATTTTGGCAAAATCGTTTGTTTTCCCACTCTATAGGTTTAGGTGAGTATACCACTGCAGCAGAATGTTAATTGATTCATTCAGAAGTTTGAAACCTCGTGGAAGTTGTACTCATTAATACATGTTTTTTCTTTTTTAATCAAAACACTTTTTCACTCCATAAAATTAAATTTTATGATATCTTAAAAACGGGAAATGACTTTGATTTTTTGTGAGGTTCGGTCTCCCTCCCACCCTCTAAACATAACCGTTTTCATACTTTAGGAAATAAAAAAAAATTAAATTAAAAAGAGGCCCTTCTCCCCTCATCGTCGAGTAACTTATCATTAAAAAATGATTTTAGGGGAATTAAAAAGTGGACTTTAAGAGTTTTTGAGTAAAATAAAAATAATAATATGGAATCAACCAATTTCTGAAAAAGGTTTTCTGTTCTCAAATTTTTTTTTTTTTTTTTTTTTAATGCATGAGATAGTGGTCCTTGGTAATGTAGTTTATGTAAAAATTATTTCATTCTGTCATGCCGGTTACAGGTTCCATAAAGGTTTGGTCAGGTGTATACTGTGGCTTAGTTATGAAGGCCTATTACAAAAAAAAAAAAACAATTCAGTGTTCCCTATGCATGGAACTTTCCTCCTAAATTTCAATATTTCTGCATGTATTGGAAATTTGAATGAAACAAGAATCATATTGTTACGGGCTACGGGGTGTGAGAAATGAACTACTCCAGTTTACAAATTACAAATATTTATTAAATACAGAAAACACAAATACAAAGGGATTACTAACCACTATATTAACAATATTAATGGAATCACTAGCTTAACTACTAAACAGTATACATATAAAATGAGGTATTCCTAACAAATAAACTACTTACGTAAATTCATACAATCTGTTAGACTTATTCTAGAACTTACAACTATAAAACACATATATAAACTACAGTCTTCTAATTTCCCACCGACCGGTTATCACAATATTGACACACAGTTTCACTATACTGTCACACTGTCACGAACTGTTCACTGTCACTGTTCACTGACACATCACTGATACTTGTTGAGCCGGATTAAGACTAACTCCCCTAGACTCAGGGGACCGCTATTTGTACCACCGCCGAATCTTCTAGACCCGGGCGCAGGTAGGGTGGTGGGCCTTTCCAGGCACTTCGAGGACTGTCCAGGTCCAGAAGTCTCTAGCCTCATCTAGGCCCCTCCAGGCGTGGTCCACCCGTCATTGTCTTGACCGTAGCACTACCCCCTCCTTAGACGTGCTCTGCCCCAGAGCACAGATTGCAGAAGCTGAGCGATGCTGATCTTCCTCCGATGTAGGTGTTTTGTCTTTCCAGGGGTTGAACGTGCATACCATTATGATGACTCCAGAGTTGGCGAACGTCTCTTCTACAATGTTCCTGACAATCCTCCACTCCAGGCCATCGTATCCACAACCCAACTTCGGGATGGCGAGCTTGGTGACACGCAGTTCCAGAAGCTTTCTCCGCAGGTCGTCAAGACTCCGGCGCAGTGTGTCGTATGTCGGCTTCTGCTCTGATGAACTCTTGGTAACCAAGTAAAACAGGTGCCGGCCTTCATGCTCTTGATGGAGAGTCTTCCCAACTCTTGGTCCCTGGCGTTCCAGCTCTTCAATTCCAGCGAACTTCTTCCTGAAGACCGTCGCAATCCCCGGGAATTCCTCAGATGTTCGGCGACACAATGTGCTAGAGCATAGTCTACTGGTAACGAGAATATGTCTCTGTAAACTGTCTGCGTTACCCTAAGGGAGTCTGGCGCCTTAGGATGGGGAGTTAGGTCCTTGTCGGTGAGGTTCCTCACTTGCTGTTCCTCTGTAGGGCCATGGTTTCCCTTGTATGGAGCCAATCGGTTGAAATGGACTACCTTGGGTTTTCCTTTGGGCTGCTTCCTGATCCTATAGATGACATCATTGATCCTCTTGATGACCTCATACGGTCCGTCCCAGGAGTTTTGAAGTTTCGGTGAGTAGCCTTGCCTTCTTCGAGGATCGTGTAGCCAGACCAAGTCTCCAGGTTGGAAGCCACCTTTCTCTGCCTTGATGTCGTAACGCTCCTTCATTCTGTCACTTGCTCCCTGGATGTTTGTGCGAACCTTCTCGTGAATAGTGTTCATTCGCTTCCGTAGGTTCGTGACGTAGTCTTCTCCGGCGACCTCCTCATCAGGCTTGAAACCGAATTTCAGATCGCAAGGCAAGCGTAGTTCTCTACCGAACACGACATTGGCGGGGGTCTGCCCTGTCGTTTCATTGACTGAACTACGATAGGCTAGCAGGAACAGATGAAGATATTGGTCCCAGTCTCGCTGATGGTCAGAAACTACCTTGGCCAAATATCGACCCATCGTCCTGTTCATGCGCTCTACCATGCCATCGGACTGAGGGTGAAGAGGCGTCGTTCTGGTCTTCCGTATTCCTAGAGCCTCGCACATCCTGGTGAAGACTGCCGACTCAAAGTTTCTTCCTTGGTCAGCATGAAGTTCCATGGGCACCCCAAACCGACTGACGAGCTGCTTCACGAGAACATCTGCAACCGTGGCGGCCTCCTGATTCGGAAGGGCGTAAGCTTCCACCCACTTTGAAAAATAATCCATGGCCACGAGAATGTATCGGTTGCCATTATCTGTCACAGGAAAAGGGCCAGCGATGTCTACCGCTATTCTCTCGAATGGTGCTCCTACGTTGTATTTCTTCATAGGTGCCTTCTTTTTCCTTATCGGTCCATTAGAGGCGGCACAAGTTGCACACCGCCGGCACCAATCTAACACATCGTCCTTGAGGTTTGCCCAGTAAAAGCGTTCACGAACCTTTTCTAATGTCCGGTGAACTCCAAGGTGGCCACCAGATGCTCCATCATGTAATTCCCTCAGTACTTCGGGCACTTTAATCTTTGGTACGATGAGCTGTAGTCTCCGCTGATCTCCCTCTGTGTTCTCCAATGCTCGTTTCAGCAGACCTTTGTCCAGTAGAATGGAGTCCCATTGAGCCCAATAGGTTTTTATATTTTTCGACATTGGAGCAACATCCTGCCAGCTTGGTCTCCTTTGGCCTGATAGCTTCCATTCCCTTATTTGTTTCAAGTCCGGGTCCTCGTCCTGTTCCTTTGCCAGTTGTGTGTCCTGCCAACCGTCGGTAACGACCGTAGTCCGCAACACTGTTGCTGGCTTTTCCGGCTTCCTGGTAGGACACTTGCTTCTGGGGTGTCCAAGTTGACCGCAGCTCCAACAGCGTATCTCCTTTTTGCGGGTCCTGAGGGCTTCCAAGACCTTTGCTACTATGTCCTCGATGGTGGGGGCCGTGTTAGGCTCCGCTTCTGCCGCTCGAACCCGTGCATGTCCACGGACTGACTGCCTGACAGCCTCGAATTCCATGGCCTGCGACAATGCATCGCCCAAAGTTTTAGGGCGTGCGAGTTTCACTGCCTGTTGGGTTTCCGGGTCTCGAAGTCCATCCAGGAATTTGTCGATAGCCAAGCTCTCGTAGACGTCGTCGGTGACCGTTGGGTAGGCATTCCTCACTAGCCGGGCGATATCTGCTTCAAATTCCTGCAGCGTCTCGTTGGTCTTCTGGACCCTGTTCTTTAACTGGGAACGGTATAGTTGGTCCATGTGGCGATGGCCGAAACGCATCTCCAGTCTTTTCATCAGCTCACTGTAGTTGCACCGCTCCGACATGGGCATCCCCTGTAGCACTCCTAAGGCGTCTCCACGCAAGGCTAGGCACAACGCTGATGCTTGCGTCTCCTTTGACCACCCGTGGATCGAAGCCGCTGTCTCGAAGAGAGTCATGTAGTCCTCCCATGGCGTCTTCCCGTCGAACAATGGGATGGTGTTGTGTGTTGGTGGCATCCCAGCATTGGCGGAGGGAATGGTGTTGTGAGGGCTTCTCTCAGAGGGTTGGTCGGTGTCGATTGTCGTTGGGTTGTTCATACGTTCTTCTAGAGCTTCTATTCTTACCCTAAGTTCATTTTCTACAGAATCGACTTTTTCTCCTAATCTAGATTCTACATCAGCTAACTTATTATCTACACTTTCCATTAACTTAGTTTCTAAATTGCCTAACTTAGCCTCCAATGTATTTTTAACAGTACTTAATTCATTACCTAACTTCTTTTCTACATTACCTAACTCATTTTTAACAGTACCTAACTCATTTTTAACAGTGCCTAATTCAGTTTTAAAAGTTGCAGACAACTTACTGAAATCATTTTCAAACGTAATCTCGTCTGGATTTTCCCCTGAATCAACAAAAAATTGGCGCAAGCGTTGTTGCAGTACTAATTTCGTTCCGGAAGTATCCAGATCTCGTTCTTCTAACTCCCGTCTTAAGTCTGCAACTTTTAAATCATTCAGTCTAACACTCTGAGAAGTCATTTTCCACACAGTAGCCCAATAATTACAAAAACAAGAAAACCAAAATTATAACCATTTACAATGATCCCACTTCTGACACCAAATTGTTACGGGCTACGGGGTGTGAGAAATGAACTACTCCAGTTTACAAATTACAAATATTTATTAAATACAGAAAACACAAATACAAAGGGATTACTAACCACTATATTAACAATATTAATGGAATCACTAGCTTAACTACTAAACAGTATACATATAAAATGAGGTATTCCTAACAAATAAACTACTTACGTAAATTCATACAATCTGTTAGACTTATTCTAGAACTTACAACTATAAAACACATATATAAACTACAGTCTTCTAATTTCCCACCGACCGGTTATCACAATATTGA
Organism: Piezodorus guildinii; assembly: GCA_023052935.1. NCBI lineage: Eukaryota > Metazoa > Arthropoda > Insecta > Hemiptera > Pentatomidae > Piezodorus > Piezodorus guildinii. Next base: position 136,124,193 of record CM041292.1, on the reverse strand, counting down.
CACACAGTTTCACTATACTGTCACACTGTCACGAACTGTTCACTGACACATCACTGATACTTGTTGAGCCGGATTAAGACTAACTCCCCTAGACTCAGGGGACCGCTATTTGTACCACCGCCGAATCTTCTAGACCCGGGCGCAGGTAGGGTGGTGGGCCTTTCCAGGCACTTCGAGGACTGTCCAGGTCCAGAAGTCTCTAGCCTCATCTAGGCCCCTCCAGGCGTGGTCCACCCGTCATTGTCTTGACCGTAGCAATATTACTACAAATTGAAGGCAAACATTATTAAGGAGAGATCTTATAAGGCCATATTTTACTATTTTTATCTATTGGGTCCTAAAAATAAGAATATGAAGCTTAGACCTCACCGTATACGATTAGAAAGACCAAATTACTAATAGAAAGAAAAAATTCATGTCATTTTTATAATAGTTAGCCAATCGCTAATGGTAAAATTTAGAGAACACTTTGATTTTCCTTTGTTTGTTTTATGAAATTATTTTTGGATTAATTTCAAGTCATTTTCACTTTAAATTATTTTCAAATTAAGAAAAGTATTACTCAAGACAGAAAGAGGGAATGTGAGGAAGAATGAAGATGTACATACGTGATCCAAGTGAATATGTTTCTAATTTAAATATTTTAAATTTTAAAATATTTTTTAATTTGAATTTTGAAAAGTTTTGTTATTTATTTTATCTTTTAGTTATTTCACTTTCATTTTGGTTGTGAACTTATTCCTTTTAAATTTTTTCCCATGAATTATTTCATAATTATCTAATCAAATGGCTTAATTTTTTATAACATTTTAATGGAATATATACAATGTTTTATTTTGCTAATATAATGAAGCAGATAAATCAAAATTAACATTATCTTCGTAATGATAGATTAAGAAGGATTCTCAGTGGATGCTACTGTATTTAGAGGTAAGATTAATATAATTAAATTCATAGAAGAATACTGCAGTGGAGTGTTTTCCCTGAATTTAATTATTTGGATGCTTTTGCATGAAATAGTGTTCTATTTTTTGATTTCAGTGCATTGTAAACGTTTACGCCAATTCATACTTTTTGGAATTTCGTAGTCAAATTTACATAAACTTATTTTCACTGGATATTGCAAGGATTCTTGTTCTTCCCTAAAGAAACTAATAAGTTTTGTGTTTCTTTTCTGTTATCTTGGAAGAGATAATTATAAACAATAAAAAATTCTTATCATTATAGTAACTTGATGTGATAAAAAAAATGTTTTTGTACTTGTATACTCTACAAATTTTGATTAATTTTGTCTATTAAATCATAATTTTAGGATGAATTTATGTCGGTTATTGTTTGTAACCAAATCGAATTTATACTCTGACTTTAAATGTTGCTTCCTGTTTTAAGTACTCTTATATGGAATATTTTAACGAGAACTGGGGAACTGTGAAACTCTCAAAATCGTCTTTAGTATCTTGACAAAGTAGTTTCTTATTCATATAAGGCATATTTAAAAAATATATATTGGTTGGACTGCCTCCAAATATTTTGAGAGAAGAGAGGCAGCTTGAAGAATAGCTTAAAAAGTTTTTTTATTATTATTTTTTCTTTTTGTTCGCCTCTACTTCACCTTTTTAGGCTATAGGGGGATTTCCTAGGCCAGGGGAATGAGGGCAGAGCATTTTAATGCTGAGATAAAATCCCCCTGCACCGAGATCCGAACTCATAATTATTTTAACTCTATCAAATTTTATTATCCGGTTGCTTTGAAGCGCACAGATTGTCAGCTTGATAGCCAACTCAGCCACCTCCCCTAGTTTTTTTCTTTTATGATAAAAAAAATTCAATCATAATACTTGTAAAAAAATATATTAGATCTGGATTTCGACCAGTTCTTTTTCATATGTTTACTCTCCAGATAAGAAATAAACAAAAAAATACATATATCCAAAGCCAACACGTTTGTAAGATCCCAATTATTTTTTAATCAAATATAATATTTTTATTTACTCATCAAGAACACTGTTTTACTAAAAGACCAGGGGTCATATAATTGGGATAAAGTAATATGTTCAAAATGAAAATCCTAATGGATCTTCTCTGCTCATTTACAGTCAATTGTTAGGATGAATGTAATAATTTCTCTTTATTTATTTTTTTATTTATCTAGTTTTGTTATGTTAATAGATTCTGTTTACTCTGAAGATGACGATACTCCCTATTCAGTAAGTAGGGAAGCTGATTCTGTGTCTACCAAGTCCTCTCCAAGTTCAGTCAGAAGGAAAGCTACATCCACTTCTAGAAGAGGAAGAAGGAAAGGTCGAGGGAGACCAAAAAAAATGAACATTGTAGAGCAGTCTGAAGAATGTAAGTTACCTATTTTCGTATTATAATTTTAGTGTTACTAAAATTTTGATATTTAAAATTAATTTTTTAAAAATTATGATGTATACAACGCTTGTTCACATTCCAAGGTAGGGAAGTCTTGTATTTGGACAAGAAGTTTTTAAAAAAATTTGTCATCTGTGGCACAAACATTTCCGTTTGTATTTTATGTTTTTGATATCAAGGAACAAATTCGGTCTCTCATATACCTGGTTATGTACAGTCAAATCTACTTGTGCTAATTTAATTGAATGTGGTGTTGTTTTAACTTTGAAATTCAGTACTTTCATATATGAATGCTCAGCTGTATCATCGTGACAAAACACTTTTTATTTTGAAAAGTGCTTATCCAATCCAAATTTGGTTAAAGCATGTGTATATTTATAAACATATTTTCCTTGACATGCCTAAAGTAATAAAAAGAGGTACACTGGGCTAAATTTGTTTAATATAAACAGTAATATATGGCATACAGTGAAAACATAAATGATTTCCTTTACACTTTTCATCTTCCTTTTTTACTCAACAGAAATTGTAAAGTAACTACTTTTATTGTAAAACATTTTATGAAGACCACCAAGGGCTCATTATTACGCTTATTATATAAGCTGGTTATTACTCTTACAAACTATAAAATATGATTGTTGTTATTATCCTAACAATAAAATATCTATATAAAAATTTTAAAAAATATGGCAATGAAATAAAAGACATTTAGAGAATGATCAAAAAACTTTGTTTCATAAAAGTATTATGGAATGGGTCACAATGATATCTTCTGAGATCTATTTTTCCTAAAGCTGTTACATTAACGATACCATTTTTGAACAATCTTAAAACAAACTTCGTTTTTTAATTTGTTTAACCTTATCCTTTCTCTCTCCCTACAAATATTAATTTATACATTCTTTCTTGGCCCTCAAAGTTAAAAAAACTTTCTCTGATTATTAATGATTTTATTCTGTATACCGTTATTAGTTTTGTAATTCAAAAAAATTGAATGACTGAGTATTATTTGGTCAGTTCATATAGTATGTATGTATATATATTTTTTAATCAGCCAGTTATAAAAAGCGAATGAAAAGAAATGAATATGTTATTTTTGATATTATTTATTATACCAACACTATATATTATAGGAATATTTATTATATCCATATGAGAGAAGAATAATGTAAATAATTCAATAATATGGTTTGTTTAAAAACAATTAAAGAAGGATCATCATAACCAATTTATCATTCTCCATTTTCATCAATTTATTTTATAAGATGAAAAATTGGCTAGTTCATATTGTTATTTTCCTTTAATTTAAATCTGACCCGATTTTATTTACTTTACTGAACAAAATAACAAAAAAAAAAAAAAAAAAAAAAAAAAAAAAGGACTTCTGTTTGAATTTGAGTTGTTGGTTGGTCTATCATTAAAGACTATTTACTTCAACTGTTGTTTAAATTCCAATGTAGTAATGAGGAATATTCTCATATAATTTGTTAATGTTCCATATCTATTGGGAATTTGTTGTTAGTGATGTTTAATCGAATTCCTGTGTTACCAGGAAGGATATCTGGAACTAGGATTTTTTCCAACCTTTCTTTTATCTATTAAAATATAAGTCAATTTTTTTTTTTAATGTGCTTTTGCGAATATGAATTCTCATAAAAATAATAGTCTCATAGCATTAATTTTTTGACTAGCTATGTCAAAACAAATACATATCAGGAATAAATATTTTTTATTCTAAATTTGTCTCCTTCCCACATATTCCGGAAAAGATGTTAATCTGATACCTTGTTTGAAATATTTGAAAAAAATATTCAGAATAATTTACGATTGTTTATGTTGTCTCATATTGGTAATTTAGGAGTAGAAATTACTCTTGAAATGTGTATATTTCCTGTATTGAATTCCTCTATTTTTCATTTTAACATGTTTTTTAATTATATACTTCTTACTTTTTTCTTTTTTTTTTTTTTTTTTATATATATATATATATATTTGTTTTAATTTATTTATTTTTTTACAGCTAACAAGTTACTTGATGAATTGACCACCACTGATGGCTTGTATGTATTTATTATTATCTTTTTAATAGCTATATCAATATCATAGCCACCATTTTTAAGTAATGGATTTAAAATAACACAGTTTTCAGAAGTTTCTAGTTGTATCACCTTGAAAAATAAAATCTCATCATGCACAAATCTACTACTCAGGTAATTAAAAAGGTTTTGAGGTAAATTAATTATTTGCAATCATTGAAGTTAAAACTAAAACTTGAAATTCATTTTGTCTCCGAAAAAATAGATGTATTAACTATATTTCTTAAACATGGTGGCAACAATATTTATTATTTATTGTAATTTTTAAAAATTGACTGCATGATAATTATATATACACACACACACACATATATTATATATATATATATATATATATATATATATTGTGTCACATCCCGGTCCTCAGTATTCCTTCTCTCCAACAATCTCTATCAGTGCCGTATCCTCTGTCAGACCTCTGGCTGCCATATCCTTTCTCTCATTCTTTCTCCATCTTTTCCGAGGTCTTCCCCGTTTTCTCTTCTTCTGTGGACAGTATTTGACTAATCAAAGAGGCCAACGTGCTTCACCCATTCTCATGACATGCGATAATTATAAAGAACCAGTAACTAATATCAGTATATTGTATTTTCTAAAAGACATAATGTTTATGTTGATTTCATAATTGTTTTTATTATATTTTCTTTTTTCTAAAACACCAACCATTAATGATGGAGATATTGGGTCATTAATAAAATTAAGAAGATGGTTGGAATTAAACTCACAATAAGTAGCCCAGTAGATATAGCATTTTTTCTCACAAAAGCTGGAGTAATTTTTATTTTCAGGTATGTTCTATGTATTGTGCCCCTGATAAAACCCAAGATGTCAAATTCTCACCCCTTGTGCGTTAGATGTCATTTTGAAAAAATAGCTCAACAAAGTTTGTTCTCAGGTCACTTTAAGCACTTTTGACCAAAAAAGGCAAATATTGTTCAGTAGCTCACATACAGTATATTTTATTTAAAAATTTTCTTTATAAATTTTAATGACTATTAAATTTATTATTAGTTTCGTGTATAAAATGTTAATAAAAAGTTTGGACTCGAAAGATGTGTCAGTAATTTCGCTTTAATATCTATTTCTTAGTACAGTTTACAGCAAAATGTAACAAGTCTTATTATAGAGGTTTGAATTTCCCTACTATTATAATTCAGAATATTTGTATAATTCTTGTAGGAAATTCCATTAATCCTCTATTGGATTTATTATTATGATTTTCACTGATGTTCTGAAAATAGTTGTTTAGTGTGTTGTTTTGGTATGCTGTTGATATTTCACCTCTGTTGTTGATTGCATCAGGGTTGATTCAATGATAATAGGCAAACAGTGATGAAAAAATATTGTTATATGACGCTGACAACAAACTATAAAACTGACTCTGTAAAATCGTCGCACATTGAAACAATTACATTGAAATTGTACACATTAAAATGACTTTACTATGTTGTATATATCATTTTTCAACTCACCATCAACATACCAACGAATATTGCTTATTTAAAAAATGAAAGTTAGACCCGTTTTCATTAGATCATTTTCATATCAAAATTGATCTTTTTTTATTATTTGTTTTTGTTTTAGCTTCAAGTAAATGAAGATATTTATGGAGTTAATTTGTTTATAATGTTTTTAAATGTTTATTATGTGGAAATAGTTGTCTCAGATTTTATTTCCAGATACCATATTGTGTGATAATTTACACTTCTTTGTGTTTATGACTTTTTATATAACTTTTTTTTTACATGTTATTAGTAATTATTAGTTTCTTTGCTTAGTAATTATACTTATATGTGTCGTATATTATACATGCTTATATATATATATATATATATATATATATTAATATATGTGTAGAGTCAGATGGGATAATTTCTTATTACAATCTGTTTATGGTAAAGATTATAAAAAAATCATCACAGAAAGATAAATCGTCTTCAAAGTAGGTCAGTATAACTTCTTCACCATTCCTCATAGGTACAAAAAAAATATTAAATTCAGAATTAGTATCCACAAAATCTTAACCCCCCAGTCATCTTAATATGGCAGTCATCGGACTCGTAAATTCCAGAGAATAACTTAGGCTGAAGTCAACATTCAGCACGTTCATATCTGACTGTTGACAGTTAAAGTGGTTAATTAATGGTTGCTGTACCTGTAAATTATGCAAAAATTTATTATTAATCTGAAATATTTTCCGATATACTGTAAATTTATTGATCTGTTTCGATAAGTAATGTTCGTCCTCAATTTTAAGTGTTATCCATATCAAATTTTCTGAAAATGAACAAAACAGTATGTTTTTCTTATAAAAGCAAGGCTCTAAATACTTTAAGAAATAAATGATCCAAATATTTTTCATACTTTTTTTTTCTTTTTATGTAACTATTTTACTCTGTTCTCTTAAAAGAAAAAAAAAATATGTTTGTCTTTTATATACATTGCTCTCTCAAAGTTAGTTACAAAATTCATGCTTAATCTTTTTTTTTTTCTTTAAATAAACAGTTCTATATATTTAACTTTAAATATTTACATCATTAATATGATACATCAAGAGGTAACAAAATGGACTACTTTTTATTTATTATTTTTTACAGTTTTTAATCTCTTACTAATATTTTGGTTTTCCTTCATTTTTAATAAGATGTATGAAGCCAATTAAGAATGAAATAAAACAATGGAAAATTAAAAAACAAAACAAATATTAGTATCTTCTCCTCTTATGTTTTTTAAAGCTTACATTCAATGTGCCATTGGCCTAATAGATGACGACTAAATTCCTGAGATATGCTTTATATGAACTTCAAGAATTTTTTATAAAATATTATTTTGGGCAATTATATCTTATTAATTTTTACTTTTTAAAAAAAAAATGTTTTTACATGTTTTCATTTTATATAAATAGTGTTACTAAATGATTAATGATTGCAAAGTATTCAAATTACATATCAATAGTTTTTCTGTGCAGAAACTATTTTCAGAAGAATTCAGAAACTATTATTCAGAAGAATTTGTCCCCATCAGGTGGAAAATCATTTCCCCTACTCTTTTTTAATAACCGTGATGTGGTCAAAATGTTCTTGATTAAATTAAAATATTAATTTCTTTTCGAATTCCAAGTTATTGATTAAGGGATCTATAAGTAAGAAGGATAGTGAAGAAAGATAAACTTGCTTAAAAAAAATATTTATATATCACAAAATTTTTAGAAGTATTTAATCAATTTTCTTTTTAATTGTGTGATAATAATAGAGCTATTCCATCTGATTATATCTTTGTATTAAATAGATGTCTCTTGATTATGTGAAACAAATGATCTATGTATTATTTAAATATAGTGAATATATGTAATTCATGTTGAATAGAGATTTAAGAAAAGATTTTACTGTTCTCTTGTGTTAATTGTTGGTATCATAATCACTAAATAAAATATATATTAATCGTTATTAAAATATACAGATATTTGATGTTAGACTATATTAATATGAAATATTGAATAAAAAAAAAAATTGTGTACACATTTGTTCAGAATATGTTGTAGAAATCAATTTTATCTTTTTTTACTTTATCTATTTTAATGTAAAGAGAGGTAAAAAATGAGTGATAATTTCACATTCTTTTCATGAGACTTTCTTTTTACCAACTTTTAGTTCATTAAAATTAAGAATTTCAAAATGTACCCTACTTTAGTGTTAAGACGTTAATGAAAAACATCTGAAAATTTTGGGAAAGCCCCAAGTTATGATTTATTTTAGAATGACTCTTAATGAAGTAACCCTTACTAAAGTTAGTAACAAATATTTTTGACACCAATATCTGCATTAGTTTCAGCTGTAATCATGAAAAAAGGCTTTATTTAATTTCAAAAATAATTTGGGTAACTGTTCCGAAGTGTCACTTCTCTTATCAGTAGCCCTGTTTATGGTTATCCAGAGTGGTATTGTTGAGCTTAGTTGTCTTCCACCCGGCTTTGGGCGCTAAAGTCTATCACCCCCACCATACTACCCACGTCTTTAGAAATAAAGGTTAGTATATTTATCCAAGGTGTCTTCCACCCGACTTATGGCGCCAAATTCAAAATACTTATTAAAACCCAAGGAGTTTGTTTTAGTATGGAGGGAGCATGAGGGCAATTTAAGTAACTTATACCTGCATAGCCGCCATTGTTTGCGTATAGCTATAAGTGGAGTAAGTTGAGAGGTGGGGAGACGCGGGTAATTCAAACAATAGGAGGCTCGGGGTGAACGTATAATTGCGGGAAATTCAAAAAGTAGGGGAAATGGGTAGTGTGGTGGGGGTAACGATACCCCTCCGTAAAAAGGCGGGCAGGGTAACCTAACCATAGCTGTGCACAAGGGATAAGTAGGGCCACGCCCACTTGTTATCAGAAGTGACACTTCGGAATAATTACCATAATTTGTAGGTTTTTTGTATTTGAATCATTTAATTCTGATTCAATTTTTATTCATTTAATATGAATAAATGCCATCTAGTTTTATCAGTATTAATTTTATTTTTAAATTTGATAAAGTTATTTCTTTAAATATTGGTAAATATAAATTATTTTTCTATATATGTATATATTATATTTTTGTTCATTTTTATGTTTGATCATGTGCCAATTATTTAAATCCATACAACTCTTATTATTGTTTCTGTAATTGTATTATATGAATATTTTAATGACTGTTAATGATAAATAAAAGTTATGATCTCAAAAAATGTATGTTGAATAAGAGTTACCATTGAGCATAGATTATGCTAATGATTGTGTAGAAAAGAAACATTTTTTTACTTAATTTAACTACATTTATTTAAGTAATTGTTTGAGTTATTGGTATTTGTTTTTATGTTAAGATATGTTTTGTTCAATTTTAATAATAAAAAATAAATGTATTTTATAAATGGGTCTTTTTTTAATAGCTCTATTTGTGGCTATTGTTCCCTTGATGAATACCATCCATTGTGGAAAATTACAATAGAGATGGTGGTTTATTTTTTTCTTTCTGGAATGCTGAATTGAACTTGTGCCTTTGTGCATCTTAAGTCAAAACGTTTTGCAATCAGTGCTTAAATTAACTAAATCCTAACACAAGACTGAAAAAAACAAGAAACTGCTCAAAGATGACCTATTACTACAACACTTACTAGACGAACATTCAAAACTTTCAGTATATTACAAAAGACTCATTTACATCAATATTATCAGACCTATTTAGACTTATAGAATTGAGCTTTGGGGCTTTACTAAACCATCTAATTCTTCCTGCATCCAATCCTTACAATCCAAAATCCTGAATGCCCCTTATTTTCTCACAAATCAACTCCTCCATAATGACCTAAACATCCCATTTGTTGCAGACATAGCCTGTGATATATACACCTCTTTTCATTCTAAACTCCCTGTCCACACAAATCCAGAAGTCTGTAATCTATCTTCCTAAGATATTCCTGATAACTGTCCGAGGCAGTTGGAAAGATGGTTGCCTCAGTACCTACTGCCTTAAAATAGTGAAGTGCTACCACTGGGTAGTTCTTTCTTAAGACATTTTCACGACTTTTTTTCACTCTGCATATTGACTCATTGTGTTGTGTAATACAGTTATAAATTACAATAAATAAAAAAATAACTACTTCTTTTATGTATTAACACATTTCAAAAGTATCTATTCCTTAAGCATTTTGTGATCAAAAATTGGTCTTTTTGATATTTTTCCTGTATCCTGTTTCAATATTTATTTATATATATACATAACTCTAATTTTAACTCATTTGTATAAAAAATTAAAGATTAAATTTTGATAAAACTGTTTGCTATGCATTATATTGAAAAAGTTGTTATGTAGATTATTTTGATTAATTTTCTATAATCAAGGATTTAAATTCAAGATACCTTAATCCCAAAACTAATAAAAAAAAAAGCACAAATAAAAAAAATAAATAAATAAAAAATAATAAAACGTTGGGATTAGGAAGGGAATATTCCTCAAGGTAAGATGTTAATAAGTTAGTAAATATTACAAGAATATTGTCAACAAGGTGCTTGACTAACCAATGAACTAATCACTTTTCATCTCTTAATTAGAAGATTAAGCTTGTTCTCTAGTCAGCATAAAACAGTGAAAGAACCTATAATTATTTTATTTGCAGGCTCTTCTGTATTAAGTATTCAGGGCTATCAAAAAATATGATTATTTTAATGATACTTAAATAAGTATGGTTGAAATTAATTCAGGAATACAATGAGTATGTGTGCAGTAAATGTTACAAAGAAAATAATACCAGGATATGAGATAAATGGTAATTATGTTTTATTTATTCATCCAATTAAGGTTGAATAGTTCATGGAAAAAAATTAGAAAAACTGATTTGTTAATCCCATATAATCCCCTTGTTACCACTATGTTTAATTAATTGGATGAATAAATAAAACATAATTACCATTTATCTTATATCCTGGTGTAATTTACTTTGTCACATTTACTGCACACATACTCATTGTATTCCTGAATAAAATTTCAACCCTACTTATTTAAGTATAATTTAAATAATCATATTTTTTTATAGTTAATACAGAAGATTCTACAAATAAAATAATTATAGGTTCTTTACACTGTTTTTTGCTGACTAGAGAAACAAGCTTAATCTTCTAATTAAGAGTGAAAAGCGATTAGTTCATTGTTTAGTCAAGCGTCTTGTTGACAATATTCTTATAATATTTACTAACTTATTAACATCTTACCTTGAGGAAAAATCCCTTCCTAATCCCAACGTTTTATTATTTTTTATTTATTTATTTTTTTTATTTGTGCTTTTTTTTTATTAGTTTTGGGATTCAAGTATCTTGAATTTAAATCCTTGATTATATAAAATTAATCAAAATAATCTACAAAAACAACTTTTCAATATAATGTATAGCAAACAGTTTTATCAAAATTTAATCTATAATATTTTATACAATATTAATCATAAGAGTTATGTATATAAGGATATATAGTTGTATATATAAGGATTTAAATTCAAGATACTTGAATCCCTAAACAAATTAAAAAAAAAAAAAAGTGGGATTAGGAGGAGAATATTCCTTAAGATAAGTTGTTAATAAGTTAGTAAATACTTAAAGAATATTCTCAATAAGGCACTTGACTAAACAATGAACTAATCGCTTTTTAACTCTCAATTAGAAGATTAAGCTTGTTTCTCTAGTCAGCACAAAACAGTGTAAAGAAACTATAATTATTTTATTTTTAGGCTCTTCTGTGTTAAGTATTCAGGACTATAAAAAAATATGATTATTTAAATTATACTTAAATAAGTAGGGTTGAAATTAATTCAGTAATACAATGAGTATGTGTGCAGTAAATGTGACAAAGTAAATAACACCAGGATATAAGATAAATGGTAATTATGTTTTATTTATTCATCCAATTAATTAAATATAGTGGTAACAAGAGGATTATATGGGATTAACAAATCAGTTTTTCTAATTTTTTTCCATGAACTATTCAACCTTAAGAATATTGAATAACATAGCTTGTTCTACTGTAGACATTAGTCGGTCCCTGTAGTGTCTTCTGAATAAGCTTGTCTTTTTCATAATGATCTGAAAGAGCTTCAAAAATTAGCAATGCATTTACCCTGGGGAAAATGGTAACAGTGGAAAAAAATGGATGCACTTACCCATATACAGAAGAGGCAGAAGCTAGAGACAGGGAAAATGACTCATGGAAGAGACACTGAGGGTGAAAAGAAGGAAAAAGACAGATTCTGGATTTGAATTTCTCACAGACAGAATAAGAACCTCCAAGCAAAACTCGCTTCTCCAAGACCATCCAGAGAAGTTATTAGTAATTTAAATTGTATACAATCATGTTAGCAATACTCTGTTGTGATGTCAGATACTCGTAAAGGGTTCCTTTCCTAATTACACCTAGATTGGAAAAAGTTTGGACTAAACATGCAGCATCGTCGGATTAGTCACAGTTGCATAAAGTGTCATTAAATTAATAAAAAAAGAATAATTTTCATTTCTGAAATAAATTGTTTATACATAACTTTGTTGTTAAGTGATTGTAAATTTGATTACACAAACCTCTTGGAAAGGATTCCAATATTAATTCTTGAGTTAAACAATTCTAAAAATCGAATACCTGCTAGGAAGTAAAAACAGTCTCTAACCAAACCTTTTAATCTTAATATTTATTTTTTTATTATTGAGAAATATTACAATTTGTTGCATAATGAACAGTAGTAATAGAGATGTAGTACACATTCATACAATATATACAGCCAATAATGATAAAGTCAATTTACATAAAATCGGAAATAAATAAATTCAAATATATACAAAAAAAAAGCAACAAGAAACAAATCAAAACAACAACCTGTAGTAGAGATAAATACAAGTTGGGAAATATTTATTTTTATAATTCCAATCATGCAATTTAAGCAAAATTGCAATCACATAATTTTCTTATACAAATATTTTCTGCTGTTCTTAACTTCTTTCAATTCCTCGTCACATTCAATGTTATCAGATTTCTGGAAAAAAAACAGTTGAAAAAATCAAGAATAAAAAATCTGGTGTGGGCAAGACGCGACTTTCACTTACCTCGACTGTTAAAATCAATTTATAAACTATTAAATATACTTCAATTTGAAAAATATTTGAAGTTGATTTCAATAAAATGTGTATTCATTTTCGTTGGAAACATGTGATTTAGATTAAATCATAGAACAATATTAAATTGTAATCAGTAATAAGTTTTTCCCTATTCCCTATTCCTAACTTAATATTAACTTTTACAGCTTTGTGTATAAGATAATGTTTTTTTCTAAAAACCTTTAGCTTACCAACGCCATATTATACATCCATAGTATTGTTCTTAAGTTCAAAAACAAAAAATTGCATTAAAAAAATATTTTTGCGCTTTTCTGTTTTATTTGAATATCAAATTCATTCAACTAATGTATTAACCTTTTTTTATCAATGATAACAAGATGATACGGATATTTTTTTAGAATCTACAAGATAAAAGGTACTTTAGAGGAAGAACATTTAAAATATCGGCATTTAAGCCCTGTCAGACTATTTCAATCAAAATGAAACCTACAACATATTAAAGCCCATTGAATTTTACATCGATATAGCAAGTTTAATCAAAATGGTTAAAGCAGTTTTTGAGAAAATCGTAAAAAGGTGCAAAATGCATGGTATAAAGTACCACTTTAGGTCAGCCAATTTTACTTTTGAAGTTGCTGTAACATCTCGGACGTATATTTTTTTCAAATACGAAATTTCAGTTTTGTACGTCTTTTCGTTTTCATGCTAGACTTATTACATACGGACACACATTCAGACACACGCACACTCACACTGTCCTTTTTTCGGGACTTGGTTATTTGGACTCAGGGGACAATTATGGAAACCATCTACAGGAGAATACCTAAGCTCAGCACTTTTTCTCCTGACAATGTATAAATACCCCACCCTATCCCTTCCTAGCATCAGTCTACATCCAGTCATGAATTAGTTCACACATAGTTATTATTTTGTAAATAGTCAGTTAGTAGTAGAAGTAGTACAATAGACATTCATGTAATTTTTGTTGTTTTTATCAATAAACTTTTTTTTAAGTCGAAGTGAGTGCGGGAGATTTAATTGACCCTAAAATGTGTATTTCCATTGAAAACTGGAATTCGAAAATTTTCATGATCGTATTACTTTCCCTTACTATATATTTCATATATAGGTAAGTGAAAGTAAAAATGTCTCTATGAAACAAAGTGTTTCGTTTCATCATAGTCCCTAAACTGTATACATCCTCTAAAGCTATTTGGGAAATAAATCTGGCTTTCGAACATTACATTAGGAAAATTACTATGACTTGGTAAAGGAACAGTACGCTCTTTAGCAAGTGCTGATCCAAACTTGTGTTTTATGAATTTTGGTGGCATGAGTGTTTTTTACGTTTCACTTATTAGTAATGATAGTTTTCATTACTAAAATGAAACTCAGTAGGACGAAGCACCCAATAGCCCATCGTGTATCTAGTTTAAGTCCTCATAATCAACCTTTGAGTAATGATAGTTCTATCACCAATCTCCTTGAAGATAGTAGGTTTAATGATGAGAAAATCAATTGGCAGGAACAATTGAGTAATCTGTGGGAAGGAGTGACTGACGAAGAAATCGATAGATAACACCATATCAGTCTAGCTGAAAGCTGAAACATTGATACCGAATAATTATGAATCATCTGCAATCTGCTCCTTTTGTTTCCAAAGGAATTATCTTGAAGTATTTATCAGATATTTATTTTTCGAAAGTGTCAATGAAAAACCTACATACCCAAGTTTAATGTCATGATGTTTTTTACCTTTAACAAATTAAACTGAAATAGCGAGTTTATAAGTCCTCTGATAATGAACAGAATAAATCTATTTCGCCCATAATCATCGAATTAATATGAGTAAGTTCATTAAAAAAACATTGTTACAGCCATGATTGCTATAATTTTGTTAAGACTATTTAAAACTTACTTATTTTATTTATAAGCAGTTAAATGCTATCACAAAATTTACGTGCCATCTGCGAAAAAAACTATTTACTATAGACAAAGATGTTCTCTTCGAAAAAATAAATCATCCACGTTTATCTTCTGAAATAAACCGAATTAAAAGCCGTCGGGGTGGGTTGTAGGGATTGGTGGGTGGATTTAAGTGTTTGGACCGATCAGTTCACAAGGTTAGTCAGTCTGTCGTTGAGCTCTTTATAATATTCTGCAGTAGTATATGATACTGCCAGCAAGTCCAAGTCCTTGTGGAGTAATTCGTTTGCCACAAAGAACGATTAGTCCACGATTTATCATAAAACTTGGATTTTGAAGGTTTTGGCAGAGACCCATAGCTTATTTTTATATTTCCTTATAAGGGTTTAGTGAGTACTTTGTAGATAGTGGATTTTGGTGCTCAAGGATAATTTTGATCGTTTGTCAAGTAACCCTTTGTTCCAATGTTTTTTTCACGTCAGTCTTTTGTCTAAATAAAAGTCCAGAAATCGTACTTGAAGTAGGTATCGGTATTTCGTTAAAATATACTACTCCATATATACCATGGTCAAGCATGGAAACAATGAAAATATCTTTTGTTTCATTAATTTCCACTTACCATCTTGCACCCTAACTAGGTATATCTTCAATGTGGTAAAAAGGCGCCAGAACTTTGATATGATGTCATGAGCTCTATTTCGTCTGCAAAAGTGGCTAATAGATTATAAATAATTTGATGGTTCTTTAATCTTCCAATAAAAGTTTATTAAACATAAAAATCAAAAGGAGTCAACGTTTCGGGGGCTTTCCCCATCATCAGGACTCACTAAGATAAATAACAAATTATCTTTTAATATTATAAAATAACTTTTTTATATTATAATTAAAATCATTATTAAAAAATATATAACAATGTTACATACAATTATATTTACCTGAAAATCGTGTAAAAATTAAAATATTATCCATTTTTAATTAAAATTTTGTCAATAATTTATGTCATTAAAAATGTTTTTATAAAAATTAACTCTTAGGAAAATCACCCATTTAAACTGAAATATTCTTTAGCACCTAATGAATTAGTGCAGAAAAGTACACATTGATATATTATTAAATATAGGTAAATAAGCTATGATTCACATATTTATTTGCCCTATTGCCTCTGAAAAGTGAGAAATAAGGTGCTTTGAATATGTTTTAAAATTCATGGTATCTTTTATATTTTTGTTTACATATATAGATTGGATTGTTCTTCTGTTAAAATTATTTTTTTCTATTTCTATAATTGTAGGTTTTTCAAAATCAAATTGGTGATTGAGCTGAATACTGTGTTGTGCCAATGCTGTGGTGAATATATTTTTACTAATTTTGCAATTACTACTTTATTATTTCTTGTAGTGATTTTTTTAGAAGTTTCTCCAATGTATATCTTATTACAATCTGTACAGTTTATTGTAAACAATAAATCAGTAAAACCTAAACAAAAAACTATAACAGATTTCTACAGGTTTCTATCTTTAATGTTTGATAAATGATTACATAGTTTATTATGGTTGCAGAGTCCTAATTTTATCTGTGGTAAATCATATTCAACTAGTGCTCTCTTAATTTCTCTCTTATATAGAAATATTATATATCAATATTTATCTTTAGTACCTAATCATCTGTTATCATAGCCGTTTTCTGTTTTTTCTGGATCTTTATATGGAACCCTTACAAAGCCGGCAACCTCTGTTAAAACGTTGGCAAAGAATTAAAGAACAAGGTTGAAACCAAAAAGTGACTATATGAAAGGATTGATACAGTCCGTGGAAACCTTAAGGAGTATCTGTTTATATATAGATATATTTTATTTTAAACATTTATATATTTAAATAACTTCTAAATAAATTAACATCAAATATCGTTTTCTTTACAAAATTCTATAAAGGATTCTATATAGCCTTTGTCTAGTAAGTGTAAAGCAATGTCACTAATCACACGCTCACCTTCATCGCCACCTTGTGAAACAATACGAGTAATTTTTTCTTCTAAAGGCAATGTAGCTATTTCTTTAAATAGGACGGGTTTATCAGAAATCATTGCAGGAAGGAAAAAAGCACTTATTCCATAGCCATAAATAGCTCTTTTAGCGAAATGTTTTAAAAAGTCTTCGAATGATGGAATATCAATATTTCTTGGCACGTTTTCTCTCAGATTGTCCCAATAAAGTTTTAGAAATTCGTCCCAATATTTTTCTCTTATAGCGGCAGTTGTATGCATGTATAAAAAGAAAAACACATCCACAGCAGGGCTCCCATATTGTGACAGCTGGAAATCAAAGAATATGCAGTCTTCAGGCTTGTCTTTTTCATCGAATTTGTAAAGTACATTGTTATTACAGAAATCACCATGGCATATTACTCCAAATGGCTCCTCAGGCGAAGATAATTTTTTCATTATTCTTGTTGGATTCTTCCATGAACTCAAACAGTTTTCTAAAATTTCTACACTAATATTTTTCTTAATCAATGGTCTTAATCCTCTTTCAAAAGCAGCAACATTAAATGCGCCAAACTCACACTCGATTTCTGGTGCTAACACAAATTCTTTTAACTTTGATTTCAAGCATTGAAATCTTTCTATGTTTTCATGTTTATTTATAAAAGAGAAAGAATGAAATCGTGCTATCTTCTTGATGGCGACACAGATATGTTCAAAATCGAGGAAAACCTTCGTTTTGGACAGTTTATAATGTTTATATTTCAAATTTTCTAAAATTAATAAATCCTTATCAGGTTCTGCTCCGTTAGTTGCTAAACCATAGAAGATTTGGGGATAGAAATCATTTCCCACTCCAAGACCTGGTAGAATCTCTTTATACATGGTTACCTCGTTGTGGAACATGACATTGCCGTTGCGCATTTCTCTCTCGTGGTCATCAGAAAATGGTAGCTTATTAAGAGAGGTAGTTCGGACTTACCCTCCGGCCCTTCCAATGTTAAGGTTATTGTTGCCAAAGAAGAGGCGAATTGAGCCCCGATAGCAGTTTCATCAGGTTGCACGCCCACATAATCAAATTTACCGAAGACCTTATCTTCAACGAGAGATGAGATAACAGCATTTACACGCTCCATCTTTGCAATTACGATACACACTAAGCCTTCTTTACTCCCCACCAACAGGTTTCCCCCTTCTTAATCTCTCGTGTTTTATTTACCTATTGTATAGGTGCGACTTGGTGATTATCTTTTTGTTTATTAAATTTATTCTAGTATATAAAATAAATTCTTAATTTTAATTTTTCTCTGGACATTAAGAATATTAAGTAGTAAAACCGCTTTGTACAATGATAGTCTTTACTCAAAATATTTAATTTTTTTTAAATTTTATTTAAATTAAATTGTATACTTGCAATATCGTATTGTTATTACAACATACTTTAATTTAACACAACAGAAAACTTTCATTTAACCTCCGTCTTAAAATCAAGATTTAAATAAACATGTAGAGTGTGGGTAGTTTCTGTTCATGTTTTTTTATCTTTAAGCAGCATATTTACTTGTTGTATTATAATATACAGTTGTAAATTTCAAAAAAATAAACCTAAACCCAATAAAAGAATTATAATTTTTCAAAACAAAGATTTATTTTTTAGATTTAATAATATAACGCTAGAAATTATTGTCTACATCAATCACTTCACTTGACTTCTTTCTAAATTTTTTTTTTTTTCTAGCCTCTTATTTTCTTTCCAATACCTCACTTTACGGAAGCTTGAGGCTTCTCCTTTCTTTATTATTATTTTTTTTGTTTTCTATAATCCCATAGATAGATAAGTTACATGTTTTGCCACAATAGTTTCTGAATAATTTCCTTTTACTGTAGCTAGATACATTTTAAGATTGTTTCTGTTAATAGATGTTTTTGTTTTTGAAGTGCTATCACCGATTTGCTATTCCTCTTGGTGGTGGGGATTTATTATTTAGCTTTAAAAAAATATATTATACGTCTAAATTACTATTCTTCTTTGCTGGGTGAAAAAAAAACCTTTGAAAATATTTCTGCTGTTTTCTCTTTCAGTTGATCATCAAATTCTTTCATATTCTATGTTGACCCATCTTGTGTCAATGTTCATAAGCCGAAATGTTACTTATTTCTAATTAACTAAATCAAAGGATTTTAGAAGAAGAAACTTAAAATAATTTTAATCTAAGGCCTCTCATGCTATTTCTATCTGGATGAAACCTACATTAAACTCCATATAGTGAGATTAATTAAAATAATTTGTGCCACTTTTCAGAAAATTGAAAAATGGTGCAAAATGCATATTTCATGGCACTTCTTTTAAAAATGTTTCTGTAAAATCCCAGGTATACAGTTATCTTAATTATGAAACTATTACCCTTACTGTTATTCATTTATAATTAATAACAAGATATTTATTGAAGAACAATTTAGATTTAGGTACCAACATTCTGCGATAGCCGAGTTAGTAAGGCTGACTGACCACATCACTGTGGGATTTAATCACAAGCAACACACAGGGTTGGTATCACTGTATGTCCAAAGAGGGTTCGATAGTATCTGACTAAACGGGTTTGTATATTAGCTGATTGCTTACAACTTTCCATTTTATTTAATAGCTATAATAAAATCCTATTTATCTAACCGGATGATACAAGTATTGGGTTGTGTCACATGAAATGTCCGTTTTCAAGGTAAAGGATTTTTATTAAAAATACGATATGAAAACAAGATAATTTTATTCAAAGTATTTACCTCCTTTTTCTACACATTTTTCCCAACGTGACACCAACCTTTTTATCCCCGAACTGAATAACTCTGAGCTTTGAAGTGAAATAAAATCTGACAACGCACTTTTCACTTGATCATCATTTTCAAAAAGTTTTCCTTTGACGAAGTTGTCTAAATTCCTGAACAGATGGTAATCTGTTGGAGACAAGTCGGGAGAATATGGTGGGTGCGGGAGAACTTCGTAGCCCAGTTCTTTCAATTTTTGCACGGTATGTTTTGAAACATGCCGCTCAGTGAGATCATGAGGTACCCATGTATCGAGCTTTTTTACTTTCCCAATACACTTTAAATGTCTGGAAACGGTAGATGCACTTGCATTTAGTTGTGCTGAGAGTCCCTTAACTGTTTGGTAGGGGTTTCCTTCTACTGTATGTTTGAGGACATCGTTGTCTATACGGACGGAGGTCTTCCTCGGGGCTAGTTTTTCAAGTCGCTATCCCCAGCTAAAAACTTAGCAAACCAACGGCGAATGGTCCGTTCATTGACACTCCCTTCCCCAAACGCCTTGCAAATATTTCTAGCGGCCTCTGCTGCTGAATGGCCGAGTTTAAACTCTTAAAAAATATTACTCGAAAATCGCGTGTTTCCATGTTCAAATTTGGAGGTATACTAAATAGTTGGTAATTGATTGGGAAGCTAATGTTTATAATACAAAGGTAGAGGATTAGTAACTGTTTACTTTAAATATGTAAAGATTCGGAAGAAAACCACAGAAACCTGCAAAACCCTTTATGTATTTCAGAAACTATAAAAAACGGACATTTCATGTGAAACAACCCAATAGTTATTGATGGCCAATACTCCTCGCTATGTACACTCCAACCCGGACTTTCTGAGGGCGGGGTTTAATCGCCAACGCTGTAAAATTTATATATTAACGACATGTCCAACACATACAAAGTATAAAAATCATTATTCGCAGACCATAAGGCAATTTACACTTCAAGTTACTGACCGGGCACAATTACTAGCGGACTGACTACTGAATTAAAAAAATAAAAGATTTTATAATAACTGAAAATCAAGATTAACAAAGACTAAACTAAAGCAATATTATACCTCATTCTATCTCCCAACTTTCTTTAGCAAATAGAGCTATAGATTGGTGAAATGTCATCAAACATCTATGATTAGTCATAGACTGACTTTTTACACATCACTCAAATTATTTTTTATTTTATTTATTTATTTGTCTTTGGGGGAATCCCCCGTGCAAATACAGTTGGTCATTGTTTGTTATAAAATTTTATGCATTGTCTTGATTAACAAATTATGTGTGTATCAAAGCCAACAGAGCTCAGTGTACTATATATCCATATTTTAACAGAACCTTTAAATTAAATTTCACTAATAAATTATTGTTATAAAAGACTTGTTTACAACCAATTCTTACTCACTTGATTTACCCAATATTTAGCTATATGTGTAAATCAAACTACAAAAAATTACAAACGCTCCAAAATAAATGTATTAGAATATGTGGAAATTATCTATACAATAAAATAATCAAAACCACGCATTCAGAATTGAGAGTACCTATTGTTAAAGATTACATAAATAAGCTAAGTAAACAAAGTTTTTCCAAATGTTTAATTAAAAATTATTTTCTTATAAGAAATATTGGAAACTATACCGAAAATAGTACAAAGCAGTATGTACTCAAACGAACTAAACATATATTACTGTAAGATACGTTTTATTAATTTTTTTTTTCAAATCGTGGACGTTTTTTATATTTATTTTCAAATATCATCATTGAGAGTATATTTATTTTCATAAAATATTGAAATTTTTATTTCATAAATATTTTAATAAATAAATTTTGTATAACGTTTCGAGGTATTTTTTGCATCATCTTCAGATTAACAAATAAAATAAAAAACAATTCAACAGAGACATATAAGTTGTTTTTCTCAATATTGCACAAATAAAGGTCATTTGTACTATTATCACTTCACTTAAAGGCGTGATTTGTATAATAATAATTTCGTCATATAATTGTTAAATTTTTTTACAACATTTGCTTTATTATTTACATGCATGTATGAAGTAGACTGATAGTAGACTGAAGTGATAATATTATAAATGACCTATATTTGTGCAATATGAAAAAAAATTGGTATATGTCTCTGTTGAATTGTTTTTTATTTTATTTGTTAATCTGAAGATGATGCAAAAAATACCTCGAAACGTTATACAAAACTTATTTATGTAAAAATAAATAAAAATATTATAAAGTAAGAGAAATTTCAAACATTTTATTAATAATTTATTTTTTCTTTCATTTATTAATGTGTCTATATCCTATGTCTATGTTATTATGTGATTACTCAAGAGACTGGTCTACTTGGTACAGCATTATTAAATAATTAAATAAATAAAAATATAATTAAATTATTATAAATATAAATTATTAATAAATATAATTAATAAATAAAAAATATAATTAAAATAAAATCAGTTACGTGTACACACGCACGCACACACACACACACACACACACACACACACACACACACACACACACACACACACACACACACACACACACCATTTTGCCGAATATGGTTATTTGGACTCAGAGATGGAATAAAACGCATATTTCCGTTGAAAAGTGTAATTAGAAAATTTTCACGAACGTAATATTTACTTATTTCGTACATAAGTACAATTTAATAATAATAATAATAATAAATACAGACAAAGATCATTAACAAAAAAAAAAATTAAAATGAAGAAAACTGTATGAAATGAAAAACAATTGTTTCAATAGAACTGTATATATAATGAAGCTATTACTCTAATTGACTGGCAGACATGTTCATGATTTCAGCGGCAATATGACGAAATAATGCGTACACACATTTATACTCACAGACAAGAGGTCTAGACGTCTTGGACATATTTATGATTACCTTATCTATTAGACCAAAGAAGCAAATATGCTACCTACAATGTTATTAGTTTTCTTTCATTCCAGAACAAAAAGAAAATGGCCACTTTCTGAAAGAGAAACGAATTCGATAATTCAAGAAATTGTTTGTTTTTGTTTTTTTATTACCCAAATGACCTATAATTCAAGAAATAATTTCGAAATTACATTTTTTCGAAAAAAAAATATTGTCACTATCTTCAATTGAAAAATTATTATTTATTTCCCATATTTCAATTACATTCTACTGTAAGTTGTATAGATAGTCGGATTATAATGTTTCTTAAAACATTGGATCTACTCTTTTCATAAGTGTATTATTTTTCTTCAATTTTTCGAGTTTTACATTGTCTTTACGTTTAACGCATTCATGGTACTCCAATGTCATAAAATTTTATTTCAGGAATTTTAAGGATGTTATCAACATACTTTTTACAAGTATTTTTTAATATATCAAGATATTCATATTTTGTGATATTTTCAATAAAGCAATAAATAAGGGTCAATCCATTTGAAATCGTTCCATTTTCATTAATTTTTCAGCCCGACATTTTTAATTTTTGTGATTTTTTCACCAGTTGTTCTCTGTTCTTTCGTGAATATATAACCATAAATATATATTTTTTTTTCGGGCCAGTGCTTTTAGTGTTGCAACCGTTTTAAGTTAGCTCCGTGAGCAAAAATAAGTGATGGGAAAACTGTTTCTAATTCCTGTACTTTTTGATACCAAATCAAAACAAAAATCAACAATAAGATAAAGACATGCTTTGTATTTTTCTGTTCCTATGACTCATTCCCTAAATAATGAAGAAAGTTGTTTAACAAGTTATTAACAGTCATTTGAAAATGACTAAAAAACGAGACTTTTAGCGAGATAAAAGTATGTAAAGAAAAAGAGACTTATGTTTGATACTTTTTACTTATATGGCTTAATCATAGTCATACTTGCTTTAAAAATTTCGATCTTGAGAACATAGTCCTTTTTTGTATATGAATTTCCAAAATTGGTAAAAATTTCTTTTTCGCGATGTGTTGAAAGTGATTTAAATTTGGTCTTTGAGACTAAGTTGGTTCCGGAGTAATAAAATTCTCTTAATTGTTAAAATAACGTTTTCTTTAAATTTTACAACAGAAAAAAAGAAAAAAAAAAGCTAGAATGACGATGAGAGTATTTTATATAATTGTGGTCCTTACAGCACATACTAAATACCAAGCTCCCTCCTTATATCCACAGTCTTCTACAATTTAAATCGTCAATCCACTCCCTCGAAACAAGGTCCCGCCATTCTGACCTTTACATTCCTACCCATAGAACAACAACTTTTGATCATTCCTTTCTTGTCCGCTCTGCAAATCTCTGGAATTCCCTACCTACTCATATCCGCCATGCTTCATCTCTATCATCATTCAAGTCCCAACTGTTCCAATACCTCCTGTATTCCCAAACAGACGCTCAACAGCAATGAGGTTTTATATCAAAAATCAGATTTTGAATGTAAAAAGGAAATATTATTTATTGATCATACCTTACTTAATTTATTAATCTTTTTAAATTTAGTTTTGTTTAGCAAAAGTATGCATCTGAAGAAGTTTATTTATTTTACTCTTTTGTTTTATTGTATAGATATATTCCTTTTTTTTATTTTATTACTTCTTACACCATTGTAAATAACAATTAATCATGATCACTTGGTCTTTTGGCCAGATACACTGTATACTTTAATTGTACATATTTGTTGTTCTTAAGGGACTATGTCCCAGAATAAAGATTATTTTCTATTTCTAAATACTAACTAGCCAAGAAAATGGTTGGAAAAAATCACGAAAAATTACATCAACTAAAACTTTTGGCGTGCTATAACAAGGGAAGTTGGAAATGATTTTTACGCTAATTATTTTTAATACTAGAACCAGTTGAGTCTTAGCATCTAAATTGTATTCAATTGTACTTATTATATAATTTTTTTTTTTTTTTTATGTTGATACTCACTTCTGAATGCTGAACCTTGTTTTTGCTGTTTAGCGTATGCAGATCAACTATGGGCCTTTATTTTATTTATTCTTTATTTTATTTATCCTTTATTCTTTAGATATTTTTACCTAAAAGGGGATCGAAGGTCTTTAACTTTTATAATACACTTAGAAAAAATCACATAAAACTCCTTGAAATCATTTTGTAAAGCTTATCGCTTCTATGCCCAATATAAGCACAATGCCCAAATTGAAGTGTATCATATACTTTAACCCATTAAAGCCTGTGATACAAGCCTACTTAGTACTGGCAATATGATCCTCATTTGATACCTACATCAATTTAAGAGTTTATTAATCAGTTATGGATATTCTAAAATGTAGCTATAGCTTTTAAGTGAGTTCCAGATTATGCCAACCTACTTTTTGACATTCTTTGGGTGTAAGATATTTTTGAGAAATTGGAGCGTTCAGGGCAATAAGTGATAATGGAAAAATAAATATGAAAAAATTATGATCTATTTACTTTTAACGCTTGTTATTTACTTGCAGAACTTATTTGGTCATCTTTGTTGTTTGCCCACAAGGTTGACAATTACAAACATATTCAATTATAACAACACTCGGTTTAATTCATCAATTTATTATTTAAAGATAAATATTACATTGTATCTCTCTGAGATTGGTAAAATATTCTATATCACACCACAGTTTTTTGCAGTTTTATACATTCCATCTATAACATTTTTAATCTATCCAATAATATTACAGTGCTTGCAGTTATATGTAACATCTTCATGTAAAGCTGATTTATGAAAAGTGATTGTAACACTATATATCTATAAAGACTGCTTATAATAAATTATTTCATCACAACAATATTCTTGTGCGGTTAGTTTCTAAATGATTTACAATTCAAGTTATTAGAAAATGAAATTTAAAAATAATTAAAAATACAACGTATGATGTAATAACAATTAAAATTAAACGTCACATTTATTTTTCATTACTATATACACAAATAAAAATTCAAGCCATAATAATTAATGCTTATAAGCTATGGGCATGTGGAAAGGTTCGTTTAATGGATATAAAAACTAAATAAACGACATTTTCCTTCAACAAATTAGATTTAAATCAATGTAACAATAATCTACTACTTATGACTAATTAAAATTAACATACATAATTTTTATTTTTGCAAAACTCTATGTATGGTCTTATATAATCTTTATTGAGCAAGTGTAAAACGATTTCAACGAGCGCTCGGTCAGCTTCTTTCCCACCAGTTGATGCTATTCTTTCAACTTTTTCATCTATCGTTGATGGTTCTATATTATTCCCATAAAACGGTTCATTTTCCATCATTATAGGGAGGAAAAATGAGGCAATGGTATATCCATAAATGACTCTTTCAGCAAAATGTTTTAAAAAATCTTCATAAGATGGTATATTTATACTGTTAGGGACAAAGCTCCTTAAAGTATCCCAATAAAGTTTTAAAATATTATCCCAATAAGTTTCTCTGAGCTCGGAGGTTGTGTTCAGGTATAAAAAGAAAAACAGGTCAATAGCAGGACTTCCGTACGTGGAAAACTGAAAATCTACGAAAACACAATCTATCGGTACTTCATTTTCATCAAATTTATAAAGTATGTTGTTGTTACAATAATCTCCATGACATATTACTGCAAAAGGTTCTTCAGGATATGAAATCAATTCCCTCACTTTAATGGGATGTTTTAATAAATCCAAACAATTAGTTAGAAGATCTACACTATTATTGTTTTTTATTAATGGTTTAATCCCCCTTTCTACACAAGCTGCATTGATAATATCGAATTCACGTTCTGTTTCTGGAGGTAAATCGATATCTTTCAATTTTTCGGTCATCCTTAGAAAGTTTTCCTTGTCTTCATGCTTTCGAATAAAAGAATATGAATGGAATTCCGCTATTTTTTTTATTGCGACAAAAATGTGGTTAATATCAAGGAAAACTTTTGTTTTCGGCAAAAGATAATTTTTATATTTTAAATTTTCCAAAATCAAGAGGTCTTTCTCTGGTTGAGCGCCATCAGTGGCTAAACCATAGAATAGTTGGGGATAAAAATTTGTTTTAACTCCTAGATCTGGTAATATATCTTTGTACATAGCTACCTCATTGTGAAACATGGCATCTATGTTACGAGACTCTCTCACTTTGTGGTTGAAAAGGCAGTTGACAACAAGTGGCAGTTCTCTCTTCCCTTTCGCTCCTTCCACCGTGAGGCTGACAAAGGAGAGTTCTGATGAGAACTGTGCGCCCTTGGCCGTGTCATCTGTATCGAGGCCTAGGTAGGAGACGTCGCCGAAGACTCCATCTGCTACTAGTTTAATTACGATCGGTTCAAGGTCCGGATTCATCATGGCAACAATGTCTGCGTACACCCCGAAGCCACTGCCAGCGCACTGAGGCCCTATCTCTCCCCACCATGCTCAGCTAGGACTTCAGTTCAGCCATTTATTAATGCGCTATTTTCACAATTGGTATCAGTAAATCTACATGTCAGTTTGTGTTTGTTCATTATATTTATTGAAAACGTTTACTTAGCCCATTATCTAATAGTTTAAAGTTCAACATATTGCAAAATAAAGATTTATATTAAAAAAAGAAAAAAGGATTTAGTTATTACGGAGATATTTCAATGAGATTTAAAAGAATAATGCAGAGTTAGAATGTAGACGTTTATAATGGTACGCCATATGAATATCTTTCACTCAATCATTATTTTTTGTGGTCAATTATTTTTCCTGATCAGCATCATTTCTACGTTTGGGAAAGGAAATCTAAACACTTTTGCTAAACGTATGGCGACCTTAGATTGGTTTGTAATGACGGTGTTTAGTTGACCGTTGAGAATAGTAGATGAGGAAGATGGTTGGAGTTGTGGTCATAAAAAAAAAAAAAACACACATTAACAAGTAGTACTTATTTTAATTTAATTTTAATAAAAACAAGCACTACTTGTTAATTTGTGTTTTTTTTTTTTATGACCGTACCCCCAACCTCCTTCCTCATCTAATCATAGATTTTTTGTTGTGGCAGTTCGAATCTATTGTCACCCGCTTGCCTAGTCTCTTCCTTGACCAGAGTGATAAGTTCGTCGGTTTGTGTGGTGATGGCCAATAAATCCACATTGGTGTATCTTCGGCCCGACACATGACATCATGGGATGTAGGGAAATTATGGGTTGAGACACTTTTGTTTATGTGTTATAGAGCGAAGAGTTGTAATTTGTTATAGAAAGTTTTATTTAATAAATTATTCTGAAATAATCGTAGTCTTTTTAGCTTTTTGATATACGTAGTGGTGAAGATGTGTACCATGTGTCGTTAACGATCTGAGTACTTTTTTTACATGAGGGTTTTCAGTCTTATGTCTTAATTTAGATGTATTAGATCATTTTTAGTTTCACTTACCTATATATGAAATCTATAGTAAGAGAAAGTATTGCGATCGTGAAAATTTTCGAATTCCATTAAAACGGAAATACACGTTTTAGGGTCCCCTGAGTCCAAATAACCATGTCCCGCAAAAATGTCTGTATGTGTGGTAACTCCCGGGCGAAAACAAAAAGTCCTGTGAAACTGAAATGTCATATTTAAGGCAACTATACGCTCGACAAAACTTTTTTCATCAAAATCAGCTGACCGGAAGAGCCGTTTTATACCATACATTAGCACCTTTTACGATTTTCTCTAACGATTTTGATTAACTCGCTTTATCATGTAAAATGTGATAGCTTTAAGTATAATTATAGGTTTTCATTTCTTTTTGAAATAGTCTGACAGGGCTTAAATGCCGATATTTTAAATTTTCTTCCTCTAAAGTATCTTCAAATTTTTACATTCGAAAAAATTAACCATTTTATGTTGTTAGTATTGATTAAAAACCGCTAAATATATAAGTTGAATGAATTTGATAATAAACTGAAAGAGAAAAGTGCAAAAGTATTTTTTAATGTAATTTTTTGTTTTTTTAAAGATAAGTACCGTATTATATATGTATAATATACGTGGAAAGCTAAAAATTTTAGAAAAAATATTATTTTATGCCCAAAGTTGTAAAATGTAATGGAGAGTGATGAAAAAGGATAAAATTGACTGATTGTTCTAGATAACATAATAGATTATTTAATAAAACACATGCTTCTATCTAAAATCAATTTAATTAATTCTTTAAACTAATTTTATCTCTAACGGTATTAAAAAATTCTTGAATTGATTTCAACAACAAAGGTAAGTAAAAGTCGTGTGTTGCGCGCACCAGATTTTTAAGTGTATGCTCCGAATTATAGGTGTGTATCAACAAAAGTTGATTCCGGAGTATGTGAGATTTCTTTTCTCATCTCATCTCGTCTTTAACTGACCATAAAATGTCTTTTTTGCGAATTCTCAGTCTAGAGACATCGCAAAATGCTGTGCCTGTGCGTGAGTGCAATAGACTGCAGGTATGGTAGCCTGATCTGGAGTGGTGAGATGCTCATCAATTTCGTTTATTTTCTGAGTGTTGTAGCTTCTGACTACTGTACATATTGTTTAAGCGGTTTGATGTGGTGTAGATTTTCCTGTTTACATTGATGTTACCATTGAGGCATTAGGTTATGATTTGTCTCGTGAAGCTATTGATGATTAGTAAGTAGGTAGTGCCTTTATGTTTAATAAGTTTATGTGTTTTGGTGATCAGAGTACAAGAGTGGAATTGAACATGCGTTCCGAGAAGGGGGCGACTTCTGAGGATTTTATGTAAATGGTGGTTACTTGGTCGTTATTGTTTTTGATAGAATGTGTTGTTAGTTGTGTGGGCGAAAACCAGTTTCTCATAATATTATTATTTTTGTTTTGTTTTTGGACAGAGGAAGGAGAAGATGTTTTGTTGTATCTGCAGTGAGGAATTGTGTAAGATTGAATGTATAAATTTATGAAATTCGCATTTATAAAGTATAAATATTAAGGTGTTATTGGTGACTTTGGATTGAAACGAAGGCGATTAATGTTAAACAATTTAGCTGCCAGCTATACTTTAAGCCCGCAGATCTAGATAGGTTTCATTATTGTTTTGTAGATTAGTAATTCGCTGTCAACTGTAATATGAGATTTTCCACTATGCATTCAGAATTATTGGCCGATTCACAAGTCAAGCTTTTTCCAGTTTAGTTAATATTTTTTTGTGAATATTATGTGGTATATATCGTATGTTTTCATAATTGTTGTTTTAATTATCTTTATTTTTTTTACGGATTCCGTATTTCATTTTGCTATTTTTCTTCTCTATTTGTTTGGAAGCTTGAACTTTGAAAACATACTAATAGATATGGGGATGGATATCAATAACCTTTTCATGTAATACATTAAAATTTCGTAATTATTTTTAAGAAATGTGACATGATGTATGCTGCACTTTTTCAGCGTATATTTGATTTATTTTCCTGAAAATTTAGATTAAAATGTCTGCCGTTTCAGATGTTGGGATAGTCGTTTTAGAGAATGATTTTTAAACTGTACTGTATACTTAAAAAAAAAAAAAAAAAAAAAACGTGAGCAATTATTTATCAATTACTATTGTTGTCCTATTAGAGATTTGTTTTCCTTAAATAAGTGCTAATGAATGTACCTTCAATTTTTTACTTCCTGTTCCCCGAAACGATTACGACTATGACTTGTGATTTTTGAGGAAAAAAGAAGAGAGTTGACAAAGTGACCTTCAGCCATTCAAACAGTAGATTGCTGCCTGCAACCTTGAACCCAAATTCCTCTGCACTTCAGCAGATGTAAGATTGATTGCTCGGTTTTAAAGCCTCAATAGTTATGGCAAATCAATATCTTGACCACAGTTTCAAAATTTTCATTGTCAGTTAAACATTATGTTATCAAATCTAATTAGCGTTTTAAATAACTAGGACGCTAAAAAAGCCTTTTAATGGCTAAATGACAATGTAAAATAGCAGTAAGGCAAGCTATTTTCTTATCATATTATTTGTTATTAGAGTACTTGGTAACACTTTGGTATAAAATGATAATACTGAAAACAGTTTCTAATGTTAAAGTAGAGATATAACACCGTCGCGACCGGCAAACTCTAGAGGTATTTGCAAATGTTTACTTCTTATTTCTTAACGCAGGCTAAACTCGTCCGATGGCGAAATCATCGACTATTACATCCCAACCTACTTCCCATCCCCTGTTGCTGCATTCCCGGCTCTGCAGTCAAACGTATCATCCGTTGAATAATTATTTAAATACCGCCAACTTCAAATTAATCCCAACCAATTCCACACTTTTGTCAAGGATGTTTTCCAAACAAGCGTATCACGTATCATCAAGACACACAAAAACCAGCCATTCGGAATGCGAAGAATGAAAAAC
Organism: Piezodorus guildinii; assembly: GCA_023052935.1. Taxonomy (NCBI): domain Eukaryota; kingdom Metazoa; phylum Arthropoda; class Insecta; order Hemiptera; family Pentatomidae; genus Piezodorus; species Piezodorus guildinii. The sequence continues at coordinate 136,093,070 of CM041292.1, read as the reverse complement.
TTAGAAGAGATGAGGAACCTTGTAAGGAATATAGACGCATGATATCGACGGTTGAATACTCGTCCTGAAAGGCAAGTGGGTGGGAAAATATAAAAGTGAGATTTGAGGATTTCGGACTCGAATATCACTTGAACTCTAGAAGAATTCGAAGATTTTTCACAATTCCTTATGTCTGAATATTAATGTTAGTCTGAATCTGTGTTTTCCCTCCAGAATTTTCATTCCCAGCCACTCAACACTTTCTATCTTCTTATTGGTTGTTGCAATAACGAAGGGGAAGGCGTTCCTTTATAATACAGGGGGAAATTTAGTTCCTTCCTTAAAGATAAACTATTTAAAATGTTTAAAAGATATCTTAATCCCAATAAACCCGGGATTGCTTTACAAACTCCACTATTTCCTTCCCCCCGTTCATACTTTCTTATCATCCAGTTCTACCTTACTGACAGATCCCTTAAAGTAAATCATAATAATTCCTATTCATCCAGTTTTTGTCAGTTCGCTGGTGTTCCTCGAGGCTGTATCTTAGGACCTATCTTTTCACAGTTGAAACAGCTGATACCCCATCCTATCCTAACACTTTTCTTTCTACCTACGCTGATGACACTTATGTGTTATTAGTCAATACTGATCCAACTACTACCTCTCAAACTCTCTAATCCCACATCAGAGACCTTGAGGTATGGTGTCAGAACTGGAGAATAAAGTAAGAATCTTGAGCAAAGAATATTGTTATTCTAACCACCACACCACGTGTGAATCTTGTCTCATTTGGTAAAAGACTCCTTTTGGTAAAAAACTTGCTATGATGACTCTGTCTTTGAAAATTTCTGCAATAAATAAAAATTAGCTATATATTTTATATAATGAAATTCATAATCTTAAAAGATCTCCTTGTTTAAAGCTCGTTGAAACATTACAATAAGAGGTGCTGAATTGCCTCAGGCTAGTTATCGAATCACGAATATCGCATCTGCGTATTGTCATGATAAGAATGACAGCTTTGGGTAAAATTAAATTAAGAAAAAGCAAACATTAAAAAATAGGAGTTACTCTAATTGCATTGTCGTTCATTTAATTATGTTTGTACAGCCTTTGCTTGCTGTCTCCACCCCGCTTTAAAACGTTAAAGTATATCTCTTATCATATGTTTCTTTCATAAACAATCCAATGTACGATTTTTAGAACTGGCCGAGGTTTCAAGATCAGCATATATATTTTCTATTTGCTCTGCATTTATATTTTGCGTGTACAGGGTGTCTACATGCAACCTTCTATGGTGATGTTTTAGATTTTCCTGATCTACAAAAATTATGGTATAGTATCGGCTCCTGCAATCTGACTAGACCTTTATGAGACACATATCAAGTACAAATTTCCTTTCTGGTCCTTTTTTCTCCAAGTCTTGCCTTACCTTGATTGGCCAATAAAGATAGGTTTGTTTCGCATCATTTTGAAGCTAATTAAATGAAGAAATTTTCCCAAGATCCGGAAACATCTAAAACCTAACGAAAGAAGAGCAATAGCTCCTTGAAAGGTCCCAAAATTCTTAGAAATATCAAAATTGCATTTTCTGCATTACGTTGTGTGACACTTACTTTCTTATTTTGAAGGTTTGCCTTCTTGACCTTTTGAGAAATTTGCTCTTCTTTCATTTGGTGCTAATTGTTTTTCTGTGCGTACACATCAAGTAGATATATTTGAGTTTTTCTGATAATAGCAAAAAGCTCATCATTTGATTGTCCTCTCTTACCGTTGAGAATCAGACAATGGGTCATATGAACTTTTTAGTGCCACTTAAGGTCTAATCTGCTCTCACAATATGACGACACCTTTATGAGACACCCTGTATGTGTGTGTGGGTGTGTATATATATATATATATATATATATATATATATATATATATATATATATATATATATAATAATAATAATAATAATAATTTATTTATTTATTCTGGGACAAGCCCTTTTAGAATAATATAAAATACAATAATGCGATATTTACTGTCTTACAGAAGAATAAAAAAATGAAATAAACTGTGAATAATTTTTTTTTTTTTTTTTCCAATGGCGCGAAGGCCTACAGTGAATAATAATAAGTAAAAATGAAAACAATAAGACAAATGACAAAAAATAAAAATATCATAAACCAATATATATCTTCGAAAATTAATGGATGTGAAATTATTTGTAAAAAATATAAGTGATAAATTAAAAATATAATAAATAATTAATTATCGTTTACCTATACATAAACTAGACCAAAAAATAAAATACACTTCTTACTTGGGTAAACAAATAAAATAAAAAAATAAGAAACACTTCTATAACTTTTTTCTATTTATATGTTTTCATGGAAACTGGATCAGTCAGGATTGTTTGGAAATTGAATGGACAGAAAGTAATGGAATAGACGAGATTTGAAAGTCGGAAGGGTAGTAGAATTACGAATATCAGAAGGAATAGAGTTCCTTATGGAAAAGGGTCGGATTATGAAAGGTCTGTTGAAAGCTGCAGTTCGATGGGGAGTAATAATATAGTGATGGTAAAAAGTATTTGCACAACACGTTTTTATGAATAAATGAGTTCAAAGAAACAAAAAACTTCGCTTTCTATATCAAAAATGTAAAGTACATTTATTAAAAACTGAGAAAAACCTTTTGTTAAAAAATGACAACACTTCATAATGAAATAAAAAAATTAAAACAATAAAAGTGCTTGGAAAAAAGTATTTGCACACTTGGTCTACTATGACTCACAAGCTCTGTTTACTTTTGCATTAATCCTTCTGTGTCCATAAGTGTGTTTACTAATTTATCTCTTATCGTTTATTACCAGTATTCTCTAGTTTTTCAATCAGTTTCCCTCAGTCAATAGACAATTATCATGCCCAAAATAAGTGAACTGTGTGCCGCGACTCCCAAAAAAATTGTTTTACTGAAGAATCAGCAAAAAACATATCGCCAAATTGCCGATTTCTTAGGGTTGGTGCAAATACTTTTTTCCATCACTGTATGTACAAATCAGAAGGCCGCATACGGGTGTTGCGGGAATGGATTGAGGATTTGAATAATAAGAGATCAGAGATGTATGATGGACGGCGGGATCGGATAACTTGATAGAGGAAAGAAGCTAGGAAGTATTTTCGACGGTAGGAAGGATATATATATATATATATATATATATATATATATATATATATATATATATATATATATATATATATATACCGATTTAAAAAGGGGAACAATGTGTCATAAATTAATTCAATGTATCTGACGGCTTTTGCTTTTATACTTCAAACTTCTTTTGACTTTTCCGATCATTGCTCTTAATGAACCTCAGTCCTACCGTGAAAAAGTGCTACCATAAACCTTAATGAATTCACCATAACGAAAAAAAAAATTACAAAAATGACTAAAAATTAAATTAATCATTAATTACCTACTATGTACGAAAACTAGATCATTCATTAATGAGATACCAGAAACTAGAAATCGTCTTTTTAAAATAATTTTGTTTTTTTTAATTATAAATTACAATATTGCATTATTACATACTATCTGTTTTCTTTATCAAAGAGTTGATTTCTAAGAGAGTCATATTTTTTAATTAGAAATTTAAATGAAAATTGTTTCCATATCGAAGTTATTTAGGACAGGTTGCATGGTAACCGTGCCAATAACAAATTTTATCTTTACATGTATTATAGAAAACAATTAGGAAAATAAACATTTACGGTTTATCTTTTAGACATTTCCTTTCTTTAGGCCCAACACTATATCATATTGTTTCTTACTGTGCAGTGTTTTACTGTTTCTTTATAAAAAATTGGGTTATATTTTCTAATATTATTTAACTATTGTATTGTTTCTTACTGTGTACTGTGCTACTGTTTGTAATTGTACTTTTATTGAATTGCCTTTAAGGGTTTGCCTTAGTGGGATAGTGACTTCTACTTGCACGGTAAAATGTCTTTATTTTGATTTAAATAAAGAAGTTATTAAAAAAAAAAAATAACATTACCAATAAATATAAAAAACACTGCCAATAAATATAAGGTATCTTAGTATAACCCGATAAAAGAAGTTGAAGAAATTCTAAAAAGCCTGTGGTTCTTTCTTAAGTTGTTTATGGATTTCAGGAATAGCTCGTTTTATTTTTCATCTATCTCAAAAAAATTTGACGTTCATTAGAGTAACATTTTTTACTCAAAATGTATACTTATTAAACCATAAGGGGAACATCCATTAATTATATCAGCTTCATTTAATTGCGAAAGTGATAGCTAAAGGTGTGATTTAGTACTTTTTAATAGCAAAAAATCTACGATAGATTAAGATTTTTTATCACAATAGCTAACCTGGGTATCATTTATTATCAGTACACACTTCAATAAATTAACAAAACGGTAACTTTAATATAAATGACAGTATGTAGTTAAAACAAGATACTTCCAAATAATGAATGCGTATATACAGTACAATCAATTCTATTCGTGATACGAGACGTATGTGTCATATCATCATCATATCGAGGAAATTTCACAAATTGCATTTTGATTGAATGGAATTATGGGAACCTTATCTTAATATTTGATCTATAACTATCAACAGCTTGTTATCTTGGCGACTACCTCTTATCACGGGATAATGTGTCATTTCCAATAGAACAACAGATTACCAAGTATCTAAATTAAACACATTAAATAACTTTGCTTATCATTTTGGGGATAAGAATTATCCGTAAGGCTATCTTTTGAAAAAGAAATTCCATCAATGATTGGCCACATTAATTGTTGTTGACTGTTCACATTTTGCTAATCTTATTTATTTTAAGCCTTCCCTGCCTTGAGACAATACGCTGTGAAAAGTAATAACAAGGTGCCGTATTTCACGCTGCTATTTCACCAAATCTTCAGGCAGTAGTATCTACAGAACTCAAATCATATCTAAAATCTCCAACCACTTTACTTTTATAAAGATGTTATATTTATTTATTTGATTACATTTTTAGGTGCCATTTACAACAACAAAGGCTAGAAGCACCATTAACACATATTATTTACAGGATTGAGAAAACAAATTATTGTTTTTTTTTAAAGAAAAGTTAACAAATTTTCTTGATTTTTGTGGTCAATTGTTTCTTTGTAACTTTGGAGAAGCGGCCATGTTCTGTCTGAAGTATACTGAGGGCATTCCATCAGGATGTGTCCCGTAGTTAGCTCGGAGTAGCAGAACTGGTATCTCGGCGGAGATTTCCCTTCAAGCAGGTGCCCATGGTCAGTCTGGTGAGTCCGATCCTCAAACTTGTGATGACGGATTGCTCCTTCCGGTTCCCAATTATCTAGAGAGTGGTTGCGAGACTCCGAAGGCTCGCTTTAAATTGTTCTCCGGAACCTTAGACCAAAGCTGGAAAATGCTTCTTTGCACTGCTTCAATATGGTTGAATTGAAGTCATTCCGCATCGTCTTGACATTTGGAATAGTTAAGAAGATACTTGCTTCTTTTGCGCCTGTGTCAGCCAAATCATTCCCTGTAATTCCTACGAGGCTAGGTACCCAGAGAAATTTAATAGTTCTGTTTGTTTTTAATATTAGATCCGAAATGGAAAATATTAATTGTTTCTTAAAACTGAAAATTTTGGATTCCCTTGAGAGCCGAATAGGAGTCACTGCAAATTAAATACTGATTGTGGGTTAAATCTTTAATTAAGTCAAGGATAGGTATATAGCAAAGAGCTCTGACGTGAAAACCGAATAAATGGAAGGGAGACTGTACCGAACGGTCTCCGTAGGTAACACGACCGAACAGCCAACATTATCTAGATGTTTAGACGCATCAGTATAAATACAGGTCAAAACTTGATAGGTGGCTAAGAGGATCGAAAGTTTTGTTTTATGATTTCTTGCGGATTCGTTGATTTGGATATTTGTTATAGAAAATTAGTTCAGGGTTATATCTGTTCAATGTTTTCCACGATCCCTCCCTGTAGACTTAACAAGTGTAGTCAAAGACTTGCCTTATCAAGGACACATTTGTTTCAGCAAGCAGCCAAAATTGATTAAAATAGAATTTGTCTAAAATTACATATTTTACATAACTTGGCCAACTGCAAATTAAAATTTTAAGTCCAAGACAGTCTAGAATCAAATATTACTTCTAGATTATGAAAATGAGCCATACGTATTTTGAAGATAATTTCCAAGATTTACGGAAAAAGACCTCGAACCATTTGGTTTTCGGCAAAAATGAACTGCAGTTCATCTGAAAAAGCTTAAAAAAAGTAGCGAATGAAGGCTCACTTTCTATATTAAGATGGGCTTTCAAATTACATTTGACCAAATGTGTAGCTATAGTACATCAGTACAGAATAAAACAGTTTTCGGTTTGAGTGCCATGTCAAAAGGCTTAATGGAATTGGAATACTCCGCTATTTAATTCAACATTTTCAGATTATACAGAACCAACACGAAAATTAAAATTTCAATTGGTAAGAAATGTTGTATAGATAAGAGGTGGTTAACTAAAAATTCCACTGAGAGGATTCAAAAATCGTATTTATCCCATATGATTCAAAGGAGCTTTACAGACCTGATCTAAAAATACATGTTGGTTTTTGAAAAAGTTTACTTTATGGGTGAATTGAATGAGAATAGAAGCTGAGTGGCTGATTAATGCTTCGAAAATAATCTTAACTAGTAAGTTTCGAGCTTCTAATACCCATCAGAGGCGGAGATAAATAATTCCCTCACTTATAAGCATCCGAAGTGAAAGCGATCGATCTACTTTGCATTAATTTGGGAATTTTATAGGGCTACTGGAAAGGAATTACTGTTGCCAATGGACGACTTTTGCGAAACTTTCTGTTGATCCGATATAAATGACTCGTATCTTGCACAAGTCAATGACTTTTAGAGGAGAGTGTTTTATGAATTCTGCATGAACCTAATCTAGACCTTGAGATAATAAACGGAAAGTTTTTATGTTCTGTTCATGCTCTTCTATCATGAAAGGTAAATTGTATAGTTCTAAATAGTAATTTGGTTCATTAAAACATTGGCTCTAGTCAATATGTTTAGAATTTGCTGGAATATTGGATAAGTATCCTCCGATGGTATTTGATACAACTTCGGTAAGTATCCTCTCAAACTTCCCACGTACTACAAAAAACTGATTTATGCTGCCATTATTAGGCCCATTGGACCTATGGAATTAAACTATGGATATCCATTAAACCATCAAATCCCTCCCACATCCAATTTGCAATCCAAAATCCCTTGAAAGATCCTAAACGCCCCTTACTTTGTCACAAATAATATAATCTATAAAGACTAGAATATCCCAATAGTTGCAGACATAGCCTAATGTAGATACACCTCCTTTCAATCCAAGCTGCCGGTCCACACAAACCCACTTCTCCGCAACCTCTCATCTCATATTTGTGATAATCCTCCGAGACGGTTGAAAAGACAATTCCTCGAGACCTACTGATTTAAATAAACTTTGAAATCCTACCACTGGGTCATTTCACGCTTATATCAAGCCCATATGATCAACGATCATATTTACTTAATGTATTTTTTGTTGTAAATATCATTAAAATGAGTAAATAAGAATAAAAGATTCGGTAAATGAATTATAATTGTAAACAATTTAAAGCCTAAATTCGTTTATTGTCCTAACCTTGAAAGCTCTCATCTTATTCCACACAATGTTTGTTGAACCTGTTTATGAAACATAAGAAATAGATTTAACAAATAATTATTGTTCGTTTTAATTACAACCGTAGTCTCTGTCTGTGCATAACTGCAACTCTTAGGTATTTAGTAGGCTTTTTTTCGCTCAGTCGTTCGCGATTTGAATAAACAGTTAATATTTGTCGTATATGATAGCAATATTAAGATTAATATTATTAAAAATAAAGCTAACATACTGTGCATTGTACTCGAAACCAAAGAGATAAATGGTGTCAATGGAACATCTTGTGTAATTGATAGGTATGTAAATATTTGGAAATAATAAACCTTTATGTAATAATCAAAAGCGTTTTTAGAATTCCGTTTACGATTAATTATATCTTAATCTCCTTATCTAGAATGTTGTTAAACTGTCCTTGTTCTTTTTTCCACATGGCTTCCAAACGGATTTTTTTTTAAACTCGTTGTTCGGGTTCTAAGAATCTCTAAACGTAAGCCTCAATTTTAGAGGAGGGGATTATATTTTAACCCAGATTTTTGTAGGCCGATACAAAGGTTCTTTATAGAAAATAATAACCTAAAATCATTTATACTATACTTCGTTATTATTTTTTTTTCATTTGTTTCGATTTTCATTTAAATAAATCAAATAAAATTTCCTGATTCCAGAACACCTTATATTTTTCTCTATAATCAATAATAATCGAATTATCAGGGAATCACATCTCTTATAAATTATAACTTGCCCATATAAGATTTATTTTCTCTCTTTGAGTGTCTTGATCTCGAAAATCTTTTACATTTTTCTCTATCTTTAATAATAACCAATTTTTGTGGCTTGAATGATACATACTTTTCTCCATCTTCAAAAATAACTGAGTTATGGGCGTAATAATGGGTAAAATTTCAATTTTTTTTTTCTCTATTTTGATTAATCTATTATTAATAATTAATTTTTGGTTAAAAAACACTGATAAATTTTCTTCTCTATCTGTGAAAATAACGATGTTACAAGCGTTTATATGTACAGGCAAGATTTAAAAATGATTTCCATTTTTTCTTTATCGCTCTTTACTGATTCTAAAACTCCATACATATTTTTCTCTATATTCAATAATAACTGAGCTATGGGCGTATTTATGGTTGAAATTTTTTTTTCTCAATTATTTGCGTATTTTTGGTTAAAAAACCTAATATTTTTTTTTTCAAAAGTTCAATAAGTTATCTTCAAAAATAACTGAGTTAATGAATTAAAGCACTTTTAATCGCCCGTCATTTTAAAATTAACCAGTTGATTATTTTTTTGGTCGATTGCAAAGGTTCATTATTGAAAAATAATAAACCAATAAGATTAAAAACGTCGAAATCACTATAATATTTAAAATGTATAACTTTTAAAGAGAACTGATAAAATTCAAAGATGTTTCTATATCCAATTTGTTAAATAAATTTCTAATTTTGGTCTATGTATCTCGATTTCAGATAGTAGTCCAATTGTAATTAAGGCTCATGTTTGGATATATTTTTTTCCAGGAGGAATTTTATTTTTTCAACCTCTTCTTTCACTACCTCCTGCCTCTTCCTCTCCGAAATATTCTACGATTTGATAACATACTTTAGGATCTACATTTAATTAATAGACAAAGAAGCAGAACTACACCCCTACAGCTTTTGTACAGATGATCGGTAAGAAACAAAAAAATAAAATGAGAATATCGTCTTTATGAGAAAAAAAGTATTACTAAAAAAAGGAATCTTTATAAATTATTTATCTTCCTCATCCCCTATTTATAGCTGAAATGTACCTAAACAATACACTAATGACCTGCGTTATTTGGATTTTTTTTAAATTATTTTTATTAAGTGAAGGAAGAAAAGAGATGTAAGTGAAAATTTTATTTCAATTTTTTTTTTCAGATATGCATTGTCAACAGGAAATCACTTTATCAAATTAATTTTTTTTTTCCTCATAAAATTCTATGAAGTGGTTAATGTAGTTCTTAGACAGTAGGTGCGATACAATATCACTTATCACTTTTTCGCCTTCTTCCCCAGCGATTGCAACAAATCTGGCCACTTTTTCTTCCAAATTCAAGGCAGAGTAGTCTTTTTCTGTTACAGGATGGTGATCCATCATTACCGGTAGAAACCATGAGCTTATCATATATCCGTATATAGCTCTTTTTCCAAAATGCTTCATATAATCATCAAATCCTGGAATCATAATATCAGCGGGTAAACTATTTTTTAAATTATCCCAATATAATTTAAGTACAATATCCCAATATCTTTCTCTGAAAGCTGACGACGTATGCATGTATAAAAAGAAAAACAGATCTACGGCTGGACTGGAGTATTGAGACAACTGAAAATCCAGAAAAACACAATCTGTTGGAAATCCCAATTCATTCGTACTTGTATAGAATATTATTATTACAAAAATCTCCGTGGCATATGACAGCATATGGCTCTTCGGGATATGAAATGATTTTTTTTATTTTATAAGGAGATCGCAGTAAGTTCAGACATCTTTTTAGATTATCATGAAGCGGTAAAAACGGTTTCATACCCCTTTCCATTGTTGCGTGATGTATTACTTCTAGCCTAGATTGCACTGATGAGGGCAAAACTACTTCTTTCAATTTTTCCTTAATTTTACTAAAACCGTTTTTATCTCTCTGCTTTAATACATATGATAGTGAATGGAAAGCTGCGAGTTTCTTTATGACAAGAGAAACATGGTCGAAATCTAGGAAGACCTTCTGGGATGACGTAACGTAATTATTGAATTTCATGTTTTCCAAAATAAGTAAGTCTCTATTTGAATCTATTCCGGTGTTAGAATTTCCAAAAAACATTTTTGGGTACAAATTTTCGTCCACGCCAAGACTCGGTAGAATATCTTTATACATAGTTACCTCATTGTCAAACATCACATCACAATTACGAGCTTCCCTTTCGGAAGGTTCAATGCATGGCAGCTTGACAACTATTGGGATCGCTTCTTCCCTGCCTTTCCTTTCCACTATGAGCGTAAAAAACCTTAGAGACGAGGCAAACTGTGCACCAATTTTTATTTCTTCGACAGGCTGAAGTTCAATATATTTGACATCACCAAAAAACCCTTCCCCAATAATATCGAATACGATCCGTTCTATATTCATAACGAACCGTTTAACGAACAACACGTGGTAATTATATCAGGGTACTGCCCTTGAAACATCCCCTCTCTCTACGTTATGATACCCCCACTCTCAACAGTCAAAGCCAATATCATTTCTATCTCAACCATGTCTATTTTGACTCTTTAAATAAAAAAATTTCAGTATGTGAAAAAAGTTTGATCAATACATCCGAACGAAATTTAATAGCATCTGAACTCTCGGAATGTCAATCAGCTCTTTTTCCATAGGCAATTGTTGATATCAAGGGGCGGTTAAAGGAAGGGGGAGGGTAGAAGGGGGATGGGTGGGAGAAATTATCGATTCTCAGCGTCACAGACAAATTAAAAACTTTGAAATAATTTTTTTTTTCCTCATACCTCCGGTCAGAAAATGTCAATTTTAACAGAAGGAACGGGGTTTGTTTAACGTGTTTACGGTAGTATTATTTTGTTTTTCCAACGACTGTCTATAAATAAATATATTAATTTTTAAAAATAAGTAAGATCTGAAAGTAAAAATAGTTTCTAATCACACTTTCTTTTCTGTGACATGTTTTTTCTTTTCTTAGGATTTTTATTAGCTCAAATAATTTTTAGGAGCGGGAGGTTAAGGAGGAGGCGTCGCGGTTCTCTCTTGACCCTCCCAGCGTCCAATGTTAAACATGAGTTGAAGCATTTCAAATTTGGCAATTATTTTTTTTTTTTTTTTTTGTTCGTCATTCTTAGGAGATCTTTCCTCTTCCTTTTCCTGTAGATCCACCACTTGATTCTAATTTATTGAAATGAAATTACTCTTTCATATAGTCACACTTTTTCGTCTGTTTAAAAAATCAGGTTGTGATAAACCATATATTTGTTTTTTCTAGATTTATCCGATGTTTCTTCAGGTAACATTAAATAGTGAAATACTTTTCTGACATATACAATGAACATGTTTATTAAAACACTCCCACTCATATTAATTAAGTTCATTTTTTATTCATCGTGCATTTTTTAGCCTAACTTAGATATTCAACTTATTATTCACAGGACCTATTTAAAACATAAATAGGTAACATAAATAAATTTTTTTCGAGAAGTAGTTTTGAATGAAAATAATAGCTACCATGCCAAACGTGAACTAGAGTTGCAAGAATTCATTCTCTATATGCAATAAAAATAAAATGAATGATGTTTAAGGAAAAAAAACTGGTGCGCACAACACACGACTTTCACATACCTCCATTGTTAAAATCAATTTATTTAAATACAGTTAAAGATAAAAATAATTTAAAAAAAAGTATATTGAGTTTCAACATAAGTGTTGAGAGCATGTGTTTTATTAAATAATCTGTTCCATTATTACCAACAAAAATCACTTTTCATCAATCTTAATTAACTTTTATAGTTTTGTGTATAAGATTATATTTTTTATAAAATATATAAAAGCGTATAAAGTGGTTAATTTTTATTAATTATAAAAGATTAAAAAGTAAATTTATATAATTAAAAAGAAAAAAAGCTATTTAAAACACTATCAATGAACCTAAAGATAAAGGCTCAGAATCAATTTTTAAAGACCACTATTACTAACTAAACACAAGCTTATATTATAACTAATAAAACACAAGCCATAACGGTGAAGAACAAGCCTAATCAAGTTGTTACGTATAAAACAAGATTGCAAAAAGTGGACTAATAGCAGTAAACAAATTCACATGATAGAAGAATCCAAGAAGAGAAGAAATCATAGTATGTCAAACAATAAAAAAAATGTAATGTAACTTTTAATCATCAGAAAGAAACAAATTATTACAACTGTATACAAATAATCCTCAGATACCAATGACCCTCTGGGGTAGTGACTAGAGAATAAAATAAAATTATTAACTATTAATATATAAAACTTTTTAATCAAAATAAATTAAGTACACACACATATGTATAATCATATACAACGTAATTATATGTAGAAAATAGAAGACTACATAAAGGAAATTTAGAATGGAACAAGGAAAAGTTTTGTGAATTGATTTATTGTTGTAAAAATTGTAATTAATTTATATAATTTAAAATAACTACTTTCTTTTGTTACAATACAAATTTATATGTAAGAAAATCATGACAAGGCACATAAGAGATTTAAGAAGATATAAGGAAGATTTTGTGAATTAATTAATTTTATTTTCTTATTTATGAACAGTATCCAGTTAGGGACCATGGTAAATACCATATATTTAGCTTTCTTATCTTCCTTTTCCCTCCAAACATCTCTCAAAGTAAAGTACACTGCCTTCATTTCCTCGGTCAATTTCTATCGGTTTTTTTCTTTTTAATTCATTTCTTTTTTTTTAATTTCCTTATTTGACCTTGAGAAATGTACTGTAATATGAAAAAATCATATTGACATGAACTTTTACTAAAATTACTTATTACTAACTACTATTTTAAAAATGAGATTTTATTAAATTTTTTTTTCATTAAATCAAATTTCAAAGAAACAATAAATTTATTTATTACCTTGAATAATGAATAAATTTATATTTGTTCAAAATCAGTTTTGTAAAGTGAGGAAAATTTTATTTATAAGTAAAATAAGTAAGTTTCCAAGTTTTTTTTTTTTTTTTTAATATTTTATAAATACACATAATATTATTTTGTTTTTCCTTTCTAACCTTGATACCTTCTTATTAAAAAAATTACATATAATCTTATTCATAAATAATCTATTTTATGTTCTGCTGTCAGTTGTTTATTTAATTTTTATATTTCATCCATAAACAAATATAAAAATAAATAATTATATTTAAGGTTCTGTCTTTATAATCAAATAGTCAGAATCTTATAATTAAATTGCATGGATTACTTTATTCATTTTTTTAAACATTTTGAGTATACTTTAAAAGTAACTTATAGCAACATAGTCTTGTAAGTCAAAAACTTGGTACAGTAAGGATTAACTATTACATGGTGTTATCAGTTATTTGTATGGTTTGACTGGGAATTCTCCTTTTATGATATATCGAGTTAGAAATCAATTGACTGAGTTATAAATTAATTAAATTATGCACAAACCTAATTCATATGGCAAAACATAATACTTCTAATGTTATTTTATATATCACAGCCCTTTCTTTGGATTCATTTCAATGAAAAAAAATATATAGTTCATACATAACTGAAATGCTATATGCTTTCCTAAGGAGGAAACTAATGTACAATGTAATAATATTTAATTATATTAAATGTAATTTTATAAAATACTATAGATAAAAATAATAACAGGTACTGGAATATCAAATGTTGCTTATCGAAATTAGGGGATTCATAAAAGCACTGATATAAGTGTTAATTCAATTAACATTGAATTTTTTTTCATCACAAAAATCAAAAAACTTCTGCAGGTAGTTCATCTTTAACAAGTGTAAAACAATTTCACAAATTACTTCTTCAGCTTTCTCTCCTCCGACATTTCGAAATATTTCTGTTTTTACTTCTACACTTAGATCCTTGAAATTTTCCTCAGATTCGTTTTTTAACTCATCAGCACTGAGCATAAAAGGGAGAAACCAAGAATTTATGAGATATCCATACATTGCTCTTTTCTCAATATGTTCTAAAAATTCGTTAAATGAAGGTATGTTCATTGAGACATTTCTTCTTAAAGTATCCCAATAAAGCTTGAGAATTTCATACCAATATTTTTCTCTGAAATCTGATGTTGTATTCATGTACAAAAAAAACATCAAATCAATCGCAGGGCTCGAATAAAGAGATAGCTGGAAATCAAAAATAGCGCATTCAATTGGTTCATTTGTTTCTGAATACTTGAAAAGTACATTGTTATTACAAAAATCTCCATGGCATAATACAGAAAATGGTTCTTCTGGATGATTCATCAAATTTATTAATTTACTAACACATTCACATAACTTTAAGAATTTTTTTAATAGATCATTTGATGGATATTTTTTTTAAAGCGGCTTCAACACCTCTCTTCATTCCAGTTATTCTTATAATATCAAATTCTTGTTCTGCCGATTCTTTATATTTCAGTGGTTTCAACATTTTTACAAGCTGATCAAACTTTTCTTTATTTTCGTTTTTCATTTTATAAGAGAGGGAATGGAACTCGGCAATTTTTTTTATAGCAAGTGCAATATGATCAAAATCAAGAAAAATCTTTGGTTTAGATGGCACAAAGCCCATGTATTGTAAATTTTCAAGAATAATAATATCATCCTCTGGATTGAGACCTGCACTTCCGACTCCGTAATACATTTTTGGTAACTGGTTTCCACCAAAACCAAGGCCAGGAAGAATATCTTTATACATAGTTACCTCGTTGTAAAACATGACATCAGTTAAACGGTTTTCTCTTTCTTCTGGGTCTTTAGGGGGCAGTTTAACTACGAGCGGGAACACTTTTTCTCCAATAGAACCTTCCACAACTAGATTAAGGAAAGCCAAAGAAGACGCAAATTGAGCGCCCATTTCAGCCTTATCATCAGATTTCAAATCTACGAATTTAAATTCACCAAAAACACCATCTTTAACGAGCGAAGGGATCAATTCATTAACCGCTGACTCCATCGCGGATCACTGACTACTGAGCTAGTCCCTACCACTACGGTCTAATTTTACAGATTTGTTTGTCCTTGAGTTAGAGTTGATTACATCATCAAGCGTACTCAACTTCAGCTATGGCCTAACAATAATTCTGAGAGTTGCTATTTTTCTTTTTAATATGTCTTAATCAACCGAAGGTATGAATTGCAATTATGAAATACCTCATCATTCAGTTTGAAGGAAAAAAAAAATGTCCACAAATGTCTTAGAATAGTTTTAGCCTGAACAGCCTTTTCAAAAATGTATGGATTTACTTCATAAATAAAAGAGAATACTAAAAATGTCTGAAACAAGTATTTACAAAATACGTAGTTCGGTAGTATTAACCACATTTTTTTTTTTAATTTGAAAATAAATACATAATTAGTTTGTTTGTTTATTAAACGTCACTTTATGCTACTGTGGCTAATCGGACGATGCTACATAGGGAGTCCTAAATTTTGCCTATCTAGGTTTAATTGGAATAGGGATCTTTAACGAGACCACCTTTTTACTTCCCCTCCGAAGGATGGCATAACTAAGGATTTACTCCCATTAAAAAATCCTAGGACCACCTAATAGTTTGAACCCGTGACCTTTAGCATAGGAGGCTGTTACGCTAGCCTCTCTGCTACAGGTGATCAAATACGTCAATAGTTTTCAGACAGGAAATACAATTGTCTGATCTGAGCATAAACAGTAAGTTTGTATTGCATATTTCAGGTTTGAAAGAAGTGGAGATTATTCATGAAGTATCGTAGATATGCGATACATAATGTTAAATTAATTAATATTTTGAAAAAACAAAACAAAAACAAATAGGTAAAGCTTGCGTTCTGGAATACTGTAACCTTGAGAATACTTCAATAATTAACATATTTCGATGAAAATAATATACAGTAGTTTGACAGGCAGAAAGAATTCAGAATTTTACAATATTATGTTAGCAAATGTTAAATAAGATATTAGTTCTGAGAGGGTTAATTTAAACAATTATTTATCTTTATATACAAATATGTTATACTGATCTTACTAATAATAATAATAATAAAAGTCTTTATTTATATGCAAATATAAAGTTAATTTCTCTCCGTTGTGTTTGAAAAATCAAAACAATAAATTAGTATTTACATGATATATATTTACATATAGACCTTCCCAATGGGAGATTAGAGTCTTTTGGGCGGAGACTAGCCGAACCTAAAACTTGAGTAGCTGCTGGCACTTAGTTTTCCACAATTTTCTGTCTTGTGCATATCTCATCCATAGAGAACCATCGTTTTTCCTCAATTCGTCGGTCCAGCGTTTGCGTTGTCGGCCTCTGCGTCTTTTCTTATCAATAGGAATCCATTCGGCAGCTCGCTTTGCCCAGCTATCTTCTGTTTTCCGCATGAGATGTCCTGCCCATGTCCACTTCATTTTTCTAGCATGAGCAATAGTGTCTGAGACATTTGTTAGTTTTCTTATTCTATTAGAGTTAATTTTGTCCCTCAGGAAGATTCCAAGCATAATCCGCTCCATTCTTCGTTGACAGACGTTTATTTTTCGTTCTATATTTTTTGTCAGCGACCATGTTTGGCATCCATATGTAAGTACTGGAACGATACAGCTGTTGAAAGCTAGTGCTTTGTATTTTATGTCCAGTTGGCTTTTGAATATGATCTTGAGGCTCCAAAATTTCTTCCACGCCTTACCTATTCTGGATTCTATTTCCTTTGCATCTCTCTTTACAAATGATATTATTTGCCCAAGAAAATAGGCTTCATTGGAAATCTTCATGCCTGGGAGTTGGTGCTTAATTATTTCCGAAGGCCCGTTGGTCATGATGACAGTCTTCTCAGGGTTCAATATCAGGCCATGGAGGGAACTTTTTTCTTTTAGTTCATTAATCATTATGACGAGCTCGTTTTCCGAACTTGCTATTAGAACTACGTCATCCGCGAATTTTAATGAATTGAGCTTCGTTCCATTGATAGAGATTCCCATATCTTTCCAATCTAGGGCTTCGAAGATTTTTTCTAATTCTGAAACGAAAATGGTTGGTGATAGTGGGTCTCCCTGCCTAACTCCTTTCCTAATCGGAAATATTTTTCATCTCCTTTCCATTTCTATATATCCTTTGTTGTCAATGTACATCTCTTCTATTAGTTGGATATACCCTTTGTCTATTCCTCTACGTTCCAATGCTGTCCCTATATTGTTGTGATATATACTGTCAAACGCTTTCTTGAAATCTATGAATCCCAGATATATTGTGAAATTATATTATACAAATATGTTATACTGATCTTACTATCTGCACTTTAAAATATAATGTTTATACTAAAATATAGCTATATTATTATTAAAATAACCATTAAAAGAATCTATAATTCATATAATATTTTACAAAAACCATCAATAAATTTTAATGGACAAACTGTAAAAGAAGTGTTTCTATGAAAGAATTCTATGCTACAATAGAGCTGAAATAAAACATGCAGGGTATTTGCAGAAGTTTGAAACAGGACTGCGCATATTGTCCACCATTTTCGGATGTCCTATACGAATAATTTGAACTGTAATAACTAGAAGTCGCAACTTACTAGGGCCACCTGTCGTGTAGTAGCTTCAATAAGAGCCTTCTATGCCCGAGGTCGAGGGTTCAAATCCAGCTGCTGGCCCACAGATTTTGTAAAGGGAGAAAAAAATCCTAGGTTATGCCGCTCTTCGAAGGGAACGTAAAATGGTGCTCTCGAGCCTGAACGATCTCAGGTACTCTTAGGTAGGTTAAAGATCTCTATCCTAATGAAACCTGGATAGGTGAAATATAGGACTCGCACTGTAGCATGGTCAGATTTGCCATAGTAGTATAAAGTGACGTTAAATGAAAAAAAAAACAAATTAATAAGAAATGGATTGATGAAATGTGAATACTTATGTATTTTCAAGTTTTTTGATTTATAATTTAAATTCAATTTCATTTAATATAAATGTAATTGATTTTTTAATGATTACTTATTTATCGATATTCACAACTATATTAGTCAATGCAACTAGTAAATGGAATATATTTGTAAACAAAAGGTATATATTTGTAGCTTGCAGAGGAGCAACCCAGTAGTTACTATACAATAAAAAGTCTATGTTAATACGCATATGGCCGTCTTCTTTTCTGAAATTGTTTCAGGATTTTGGTTCTATTTTTTATTGACAGTTTTCTTGATTCAGGAAAATAGAAGGATCGGTTATGAAATTGATATATAGAAGATAAATAAGATAGCTTTTTGAGGGACACAAATTTGTTTAAAGTTATGAATGAACCCTATGAATTATTTGTGAAAATATATTTGCAAAAATAGCATGGTTTGTTGGTGTAAACAATGGCTGGTTGTAGATGTTCCTTCCCTTCACACGTAGACAAAGTTTCCTTGAATCATACTTTAGTATAGCATTACATCCTTTCTCTACATTTATAGTTCTTTTATAATTGTTATCTTCAGTTCAATCGTTTAAAAAAAGACCCATGCCATTCCAACCTTATTATCCCTTCTGACTGAACCAAAACTTTTGATCGTTCCTTTTTCAAGTTTGCCTGTTCCACTACCTTTTGGAATGCCTAATATCTGTCATGCTTCTTCCTTATTCTCATTTAAATCTCTCCTTTTCCAATACTTTCTGTCATCTTAATCACATGTGCCCTAAATTTGAAACTTTTATTTAAGGATAAAAATTTGATCGGATGAATTTATTTTTTTAATAAATGTTATTTTTCTTAATGAAAATGTTAATGGTGGTGTGAGTACTAGGTTTTTAAATATATTTAAAAAGACCAATTTGTCTATCAGAATTCAGTTTTATAATATAACAAGAAATGCTTTGAATAAAAATAATTTAATTTATGTATTAAAATAGTTTTAGTGATTTAATATTTAAATATTACTTTTGTAACTTCCTGATATAACCAGTAACATTTTCAATCAACCTAATAATTTTGTGAAAGTTATGTTAGAACGAGCAAAGATGACCTCATGATAGGGTCAATTTTATTTATCTTCTTATAAGGATACCAAATAAATGTATATAATCATTTTGTGCACAAATATTACTGAAGGTAAATAATTAAAGTTGTACTGAACCCACCCTGAATGAATATTTGCTAAAACCAATAATTATATCGAGAGGGCTGGTTACTATTGAACTAATCAAGTAAATGTGGACTTTTTACAAAAGAAAAATTATTATTTTTTCAAACTTTTTCCTTTGATGTTTTATCAAAATATACTATTTAATCTGAAAAGAGGGAATACGACGGAAGCTTGTGAGTGGGAAACGATCATGACAAAAAAAAAAAAAAGTGTTTTTATACTTCCTAGAAGAAAAAAAAAATGAAAAATCCTGAGAAACTTTTATTTTGTTACACACAATATATATATATATATATATATTATAACCCTCAAAAGAAAGTTTCTATTTTTTAAAATAACTATAAAATAGACAATAGCAAAGCTTATAAACAATGACCGCTTTGGTACTCATGAGTTATTTTCCATGAACATGAATATTTTGCTATATTCTTCTTCTGATCAATTTATTGAAGTATGTTCCGTAACTAAGGTAAATAGCATTATAATGGTAGTTTCTCTTAGATTTTTAACCACATTCAAGTGTAGAAAAAAAAAAGAAATACAATGGCAATTTTATAGAATAAATATGTATGTCTTTATAAAATGTTTTATAAATATTTAGTTGCAACTGTAAACATAAAGAAACGGAGTTCAAACGAAGAATGTGGATCAAGACCCGATCTAATATCTGTAAAAACACAACAAAAAATTAAACGTTTTTTAAAAGTATTATAATCTACGACAGAACAAGTATAATTAATAATATAACATGGCTTACATGTTCGAAAGGAAAAAATTTCAAACGTCGACGTCAGTACGTGGTTCATGTTGAGACCTGTCCTGGGCAATCAGCTTTGCCTTGTAACGATTCATTCTTAGCGTTGCCTGTGTTGTGAATTTAACTTACCACCCGTCATTGAAATGAATAGAGGTAATCTTTATACCTTGTTTCTATTTAATTGTTGTTAATTTATTTTGTGTAGTGATAGTAACTTTTTTATTTTTTCAAATATATTTCATTAAACATTGGACTATTATCGGTTGTGTACATAATTCTTAGAGGTTATATATTGTGATTTGTGAATATTTTAGTTTAATTCCTTGTAATAAGTATTTTTCCTTTTGTGTGTGAATCCTAATTGAATACTTTTTTCTGCTCCTAGTGGCAACCAATTCAGAAACCAACCTTTTCAAAAGACACAGAACTACAAGTGATGGTATGGCATAAACAGTAGCTTTTTAAAATAATTATATGACTTCTTATGTGATTAATTATTTCTAAACATTCTTTTAGAAAGTGATGGTGAGTTGTTTACGAAAAAACCCAGGTATTATTATCTTCTTGAACCTGAATCTACTGACTATTCCTCAGATGGGAGTGAAAGCATTTATAGTATCCAAGCTCGAACGACAGGTATTGTTATGCCATATTTTAAAAGTATTTTTTGTATTCATGAACAAATTAGTATTAGATGTTTTAATTTATAGATACTGCTAAAGATACTTCTGATACTTCAACAAAAAGTGAAGATTCGATGGTGGAATTTGAAGTAGTGTCGAATTCCGACAATCCTGTTTATCCTTTCTCTCTAAGAGATTCTTCTTCTCCTCCTGAGGTAATTTTTTTAAAGTATTATTTTGGTTGAAATTTTAATTTTCCAATAACCTTTTAATAGTGAGTTTTAGGAATGTAGCTATTCCTACTAATACTTAATTTATTTATATTTTCAATTTAATTAACTTTGTTTTAGTCAAGGTATAGGATAAATGCCAATAGCTAGGAGCTACTATTATTGTTTAAATTATAGGAAATGAAATGGATCTTTTTCCCCAATTCAGTGGTATCTCATTGAATATACAAACTTTGTGGATTTTTGAAGTCACCATACTTTTTAGAGTTTGCTAAATTTAATTTAATTTCATATTGATGATATATATAAATTATATTTTTCAAGTTTTTGATCGTCAATGCAGATTTAGATAGTACTCTTCACTACAGTAAACTTCTTAAATTTGTTCACTTCATGTGGTTTTTATTATGGATTTTGATTGAGAATAATTCCTATACTATTGTAGGATATGTATTGATGTATACCCTTTGTATTGATAGCCTGAAAATGATCACCCAAGATGAAGTACACGTCTTTAACATTTCAATGACGTTAAAAATACTATAAGGAAATATGTTAGACCGTGGTGGCATGAGTTTGAATGTGATCTGTTTAGGTTAAAATTTATCTCATGGTGAACCTATAGTATAAATCAGCATTTCCAGATTAGCTCTTATTTGATTGTAATGGAAATTAATGTTTTTATTTATTTCATACATAACATTCTTGTCATCAGCGGCAACATGAATGATGAAAATGTTATCTGCTCTTAAAGATCATAATTAATTTTATCTTCTAACATATGTTGCTTTTTTAACAAAAAAACAAAACAAAAATATATTACTTATGTAGTAGACATTTATAAGTTATTTCAATGAGACTGTGAGTGTGAGTTTGTTCATGTTTGTGCATGCTCGAGCTTGTGTAACCTCCATAGCTCTACCCTGTTCTTACCACTCTTGCAAGATATTCATTATTTCAGAAACTTTAATATCAATAATTATATTTTTACCACATTTGGCGTATGACCATTAATATAATTTACTATTTAACTTTTCTACTGAACATGGTTTATGTGAGTGGGTTTATATTAATGCCGTAATTAGTATGTATGATGCCACGATTAAAGTGAAGTTTAGATCTCAACTCTATGTACCAGATCTAGAAGTATGAAACAGAATTGTTTTGTTAAAATTGCACATCTGTTATTTGCAAATTATAAAAAGTATTTTATTCAAAATAGTCTCCATTGAAATGTATACATTTCTCCCACCTCTTTGGCAGGTTATGAATGCCATGCCAAAAAAACAATTTCTCCTTAGAAGAGAACCAGTTGTCGAGCCATTTTCGTACATTTTCATAACAATCAAAGTGTTTTTCGGCGAGTGCATGTCCCAGTGATGCAAATAGATGGTAATCAGACGGAGCTAAGTCTGGAGAATTAGCCGCATGCGCTAGTATTTCCCAAATGAACACCTTGATGGTATCCGTGGCCTGTTTGCTGTGTGTGAGGGGGCATTATCATGAAGCAAAATGACTTTATGTTACCTTTTTTCATGTTATTGTTTCATGTTTCCCACTTTCTAAATCTTGGCCATAGCTTTCAGATGAAGAGATACTGCTTTTTGGGTCACATTCAATTGTTGAACGAGTTCTTGTTGAGTCTGCATATCGTCTTCATCCAATAAGGCTTGCAATTCACTGTCTTCAAACTTCTTTGGTGGTTCCTGTGCTGCTCATTTCTCTCATCAAAATCACCACTATTAAATTTTGTAAACCACTCAAAGCATTTAGTTTTGCCCAGAGCATGTTCAATGTTTCCTTCTTTAAGCATTCTATGTGATTCAGCAGCAGAAAACAAATGCTGTCCGCAAATCATAGTTTGTAGACAAAATACTCGACATGTTTGAGATTATAGAAAAATATACCAGTGTATAAAACTTAGGTTATTGTGTGTTAACTGACTTAGCTGTTAAAGGAATAAGATGACGCAACAGAAGCGGTCTTACGGTCTTTAAACTGATAGCAATCACCATTCCGGTTTCATACTTCTACACCTGGTAGCATATATGTTTAATTTTAAATATGGTCGAAATAAAGATTTTTTACTGACAGTTGTAATAAAGTGGAAATATTTTAATCAAAATTACAGAGCATCAAATTCT
Organism: Piezodorus guildinii; assembly: GCA_023052935.1. Taxonomy (NCBI): domain Eukaryota; kingdom Metazoa; phylum Arthropoda; class Insecta; order Hemiptera; family Pentatomidae; genus Piezodorus; species Piezodorus guildinii. The sequence goes on along the minus strand of CM041292.1, from coordinate 136,069,736 downwards.
GTATTACTGAGTAACCTAAATTTTGAATCTAAATGCTAATGTAATATATAACTGTACAGCTCACTTACATTCAGTGAAACAGTCTGTCTCACAATATTTTTGCTTGCACTTACCCTATATGAAATATATAGCAAGAGAAAGTATTGCGATAATGGACATTTGATTTTTCAACTGAAATACATGTTTTGGGTCCTCCGAGCAGTAAAGATCAAACATATTTTTTCGGGTATTTTTTTTTTTACTTATGGATAGTAATAGAGGGTTTATTATATACCATTGGAAAGTTTAAGATTTTAGAAAAATGTTTTCTTTATACTATGTTGTATTAAGGTGGGGTAATAGAAAGTGATGAAAAGTGGATAAAACTAAGTGGTTGTCGTAGATAATAATATTTATTGTCAGATTATTTAATATGGAACACATATTTCCATAAAAACTCAAGTAATTATTTAGGCTGTTATTAGCTCTTAACTTTAATTAAAAGTTCTTAAATTGAATCTCTCTACAAGTTGAAATTCATGTGTTGCACACTCCAGATGTTTGTTTATTCCTTTAACGTCACTTTTATGCTACTATGGCTAATGGGACGATGCTACGGTGGGAGTCCTAAATTTTGCCTATCCAGGTTTTATTAGAATAGGAATCTTTAATGAGTACCTGACATCGCACAGGCTCAGGACCTCCTCTTAATGTCTCTTCCGAAGGACGGTATAACTAAGGATTTTTTACTCCCATTAAAAAATCCTAGGGCCACCCGCAGGTTTTAACCTGCGACCTTTGGCATAGAAAGCTGTTATACTAACCACTACGCTATGGGTGACCCCACACTCCAGATGTTTTTAATGTTTCAGTTTAACAAAATTTAAAAATAAAAAAAAAACATGACAATTATTTATAGAAAATAATAATTCAATAGTTCCCCACCCTGGGCGCCATTATTTTTTCATTGTTCTGACACTCTCCTTCAAATGTTCTGAAGAAGGCCTATAATTTAGGTCACCAGTTTATTAATTTTATATCTTAATTGTATGTTATTTTGACTGCACCCTGAACCAACTTCTCCCACGAAAATAATTATTATTAATTTTTTATATCTTTGCTAAAATTTTACATAATATTAATGATGTGTATTTATGTGAACATACAGTGCATTATCATTTGTGTATGCTGTATTTTCTGGGTCACAAATTTATTCTTTTATATTTTTTAGGATATTACGGGTGATGCTAGAGCTTTTGAAATAGATGGAGAAACTTTTATCTTTTCTGATAATGATGCCTGTGATAATTCGTCTGTTACCTCTGAAAAAGAAGGAATATATAAAAACCTTTATTTATTTAAGACTTGTGTGCAGTGTGGACTAAATAACAGTACACCTTTATATAGATACTGTGATAAATGTTACAAGGTAAGTTGTGTTTTTCTGAGTTTGTTTTGTTAAATTTGTTTTCTCATACATTCCAATCATTTTCAACTATAATTTTAGTCTGCAATATTACAAAAGTAACTGAAAAGCCTTCATGATTAATAAAATTGATTATAATATTAATATGAGCAGAATTTTATAAAACAATATGAAAACTTTGTTCAGTTTATGAAATCTATGTTATATAAAATGAATCGCCTTTCCCTTGATCATATCATGCGTGAACGGCTTGACTGATTTCACTATTTTTTTTTTTTTTTTTTTAATGTTTATATTATTCAGGAGAAGGCTATAATGAAAGAAAAGTTACTTTGGTTGTATATTATATATATTTTAAATATATTTTAAAATGTAACAATAATCGAATTAAATGTAATAATAATCACTCTATAATTCACGCGTGAACGCCTTGTGAACATAGTTCAGACAGGACATCGTCTGTCGGGTCAGCTAGTCGTTATCAAATCTTGAATTGATTTACCATTATCTTTTTCATTATTATGAATCACATTTAGGGATATGTCTAACGATCTGAGCAAATAGTGGTTTATATGTAGCTAAAAATTATGTCTAAATGCATAAAATGCATTAGTTGACATGAAGAAAAAATAATAACATATCATAAATACTTGACTTAGTTTGTAATATTCAATCATATTAAATTATGCATCCTTATGTTTAACAATTTATGTAATATGAATTTCTGATTAAAAAAAAAAAAGAAGTAAACAATAATATATCTGATTAGAGAAAGAAACTAATGTAAATTCTATTTTTTACTCATTAAATTAAACGCTAGGGTAGTTCTGGAAATATTTTGGATTTTATAATTTTGGCCATTGTTTTTTTTTCATGCATTCATTTTTAAGACTATTGAAAGTTCTGCATATCTGCTAGATACGAAATTCCCCTATTAAGTTTTTTTTTTTTTTTTTTTTTTTTTTTTTTTTAACGGAGAAAATTCTATTGACCTAGGATTAACAACAGAATTTTTATTAAGTATAAATACATTTTTGTACTAGTTTATTTATTATTTGACATAATCAAATATAAACCCTGACACCCCTTATTAACTACTAATTCAGATATAAGTAATAAGTAGAAACCTAGTTAGCTGACCGATTATTGCTGAATTTTTTTTTAGGATAAAGATACTCATGTTGGATCAGTTCTGATACCTCAGAACTATCATGATCAAATTTCGTTGGTCACAATCTTGTGGTTTTGTAAGGTTATGTAAAATATATGGTTTATTTATTTTTATATCACTATTTTTTATAAGTATGTGGTGAATATAAAAATCCCAGTTTTCAAATTTGAAAGAGCTGTGGGTAAAAAACACATTGAATTCTACAAAAAAAAACTAGAATTTTTTAGAAGATAATAAGTTTTTAGAGCACTGAAATGTAATGATTCAACTTTCGTAGTTGGAAACTGGGAATCTTTTTGTTGACCATGTATGTGCCTAAAAATAAAAATACCAGAAATAAAATAAAATACATAAGACATTTATAATTATGTAACTTACAAGATACCTTTTTCTGTCTACTTGTAGACGATCAAAGATACTTTTCATATTTACTGACTATCATGATAGTGCATGAATAAACATTTTCTTTGGCTTCAGCTCTTTAGCTCCTGGAAGATTTCTCCTTTTACTTATAAATTATTGCAAACCATTAGTGTAAAAATTTAGTATTTCTCTTGATGGAGTATACTCTCTGGGTTATTTCTATCTTTCCTTAATTGTCACATATTTTATAATTATTGCAAAGAATAATAATGAGGTTTTCAGTCTTAATGCTAATTAGACAATGCTGCTATTTAATGTTTCTTTTCAATGTGCCATTAATATAATGTATTGAACATCCATTGATAAGTTTTTTAATAAACAAGATTTTAACTTAAAATAAGGAAAAACTTGGTATTATCTGAAAAATTAAAGTTATTTAGGAGGCTATAACATTTAAAAAAACAAAACAATTGTTTCGATATTTATATATATCTGAGATAGTAATTATCATATCTGACATTATGTTTTATACCATTAGTATTAATGTTTTAGTGCTGTTATTATGATTTTTTTCATAGGTAAGGAAGAACTTTTTTCCTCCGCGACCGAGAGGAAGAAAAAATAAGACTGAGAAAAAGGCTTGTACTAACAATTCAAGTAATGATGATATCGTTAGATCATCCTGTGATAGTGGTATTGTTTCTGAATTCGCTCAGAGTTTGTCTGAAAAAGCATTGGGAGAAAGGACTGAAAGTAACTCAGAACAAGACATTATTCATAGAAAAGAGCTTTGTGGTACTTGCTTAGTTCGATCGAAGGATGGGGGGTATGTTCATAAAAACATTGTTCATGTTTATTCGTGCTATAAATGTTCAGTTAAAACAGTTAAACAAATAGGGAGATGCCCTATTTGTAATTTGCGAGTGAGACAAGTGTGCAGAGTAATTACGATATGAAAATAGTATAAAGTTAAAAAATTGAAAATTTCTTGTTTATTATTTTAAAAAATTTATTAATTTATATAAATAAATATTTAATGATGCTATTTTATTGTTCATATTCCTCTAATATTTAATGTTTTTGTTAAGAAAGTTTTCTAGTAATTCTATTTATTATTTCGAAAACCAATTTTCTTAGGGAAATTAGTGGTTAACACTAAACAGTTTTTTGTTTTTTCATTTTATTGTCTTTATTTTGTTTATTCATTTAAACATAATTTATGTTATCTCTTTAGTTTCTTGTTAATGTTATAATTTTTCTTGTTTGCTATTTCGGAATGTTGTCATATTCTAATTCAGATTAATACTACCCAACAAATATAATTGTAAAATTAAAACCTCTGTATATATGGTTTATATATACTACATAATATACATCATTCAAAAGATTTGTTGGTTATGTACCTTCTATAGCTGTTATATTGATGTGTTTAATTTTCAGTTGGTTAATATCGTTTGGCAATTTTCCTGTTAAACTTTTGATTTATTTGTTTTGTTTTATCAATTCAGAATTTATACTGATGGTATCCAAAATTCGTTATTCAATGTTGGTTTGAGTGTTTGCAATGAAGGGATTACACATTTTAATACCTTTGTTCAATACTTACTATTTAAAACTAATTCTCTGCTTATGTTTTATAAAAAAATGTTTTAGGGATGTTGATGGGCTATGCTTTGTGCTCAGTAATATAGATAAAATGTTTTATAAAGAAATATTAATTATATATTATGTGTTTTTAAATTTCTTTAAATCCTTTTTATGTTTTTAACTTCAGTTTTTGGATGTGTCAAAAGTAAATCATGTTATGCTATCTTTATATATTAGCTATCTTTGAAACTCTCTTTTAATAGATTGTGAAAGAAAATTTTTCTTCTTAGTACACCAACCAAAATGAAGTGATCAGTTATTAATTGTTTAATTCTTCACCAGGATTAATTCTGTTGTTTTTCTTCTGAAAATAATAGTTTTGACACACTCATATACTGGCAATTTGGTGTTAAGGATTATTTCCGATTCAGTCAATGGATTTCTATTCCAGTCAGTGTGAAGATCCCTATATTTACTATTTGTGTCCATCTTAAAATAAAAGTTGAACTTAAATTTATGTCTCTTTTGACCTTTGTGTTTTATGATGCAGCTTCAGTGTACATAGTTAGCCCAGCTTATTTATGACATTCATATGATATTTAACAGTTTATGCATGAATACATGTGTATATAATCATGTATATAACATAAACTAGGACAGCTTTGCCACTATATGATTTTATTTAGTATTTGAATTGAATTATGCATTTTATTTGCTAGTCTTATCAAAATCAGAAACTGAGAAAGATGCAGTCTACTCATGATGTTGGGCTGGAATTATTTTTTTATTTTATTATATTTTTTTGTAAGTAAATAGATCTTTATTTGTGTGCCATATTTTCCAGATAGTGAAAAAAGTCTTTGTCTATGATGGCTTTTGATTTAATTTTATCACTATTAGTTTACATAGCAGTCGAAAGAAAGGAAAAAGTACCAAAGTTGTCCCAGTTTATGGTGTTGAGCATTATGCTCTGATTCAATTGTCATGTTAATATTTTCAGTTTTTACATTTAATTTATTTGGTTTTGCTGCTATGAGCATTGATGAAAGATTAGTTTCTTAAATGAATCTCATTCTTGTTATTATATCACAGCATTGGCCGTAAATGGTGACAATGTACTTTGTGATTGACATGATTTGTGGAATACTATTGTACAATAGTTTTAAACTATACTCATTTTGTGCTGGATATACAGGGATTTATTACATACTCCTAGATTTAAGATGTAATTATTTACAACTTACAAATTGAATTGTTGCTATTAAGACATTACTTAAATGCTAATTTTCTCAACAAAGAAGGCACTTCATTTACAGATTTTTTTGGATTTAAGTATTTTACAAAGTCCTAAAATTCTGTCCAAGGACAGGTTACTTTGCAATGGTTGTTTATCTTTATTTACATGTTACTTGAGGATTTAGTCGATGGTCTGTCAATTCAAGTCTAGTTTCAAATAGTTTAGTTATGTATGGTGTTCATGACACATTTCGAAATATGTACATACCTTTCAGTGAAATTTCTAATATTCTGTATAATATTATAATGGACATGCTATGATTTTGATTTAATTTTGTCATGATTATAAAATTGAAAGATTATATTAATGATATTCATTATAATTAAGCATTAATGAACTACATAACTTTTCAAATACCTAAGACTCCTGCGAGCTCCTCTGGGTTTCTTTGTTTCTATGTCGTCAATCCATCACCAATCATCTTAAATGTTTTAGTTTTCTATCTCTCTTTCATCCATTTTAAAATTTTTTATTAATTATTTAGTATATACTTCTTGTATACATAACAATATTTTTAGACCTATAATATTTATTTTATGTCTCCTTCCTTAAACATTGAATATGAAATTGAACATAATAAATAATATATGTTTTTTTTCTTTAGTTTTTTTTTTTTTTTATTGAAATGTGCTCTTGACATTTTTGAACTATGTAACAGAATGGTACCCTTGTTGAATTGATTTACACATGTTGGTATTTGAATAAAACAAAATGTTGTTATTATAATGAATCTTGTAGTATGTAAATATTAATTGTTTAAACGTGAAGCAAATTAAAAGGAACTAATAATGATGGAGTTGTTTGTTGATCGTTGAGAAATTAGATGAGGAAGATGGTTGGGGATGCGGTCATTAACTTTCATTAACCACTTCTTTAGACACCATCTCAGAGTCAACCCTGATGAAGGCCCACAATATAGGCCGAAACGTCGGCATATAATTAAAATAGCTCTTGTTTTAATGTGTGTTTCTTTTTAAATGACCGCACCCCCAACCATTTTCCTCATCTAATTTCTCAACGGTCAACAAACAACTCCATCATTATAAAATGAACTAATGTTCTTGGTCGAGTGTTGTCTAAAATGTTAATAAATTCGTAAAATACTATATTATACTACTAATTATGTACTTTGGTTTTTTCTATGCTGATTATAAAATGTGTTACAGACAAATGTTCATTTAAATGCTGTGGTCTATCTGGATAACTCACATTAATTGGAAATAATGAGTTATTAAAATAAATAAAAAACAACATAAAAAGTGATTTTCACTTAATTGGTTTTATTTGGTAACTTTTTTGCTATTTTGCTGTGCACAGAAAAAAAAAAAAAATTGAATTTTTTTTCAAATACTTTATGTATGTCAAGTATTTTGGTTAATTAAAACAGTAGTTAATTGGCTGCTTACATACTGCATATGGTTTGATGAAAAACTTAAGTCCCAAAATAATGTTTCATGGTTCACTATTTTCTCATTTGTTAAATAAATTATTAAAAAAAAAAATTAACACGTGAATTATTATGAGCCTGCTCTAAGAGTACATTTCTATTTTAGTTCATATATTAGCTAATCTTCTGTGTAATTATTTTTAAAATTCATATTTGAAGTTTACTATTTTGCTTTCCAGTGTCATCAATGCTCAACGATTAATTATGTATATATTAAAGCCCTGATTTTAATTTATATGAAGAATAGCCGTCAACATTGAACTGTTTTTTTATGAGGAATGAGCAGTGTTTTTCTATTTATCTTGATTTATGAAAGATCCATACGGGTCTGCAGGAGATATTGTATTTTCTCTACAGAACCTTGTATGGTTTTAAAAAACCAAAACAAATCTTAAAACATAAAATGGGCATTAAAAAGGAATGGATAAAATAACATTAATTTAATGTAAATATTTTTTATTATGGATTTGCAAATGAAGGTAAGATTTGACAAGTATTTTATTTGTTTAAATTTGCTGTTGGGAGCTGCATTAGTGTAATGTCATTAAGACTTATGCTACCTAAAGTTGGAATAAAATTATTTGAATCATATACTATCCTCTTTACATAAAGTTTTGATTTATGTATATTTAGTTATGGTATTATCCTAGTTATGTATTCTATCTCCTTTTATTTTACTTAAAAGAAAAGGGCATTAAAGATGAACATATTTAATGATTTTCTAATGGTTATTTATTTATTTTATTTTATTGTGTTGTCCATTATAGTGTAGGATTATGGTTTCGTTAGAGAATAATAAAAATATACCTGCTTTTCTTAATCAAAGTAGTTTCTATAACTTTCAATTCAAGTCTGCCAATTTGTTGGTAGCTTTTCCATTACCTTTGAATTTGGAATCCTTAGGATTTATAAATTCAGAAAACCTATTTTCTAAATTTTTTTAGTCGATACATTTTTTTAATTTGTAAAAAGTGTTCTAGGTGTCTTATAAAATGGTAATGAGTTGGTGAGAGGTCTCAAGAGTAGGGTTGTTATGGCAGTGTCTCATAGCCAAGCTACATCAGTTTTCATCATGTCTCACATAAGACATGTGGCCAAGTGCCTTCCATCAGGATGGACCCCTTCTTCATTATTGTCAATTTCTGATTCATTATGTCAATTTGGTTAAAATACAATTTAGCATTGCTTTTTTGTCCAGATTCAAGAAGCTGTAGGGAATCAAACCACATGAAGCCCACCAATCAGTAACCAGTATATGTTTTTAATGAGTCGGAGGCTTTGGAAAATGTGCTGCTTTTTCATTGTTGAGTCACTATCTAGAAGGTCTGCTGTTATTATACAAGATCTACTTTTCAGTAACAGTAACATTAGTAACAGAAATAGATCCATAATGTTTCAACAAACAAGTAAGCCATAAATTCATTGATTTTTTTTTGGCTGTCATTTAACGAGGAAGAAATCCAACTTTTGGGATTTTACAGCTTCCTAATTGTCTTGAGTTAGTCATCGACAGTCAATTTGCTTTCATTGAGTTTCTTGAATATTTTATCTGAGATTTTCTTCCTCCAAAGTATGCAGAACACTGCTATCTAGGAAAGAAGCCCTCCCATGACTTTCCTTGTCTACCAGGCTGAAGCCTTCCTCTAAAAATGTTTTGAACTAATGTTGAACAGTGTGGTCTCTAATACTGCCACACACTTCGTTGATGTCCCATTCCCGCTTAGTTTAAACTCATAAAATAAAATTATGCAAATATGCTTTGACATCGTAGTAAAGACTAAATTATTTCCAAGTAGAGAAATGCAACAGATGTTAACAAACATTTTCTTTGATTGATACTCGTTGACATTCACACAAATGAATAATCCACGATATAATTTATTATATAGAGGGGTATTAAAAGAAAAAACGAAAATTCTGCATTATTTAGTGTAAAACTCAATTGAAGAAATCAAATTTTTTCTAAATTATAATTATATTTTTTTAGATTATAACTGTTGCTTGTGATGAAAAGTGGATACTTTATGATAACAGTAGATGTTCTGGACAGAGGTTTGATTTAGGAGATGCCTATTTTGTTGCAGGACTATCATGTCTCAGGTGTAACATCACATAAACTGTTATAGCTGGGATATTAAATTGTGCTACTCTTACCCTACTCTCCAGACCTCTCACCTAATAATTATTGATTTTAGACATTGGGATTATCACTTATATGAATTCAATGGACAAAAGGAATCAGAAAAGTCATTTTTGAGAATTATTAATTCTAAAGATGGAAAATTCTATTCTGAGGGAATGGAAAAGCTGCCAATATGTTGGCAGAAATGTATGGGCAGTAGTAGAAACTATTTTGATTATTTTGTAAGTCTTTCTTTGTTCTTAAAATGCTGCAATATTTTATGGTCAACTCAATATTACCGCAGAGTTTCTTCACCTGGCACGATGCTGTTCACGTATTGAGATTGTCCTTTATCAAATAGTTTCAGCATCTTTCGGCAATAAGTCACACTATGATTCATCTGCTCTTCAGTAAGACTGCGATGCACCTAAAGAGAAAACATTTCTTTACTTTCAAATGGTCTCTCAGAAATTAATGAATTGCTGGTGCATGAAGATTGAATCTTAATGTTTTCTCTATCATTTATGTCATTTGCCAGTCTTAATGAAGTATCTTCCTTACAGCAGAAATGTTTTCCTCTGTTACTGAGGTTGGTGAACTTCCTTCTCTCTTAGCATCCTCCACAGTGAAACTGTTCCTTTTAAAGTATCTGTACCACCTGATTGTAATGGTATGATACAATCATTATTCAATGCAAGCTTTATTTCTTCTAACATAGATCAATGCTTAAACCTATGTGCAAATTATTATCTCATAACTGCTCTTAATTATAACGTAACCATGATACCATACTTAAATCTATCTCTGCTAACGATCAACTGAGCCCAGAGACGTGTTACTGGCAGCTACTATGCAGTTATAGGCATGTCTGAACACGCAGTAACTTGCTGCCTTGGATTTTCTGTGATGTTGCATCGCAAAACTTTTGTAGCACCCTTTATAAATACAACTTATAAGTGACATAAATGTTATAAAGCACTTTCCTATGAGGTCTGAGGACTCACTCTTGAGTGTTAGTCATAATCAAACATTATCAGATCCATGTACAATAAAAATGTAACTAATTTATTTATTTTTTAAATCTATTTTTAGCCCTTCCTTGTATTTCAGATACTTTTACATTTGGCAGCTGTGACAACACTGATGCCCTTTAATTAAGACTAAGTCCCCAGTTTACTTGTGTTTTTAGGAATAGAACAGCTCTTCTGTGGGATCAAATAAAATAAATTAGTAAAGTGAGAATGGTTGACAGTGTATAATATTAAAGTATTTATATTATTTAAAAATATAAAAAGGTGCAATATGCATGGTATAAAGAGGCTCTTTTGGTTATCCAATTTTAATGAAGAAGTTTTAGTAACTTCTCGGGCATTTTATTGTCTTATATATGAAGTTTCAGTTTCATAGGACTTTTCATTTTCTCCCGAGAATTACCACACACACACACACACACACACACAGACTTTTTTGCGGGACTTGGTTATTTGGACTCGGGGGACCCTAAAATGTGTATTTCCGTTGAAAACTGGAATTCGAAAATTTTCACGATCGCAATAGACTTTCCCTTACTATATATAGTAAGTGAAAGTAAAAAAAAACGGCTATAAAAATTTTGATTAAACCCGCTATATGGATGTAAAATTTAATTGGCTTTAATATGATATCGGTTTTATTCTGATTGAAATAATCTAAAGGTTGAAGGGGAGGTGGGAAGAGAGGAGAATGTGTAGGCAACGTTAGGGGAAAATGATATTTGCCTAGTCAAGACTGTTTTTTTTTTTTTTTTTTTTTTTTTTTTTTTTTTTTATTTATTTATAGTAATTTACAACTGTACTAAAGAATACAATAAGTAAATATGTAGAATGAATATAAAAAGTCATGAAAATGTCTTGAGAAAGAACCACCCAGTGGTAGCACTTCACTAACTATTTTAATACAGTAGGTCCCGAGGCCACCTTCTTTTCAGTCGCCTTGGAGGGTTATCAGGGATATCTGAGGAAGATAAATTACGGACAAGTGGGTTTGTATGTGCAGGGAGTTTAGAATGGAAAGAGGAGTATCTATCACGGGCTATGTCTGCAACAAATGGGATGTTTAGGTCATTATGGAGGATTTGATTTGTGACAAAATAAGGAGCATTCAGGATTTTGCGAAGGATTTTGGATTGTAAGGACTGGATGCGGGAGGAATTAGATGGTTTCGTAGAGCCCCAAAGCTCGATTCCATATGTCCAAATAGGTCTGATAATTGTGATGTAGATGAGGCTTTTGTAATGTACTGGAAGTTTTGAGCGTTGGTTGACAGTGTATAATATTAAAGTATTTATATTATTTAAAAATATAAAAAGGAACTTAACATTTTATGGAAAACATAAGCATTATTAAATCAAATTTAGGGCAAGGGTTTATTAATTAATTAACGATTTTGGCCAAGGAAAAATTTAATCACAAAACTCTAAATTATTTAAAAAGAATAATACTAAATTAAAAAACTAAAAACATAATTAAATAAAACTTATGTTATTCGAAGGAGCCTTGCTGTTATCTTGTTGTTCTATTCTAACATGATGCATTAGCTTTTCTTCTTTATTTTCGTGACATCACACATAAATAAAAATTGATATTTAGTCCTGATGAAGATCAAACCCAATTGTGCTCTTTCGCGCACGACCAGCAAACTCTTCCAAAAATATGCTGTTTCCTGAGGTTATATCCGCTTCCTATGATTGGCTGATTCCCTCCGCCTGCTGTCTGTACCTATTTCTTCTTTCTCATGATGTACTTTTAATATCACAACAATATATAGGAGAGAAGTTGATTCTGGGTGCAGTCAAACAAACAGTTAAGTAGGAAAACTTAATTTATTTGTGCCTATGTTTCGGCCTAAATTTCAGGAAGGAGGGAGATCACAATATTATTTTATTAGTGATTGTTGCTGTGAATGAGCGTTGCCCAGCAACCAGCTGACCAAAAACTCGGAATAAAATAATTACTGGTTTGTGTCTCGGTGCTTGGGAACTTTTAACTCAAATTCTCAACATTTTCCCTCTGGCCCAGGAAAACCCCTAAGGCGAGGTAGGTGTGAACAAAAAAAAATTAATTTACACTTTTTTTGCAATTTACATTTACAAGAGCCTAACTGTGGTGTTTTATCAGAGTTGTACACAGACAGTACTCACACTCCAACAACATACCAATGATATAAATTAAAATAAATTTTTAGCTTACAAATATTTTTATAAATATATAGAAAATATAAGAATATTAATTTAAATTTCATTTGAACTAAATATGAAATACTTCGATATCATAAGAATAAAGAAGAAGTTACTTTTGCTTGCTTTTACTGGTTTTCTCCCTCAATGGGTGTCCTTTTAAATCAAAGCTTCACTCCATTTTTTTTATCACACCAGTCCTCCTCCTGAAGTTCTCTGCCGGCCAACGGCTCCTCCATGCACTCCTTATAACTATATATAGTCCTTTGTTATCATCTTACAGAGGTATCTTTATTGTATTTTTTTCAAAATAATTGTATATTTTGATGTTCTATAAATTCGTCCTCTGTAAAACAAACTGCTTTTGTAACTGTTATCATAATGTATCTTGCAACTTTGATACTAACATATTAGTGTCTATAAAGAATTTTATACCACTCCTACCATATTCGGGTCTACCAAGACTGGGTCTGATCAACATTGCAACCTTTCAAAAAGTGTATCCAAGTGTTATTCATGCTCTTTGGGTGTAGCAGATGCCACGATGGTATCGTTTAAATAGGCAAATACAAAGTCTAAATTAGTTGTGTAGTTTTTGTAAAATATCTAGAGTTTTTTATTATTAAACATCCAGTAGTCGGGCACAGAACTAATGTCCTACTTAAAAGAAATCCCCTTTTTTTACAAAATTTTATGCAAAAAAAAAATTTGATGTTTTGGATTTTCAATACTTTTTTTTCTTTTGTAATTTAATTATCTAAACCTTGTCTATAGTTTATTTATTTTACTAAAATGTTTGTATTTTGAATTCAGGGCTGAGGTAACTTGTGGTTGATGAGCCTCTTTTATGCTCATAAATAAATATTTATGGAAATTTATTATCATATTTATAAGATATGTATTAATTAGTTAGTACATGTGGTAATATTACTTAAACAAAGTTATGGAGAGACTATCCTATCGTAACACTCCAACTGAAATTCTAAGTCAGAAGGCCTCTTTTTTTTAAGAAACCTCTGAGCATTATCAGTAATCAAAAAGGATGCAAGGTTTGAAATAAGTGGGAATGGAATTTGTCATGGAAGGAATGGTAACTAGTTTGTGCCAAATCAACAACTTATGGATCAAAAAAGTTGTTATGGATGAGTTTATTTGTGAAAATGTAAGAAGTATTGAGGATTTTGTAAAATATTTCGGATTGTAAGAATAGGATAGAAGAAGAATTAGATGGCTTAGTAGAGTCTCTGAGCTCTATTCATAAGTTAAGGTTGGGCTTATGATAGTAATGTAAGTAAGCCTTTTGTAACGAAGTGGAAGATTAGAGCTTTTATTTAATTAGTAAATATGCAAAAACATTTGTGATTATAGAGTGCTTGGTATCAAATCAATTTTACAAAGGAGAATATTATTAAAATACATCATAGGTCATAAAATCATTGCTCTACAAGAAAATTTAAATAGGTTTGTTAGAGTTTATTTCAATCTTTCATTGTGACATCCTACTTCAAGGTCTCTGATGTGAGATTGAAGAGTTTTGAATACAATAGTTTTATCATTATTGGCTAATAACATATTTATTATCAGCATAAGTAAAGTAGTTAAGAAGGGATCAGCGTGGTCTAGTGGGTAGTGCATTACTGTACTTAGTCTACTGTTCTCCAGGTCTCAGGTTCGAACCATGGCTGAGACAGATTGTTATTTATTCTGTTATTTCAGCCGTGGGGTAACCCTGGGGTAAGGAGATCCTCCTGGGGCATACTCAGCCTCTATCAAGTGGGCACCCAAAGATTCGTGGAAAAACCTGGCGACTGAAAGTGATCTAGGCCTAATGCTTGCACAGCCGTTGGCCATAAATGAACAGTACGAATCTCTATAAGAATCTTCATGGGTTGTAGAAGTATAGGATTTAAAAAAATATATATATTTTTTTAAGTCATTAGGATGGGTTGGAGTGTCGTCTTCTTTTTTTCCACCCATTTGCCTTTCAGTGCAGTGTTGCTCCCAGCCATTGGTACCATCTATCTCTGTCCCTTGCAAGGTTTCTGATCTCATCCGGAGTCTTTCCTCTATGGGTTGGGTTGTCAGCTGTGTTAAGTATGGGACAGAGAATACTGCCTTGAACAAGCCTAGAGTGAGAAAAGAGAGATGAATAGAAACTATTGATTTATTTTGAATGACTTAATAATTATGTAGGAATATAGAATAATAAGGAAATATGTAGGAGGAAGTAGTTTATCGAGTTTGTAAAGTAATGCTGAGTGCCAGACTCAATCAAAAGCATGTTCTAAGTCAAGAAAGACTCCCAAGCAGTACAGTGGGATGTGATGAAAATCTACATAGTAACGTCCAAAAGTTTCTGGCTTATGATAGAAGGAAAGGTGAAAGAAAAAACTGGTCTTATTGTTTTTCAATATATTCTCCTCTAAGCTCAACACACTTAATACAATGCTTTGGCAACATTTTTATACCATGAAAAAAGTTATTTTCTTTGTTAAAAAAATTTTCTTTCACTGCTGCTTGGAGCTCTTTGCCGGTGTTAAATCTCCTCCTACGAAGGTAAAATTTTAACTTTGAGAAAGAAGTTGGTAGGGGCCAAGTCTGGGCTGTAGGGTGTATGACAGATTTCTTGGAATCCATAGATCTTCATAGTGGCCTTGGCAATCAATGCTGTGTGGACAGGGATCCTGGAGGAGGCGGACATCTCTGCTTAACTTCCCTCGGCTCTTCTCTTTAATAGTCTCCCGTAACTGGTGAAGTAGGGCTGCATAATACTCGCCATTCATTGTGGCATTCCTTTCTTTAAAATCCATCTGTAGTATTCCTTTACAGTCCTGAAAAATTGTTGCCTTTACCTTCTTTGTTGGCTGCGTGACTTTTCCTTAAAAGGAGGCACTTCTGGTCTTCTCCAATCCATGGACTCCCTATTGTTGAGTGGGTCATCATAATATGGAACCATTGTTTCATCCCCAGTTACTACTGAGTCCGAAAAATTCTTATGGTCGGCATTATACTTGTGAAAAAATTCATTGCAGCAGTGAACTTGTTTCTCTTTTTGAGCAGCTGAAATAATTTTTGGAACCCTTCTTGCACTAACCTTGCTCATATAAATGTTCTTTGACAATCCTCTAAACACGGGTTTTCGAAAGCCCCAACCTCGCTGCTATTTCCTTGGTTTTCTGTCGCCGGTCAGATGGCAATTCTGATTCCACAAGTTGGATTGTTTCAGAAGTGACAGCTTCCAATGGGCGACCATGATGAGGGTCACCTTCTAGATGTTCTCTCCCTAACTTGAATAATTTTGTCCATTCTTTCACTGTGGAATACAAGAGGGGAGGCTGTCTGTATACAAAATTCAAGTGCTCTTTAATTTGTGCAGAAGTAAGACCCCCTTTACAAAAGAATTTGATAACCGCACAGTACTCGAGATTGAACATTGTAAAAAATGGGGAGTTTCCTTCAAGACTGCACACTGACTGACAGAACTGAGGAGTGTAGGTGATGGGTGTGGAGTGAGCCGGCCTGCATAGGCATTCAGGTCCTGGCGTGTTTAAAGGAGGGAAATCAGGACAGACCAGAAACTTATACGTATATACAATCTAGTTTTTGCCATTATTTTTTATCTCTCCAATATAAGGCATGTTTTTATCTTTCCTTTTGTCTTCCTGACACTGATCTACTATACTGTTGATCGGAGGATGAATTGAATCATGAAAAATCTACTCTCTCACTGAAGGAACTCAGTGAGGACTTAATTTTTTATTCTCATCAAGATAGTCCTAAACTCATTGAATGCGGTGTAGGTTATGACCACTTTTAAAAACAGTGAACATTTTATGTTTTTGTTGCTTCTTGAAAGTTTTCTTTAGTGCTTTTGTGGTTGCCAACTTAAATTTGTATTACTTTTACTATATCAACTAGTATAAAAAAAATCTGGTGCGGGCAACACACGACTTTCACTTACCTCAATTTTTAAAATCAATGAAAGGATTTTCAAATACAGTTAGAGATAAAAATACGTGAAATTATAAAGGAATTAATCAAATTAAATTTCTATAGAAACATGTGTTTGATTCAAAAATCTATTATATTATTATCAAAAATAATCAGTTAGTTTTATGTTCATTTCATCACTCTCTATTAACTTTTAAAAGCTTGTGTATGAGATGATAATTTTTCTAAAATCTTTAGCTTTCCAACGGTATATCATACATGTATATTACTGCTCTTATGTTCAAAAACGAAAAATTGCATTAAAAAAATATTTTTTCTGTTTTCTCCTTTAGTTGGGTATCGAATTTATTCAATTTATATATTTACCAGTTTTTCATCAGCGTTAACAAGATAATCTAGTTATTATTATTGAATCTACAAAATTAAAGGTACTTTAGGGGAAGACAATTTAAAATATCGGCATTTAAGCCCTGTCAGACCATTTTTATCTAAATAAAACCTACATGATATTAAAGCCCATTAAATTTTACATCGATATAGCGAGTTTAATCAAAATCGTCGGAACAGTTATTGAGAAAATCGAAAAAAAGTGCAAAATGCATGGTATAAAGTGCCTCTTCTGGTAGGCTCATTTAGATGAAAAAAGTTTTGTCACGTCTCGGGCGTATAGTTGTCTTAAATATGAAATTTCAGTTTCATAGGACTTACCGTTTCCGCCCGGGAGTTACCACACACTCACACACACACACACAGACCATTTTGCGGGACTTGGTTATTTGGACTCAGGGGACCCTAAAACGTGTATTTCCGTTGAAAACTGGAATTCGAAAATTTTCACGATCGCAATACTTCCCCTTACTATATATAGTAAGTGAAAGTAAAAAAGAGAGATTCCTTTGCCTTACGTTTTTTTGATACAATTATCCTGGACTATTAGGTATTTTGTTTAAACTGACGACTTTCTGATAAATTTAACTGGTGAGGAATGGATTGATTTCATATTAAGTGTTTATTAAAGTATAGTTTCACTTAATAATTAAACGTACCTGCCTTGTTTTAACATTGTTTTTCTTATTATTATTACAAATAAATCTGATCCTAATGTTAGACATATGTTGTTTAAAATAAAACCTAAAATATTCATTTTGTAGTGTGTTTAATTTCTATTTTAAAATGTAATTAAATAAAATCTGAGTTTGATATAAGTATAAAAATATGGCCACTATCATCTTTTAGTATATCAATTCATTCTTCATTCATTAAATGGTTTTATTATATATATTGTTACTAACTGGTCTGCAATGAAATTTCAAGTGTTATTTCAGAGTTTTATAAGTGAAGTAATTGTTCATACAAAAAATACAAAAAATTGTCCACAAATAGTTCGTCAATTAAAATAAAACAGCCAGGTGTTTGGAGATAGATAGAACACAAAACTCCAGGTATGTGTTTCAGTTCCTGTTGTTTTCTGATAATTTGATATAGATTATTTATTTTAATTAATTATCATTTTAAAGATTGTTTATGGATTATTTTGTAAAAATGTTATTAATATACTAAATTCATGAATTAGTAGGAGAGCATTTAGTATGAATTAAGGTTTTGATGGACCTTAGTGTGAGGAAATTTCAGTGTGTAAATTAATACCTTAAGAAAATACACCACCACCATTGGGGTCTAATTTAAAAGAAATTAATGCTTTAAAGAAAGATTTTTGTGTTAGTGAGTTATCTCCAGCTTATAGGATGTTTTATGTGTCCTAATGACATTAAAAGATAATTAATTTAGTATAAAAGTTTTAGTTATCTTTTTTATTTTTAACTTATTAATTTAACTTTGAACAATAAAAATCCTGCCAAATGGTTAAACTAATGAATAAAAACTTCATATACGTTTACTCGCCATTATCGAATAAAATATATGGTTTTTGGAATTTTCTCAGTTTCAGGGTTGGTATTATATTTGTTCTGTTTTTGTATTTTTATTTTCTACCTTCATGGATTATTATTGTCCATTATAATTATGGTCCAAACGGCCAGAAATTTCAATTGAGTCTGGGTCGTGGGCAGCATTAAAGAGTGAAATGTTCAAGGGTGATTCAAAAAATGTTGGGAGAGAGTCTTCAGCCCTGAAGACAAAGAATATCGTGGAAGAACTTCCTCTCTTAATGATAATAATCAGTGGGCTTTGGTGGAAGAAAACCCAAGAAGAACTGTGCAAAAACTTTAAAGTTGGGTTCCTCACACACTAAATGAGCACCAAAAAACCAGTGTTATGAAGTTTATGCTTAACTTCTTCGTTAAAACAAAACCAATCCTTTTCTGTCCAGTAGTGTTATTTGTGATGAGCTTCAGAAACTATTGGAGCAGGGGATATGAAACTGTGCATCCGCCCTGCTCTTCAGATCTATTTATATGCCATAATTTTTTTAGACACCTAGATCACTACTTACATGATAGTAAATTTAATGGACAAATGTAATTATAAAATGCTTTTTTGGAGTTTATCAATTCCAAAGATAAATTCTATTCGGAGGGGATGGAAATGTTGCCAACATGTTAACAGAAAGGTGTTGATAATTGTGGAGACTATTTGATTTTATACATTTAGTTGTAAATCTTAATATTTTCTTTTTAAATCAAAATTCTGAATTATTTTTGGAACAGTCCAATAGTTTTTTTTTGTTTTTTTTTCAAGTATAACATAGTTACTTTTGTATTATAAGTTAATTTCTTAATAAATTTAACCAGTAAACCTTTTGTTTGTTTCTTAGATAGAAATATGAGCCCTGAAGAAGGAGATTGGATCCCACTTGGTGAAGAACGGCCTTGCCCTTTTTTCTCTGCTTATTCTTCAATATGCTTAGATTTAGTAAGCTTGATTGAAGAACTTACTGTTGAGGACAGGGTACTTGATGTGGAAAACATTATTTTATTCACTCTCGGATTGCTTATTCTCCTAGCTTTTGTAATTCTCACTGCAAAAAGAACTGATTGAAGTAAACAGAATTTAGTAGCGATGATAATTTATTGCTAGTTATTATAGAGAAAAGAAAGGTTCTCCTTATTCTCAATTTTTAATAGATTCATAAATGTGGTTATCAATTTGTGATTGTATTTATTTCTACAATAATTTATACCTGTTTGCTATGATTCATTTTTTAATCAAAAGAATATACAAAGGGGTATTTCAGTCAGGATCAGACTAAAAATTTAAGAGATAAGTGTATTTTTTTTACTTTTACTTACCCATACATGAAATACATATGGTCACGAACTGATACATGATAGAACATGAAACAGAAACGTAAATAAAGAATACTTAATGTATTACAAAATAGATGAATTATTAGACTTCAGCAATATGAAAAAAAAATCTGTTTCATACATTGCACAACTTTTATTTACAATCCTATTTCATACCGATTTTAAAATTTTACATTTATTATCATATAGTTTTTATGGAAACCTCTGTTTTAATAAAATAATTTTTTAGTAGAAATTGTTTTCTGGAAACAAATAAAAATATATCATTTATATTGACTAAAACAATAACTTTATTAGATTCAAATTCTCGAAACAGGATATTGCCTGTGATTAAAATATAACTTAGTAACAATATACTTTTCCAATAAGTGAGTTTCTCTTAAAAACAAATTCACTATCAATCTCTGCCACAAGTATGTGAATAAATAATTCAATTCTTAATTACTTCAATAACTTAATTCATATTTTGTTCATCTCAAATGCCCTACTTACATATTTTAGTTCATAAAATACCACATACAGTCATGGATTCCTCTAAAGTAAAACGCTCATTATCCGGAGGTAAACTAGTCCCCCGTTTGGGTCTCCAGGTGGGGTACTGCTTCAGGGGAATCATGGCGCAAGATGAAATTAGAGATATAAAAATAGAAACGTGGAACGTTAGAAGTTTGAATACGGCAGATGGGTTATGAAGTATGGGCGAATGAAGTTAAGGGGTACCATTTAGATATTGTTGCATTACAAGAGGTTCGCTGGCCAGGGAGGGTTCTTAACAGAAGGAAAGTATACTATTAGTTACGGGGGAAGCATTAATTATTCTTTAGGTACCGGGTTTCTAATTAGGAATAGATTTCTTTCCGCATTACGGGATGTACAGTTCTTTAGTGAAAGAATATCGGTTGCTATATTTCAAGGTCGTTGGTGTAAAATTGCATTTATAAACATTCATTCTCCCATTGAAGACAGTGATGATGAAGTAAAATGCGAATTTTATGTTAAACTAGAGTCGGTTTATGATAAGTTACCGCGAAATTACATAAAGATAATACTAGGCGACGCAAATGCAAAGGTTGGAAGGGAAGAAAGAAGTATATTGTCCTACAATTGGTAAAGAAAGTTTGCATGAATATAGTAATGATAATGGGACCCAACTAATAAACTTTGCCATTTCGAAAAACCTAGTAATCAAAAGCACTACGTTTAAACATTAGAATATTCATAAGTATACATGGACATCGCCGGATTTTCAAACACGGAATCAAATCGATCATGTTTTAATACAAAACAGATGGCAAAGTAGCATAATTAACATGAGATTGTATCGTGGTGCAGAATGCGGTTCTGATCATGAATTAGTAATTACGAAACTTCGACAAAAACTAAATACAAAAAAGAGAACACCGAACTATATTCATCCTGAGAATTTTGATTTAGTTAAATTGAAGAATCCCGGAATTAATAGGTTCGAAGCTCTGGAATCTATAGGCGAGGAACACGAAGAAGTAAACAAACTATGGGAAGGGATCAGGGATAATATCAAAGAGGTCGGTAATTTGTGTCTTGGGAAAATCAAAAATCAATCCCCATGGAACCAGGGTTTGATTGTCAAAATATGTGTGAAAAAAGAAAAACCGCTAAACTGAATTCCTTAAATAATCCAAGCGATAATAACGTAACTTACTTTTGGGTAGTAAAAAAAAGAGACTTCAAAATTCTTAAAAAATAAGAAAAGCAAAATATTAGAAATAGAAAAACACAGAAAGAAAATAATGTAAGATGTACAAAGGTATAAACAAATCGCCTAAAAAATTTGAACCCCTATTGAATGCGGTTAAAGATCAAATAACAATATAATTGCGGAACCGACTAAGATATTAAATAAATTTAAACAATTCCTTACGTCAAATATTATTATCATAAGGAAGTCAAAGGTTTATGACATAGGGTAAAGGTTATTTGATGGGATTTGTTGGAATTTATTTTTATTCTCCGGTTCTGACTCCGTACTTCTAGGTCTTTGATGTGGGCTTGCAGGGTATGTTAGGCAATAAATGGATCTTTATGAACTGATAACACGCAGGTGTCATCAGCGTAGGTAGAAAGGAAAGTGTTAGGATGGTTTGGGAAATCAGCTGTATAGAATGGGTCCCAGGATACTGCCTTGAGGAACACCAGCAGTCTGTGTAAAAAGGGATGAATAGGAACTATTGTGATTACTTTTGAAGGATCCATCAGAGAGGTAGGATTGAAGAATCAGGAAGTATGTGGAAGGAAGGAATTTATGGAGTTTGTGCAACAGTCCTGGGTGCCAGACTATCAAATTTATAAGTTAAAATTGTAAAAAAAAAAAAAAAAAAAAGGAAAATTTTAAAAAGTAAGTTTTCCAAATTTTTTGTTTATTGGAAGAAATATTGTAATTTATTTTAATAAAACCGGTTTATTTTCATTTTATTATCGACTTCAGAATCTTTCTTTACTATAAAAAAAAAGACCGTTTTTGTAAAATGCAAATATTTCTAAGTGTTGCAATACTTTTAACAGGAAGTTTATATATACCTCCCCACAGAACTGCTTTCTTACTTTGAAACTCCTAACCTATTTCTCTTCATAAAGTTTCTTCCCCAACATCATGTATCGTGTTTTTTTATTTCATCAAAGATCAATCTTCTGCATCTTCGTTAACAATCAAGACTACACCAATTCGAGGAATTATTCATTAAATTAACAAAAGCTTCATAAATTTCTATTTTATTTATCAAGTTTTTTATCATTAGCTGGCTATTTAATTATTCATTTAAATGAAACCAGGGAAGTGACAAATGATACATATTTTGTTCAATGTCACATATTCTTAGATGAATAAATGTCCCAGAATTGCTTGAATTATCTCTGGATTCTTGGTGTCAACTGTGCTGTTCAATTGATGTTTTAAAACCTTCCTGGAGGCCTGCTTTCACATCCAAGTCTCTTGAGACCATTATGACATTGTATCTGGGTAGACTGTCATACATTTTTTTTCAGTACACCTACAAAACCATCCTAATGTTCCTGTTTCTGATCAGAACATAGTCTTTTAGTGAAGTAAAGTCTGAGTTTCCCTATCGTGCTATATTTCTTGCACGATGTCAACCTCTACTTCTGCGCAACACTATTTCAATATTTCAGCTCACTCATTCCAAAGAAATATCTTCTCATATTAAAAAAAAACAAACAATTTAAGTTCTTTTCCTCACTTGTGGTCAGTGCTAAAGTTAATAGTCAAGCCATCCATTTTCTGTTCAGGATTCATGATTTAAAGAATTTTAGAGAAGTAAGTTTTGATCTATGGTTCCTAAGTCAGATGGAGGGGCTAATATTCAATAGAATGAGCAGCCTGTCTGATTAATACATATTTATTTTTATTTTACTATTCATATTTATGCTTCTATTCATTATATCTTTTATTTTTAAAATTAGATTTACCAATTGATGGTTTACCTTCATTTTGATAGGATTTTATAGAAATTGATTTGATTATTATTGAGTGATTATTATGAAATTATATTCATAGATTTATTTATTTGTCTGTTGTTTTTAGTTAAAAATAAATTGTTTTATGCTGAACTTATTGTTTTATTATGTCCTCATTCTAAACAAGTAAAGTTATCTTCATTTGGTATTTCTTTTTAGCTTGAATATAGTCTGTGGTGCGAAATTTTATATTTATTTTTGGTATAGTTGATTCTTCGATTTTAATAGAACTCAGTTAAATTGATTACAATATTTTGCAATGATCATAAATAAATTATGTTTTCTTGAATTAATTATTTGATATAAATTTTGTTTATTTCATTTCTAATCTTTCCTTACTACTTAATTTTTAAGTCATAGATGTTCGTTAATTTTATAATAACCTAAAATATACAAATTTTAATTCTAATTTACGTTACTATATTTAAAAAACTGCACAGATGAATTTACCTCTTGGTTTCATTAGTTATTCAAATTATTTTGGTAGTAAACTGATTGCTTATTGCATATAAAACTAACATAACCGATTCAGATTTATACCTTTCCCACTTGAGCATATTTCCCTAGGGAAGCCCTAAACTTTCGTATTTGTTATAAAAAGGAATAGTTGATGTGGAACCTAAATATGTACTAATTATGAATGTAGATAAGTTGAGATAAGATGTAAATACATTAGATCCATCACTGTGCGTGCAGGAGGGCCTAAAAATCAGTTGTTAGAAAGAGAGATATAAATTTTACAATACGAATATTTATATTTCTCCTAACCTCCAAGGCATCTGAAAAGAAGATTGCTGGAGACCATCTAGTTTAGATTACCTAGTTGAGTGCTGCCAATGGGCAATCATGTCTTTTATCTTGCAGCTTATTTACTTGATGTATTATCAAATACAGTTGTAAATTTCAATAAAAATATCTTGTGACACACAACTTTCACTTACCTCGACTGTTCAAATCAATTTAAAAACAATTAAATATACTACAATTTTAAAAATATTGTAAGTTGATTTTAATAAAACCTGTATTAACTTTCATTCAGGGGGGTAAATGGGTAGGGCAACAGGAGGACTAGAGAGGGAGATAGGTGCGGGCATCTCCCCCACTCTTTGCGAATTTATCAAGCCATAGTGCCCTACCCACTGCTTGGTAAATCTCCAGTCCTCCCTATCCCTACTAACGCCTACTGTCACCTCCTCGTGGTGCCCCCCGGGGAGTCCGATGGGACTCGCGGACGACAGAGGCGGGGGTTTGTCACTCTGGTGACTACCCTATTAAGACACCCAAGCCAGGTGGAGGGCGCTCGAGCTGAGGCTGAATGGCAGGGGGTGTATAAAAATACACTGTTTCTTATCGACCCACTTGGGGCACCTGGCACACCCCATTTCAACTAAATGCCCGCTGCAGGGAGAGGGGGTTGTACCTGCAGTGTAATTACCCCCGTACTCGTGGGAACAAAAATGTCACAAATAATCAAAAACTTTTCAGATAGCGAGGAGGAGGTGGAGGCGAAGGAGTTATTGGAGATGATGGCCGTGGAGGATTCTTCATCATCCTCATATGGCCGGTCGGGGACTCAACTGGACCCGTCGACTGCCAGCGTGCAGCAAGATGATGACGAAACCAGGAGCTCGTTAGCGACGCTCATGGACGAGGTAAGAGATCTCTCTGTTGCATCGGAGGGTGAACGGAGCTTGGGTGGGCCCATTGAGAGAACCCCCAAGCCCCAGGAGGTGAAGAAGCCCTCCGGTGCTCAGAGAAGAAAATTTAAGAAATTGAGAGAGCAAGAGAGAGCTCAAACTGGGAATGATGCTGGACCTTCGGGACTCCTGGAGAACCAAAGTCAGGCGGCTCAGACCGCCAGACTGTCGGGACTCTCGGATGACCGGAGTAAAGCTGTTCCTGGAACGAGCTCTGAGAAAAGACCTAGGACCTCACCCGGAACCTCTGCGCCTATGGCAAAGAGGGCCAGGAGTGCGGCCCCTAATGTTATTTCATACGCTCTAGCTGCCGGAGGGAGTAAGGTAGCTATCATTCCCACTCGATACCCAGCTGATCAGCTCACCTGGGAGCAGAGTGAGGATGTTAAGAAACAGCTGATCGGCTTTGTCGATCAGCTAGAGGAAGGTGGCACCCAGGCTGAGTTTAGTGGGTTCAGCTTTAAGATGGGCGGCTGTGTGGTGGTTTGCGACAATCAGGAATCTAGAGACTGGTTGTCGGAAATCATAAAAAATATTAAACTTAGTGGGGGCCTAGCGCTCCGCATTGGTGACTTTGAGGAGCTCAAAAAGCCGGTCAGAGTCGGTGGCTTTTTCCCTGGGGAAAAGCTCACAGAGCAAACTTTCTGTAGGCGTATACGCATACAGAACTCTAGAATCCCTGAGGTGAACAGATGGTCACTAATGGGTGTAAAGGAGGAGAGGCACGGATTCTTCGCCCTGATGAGAATCCCGGAGTCTAGCCTTAGGTTCTTGGAAGAGCGAAACTGGCTGGTGACCTTTGGGATGGGCAAGGTCCAACTCAGGTTGCTGGAGAAGAGGCCACCCAAACCTGCAAAGGAAATGGCTAACAAGGTCTCATCTGTTGCCAGGGATGAGGGCAGGAAGACGGAGCCTGGTCATGACGGAGGAGCACCGCTCTCGATGAAGGAGAAAACTGCTTTGGTTTGCGGGGGTGGCCCTGTGGTGGGGGCTGAGGGGCCTGCCGATCCGGGTGTCTCTAATGTAAGAACCGGTGAAGGCACGGCGTCTCGGCTTCCATCTGGGGATGCCTCCTTGGCGGGATCCGGTGGGCCTGTCGATCCGGGTTCCTCTGCGGAGGGCCCCGGGGAAGGCACGGTCGGCCGGCGCCCGTCTGGAACTGGCTCTTCGGCGGGGTTCGGGGGGCATGCTGATCCAGGTACCTCCACTGGGAGGACTGGTGGGGGCATGGCTCCTCGACGACCGTACGGGGTTGGCATCTCGGTTGGATCCGGGGGGCCCGCTGATCCGGGTACCTTGGGAGGATGTGACCCCCGCAAGACCAAAAAGCAGTAATGGTGTTGCGGTTGATGCAGATCAACCTGCATCACTGCATTGCGGCATGTGGTGCCCTACAGCAGAATGTAAGAGGTAAGAATATTGATATTATTCTAATACAAGAACCTTACCTTTTCAAAGACAGTGTAAAGGGGCTGGAGATGCGGGTTTACAGTGTAATAGCTGTACCCATGCGCTCCAGGACCTGTATACTGTACAAAAACAACCTAAAGATATTACCCTTGTGGCAATTCTGTTGCAGGGATCTGACAGCAGCAAAAGTGACCCTCCTTGAGGGTAATAACAGAAGGGAGATCACAGTTTGCGCCGTGTACCTTCCTTATGAAGAGGACATCCCCACTGAGGCTCTCAGAAGGCTAGTTGCCGAGATGGAAGGCGAAGGCGCCCTGATAGCATCATTTGACGCCAACGCTCACCACAGACTCTGGGGCAGTACAAATAACAACCAGAGAGGTGAGTCTCTATTAGAGTTTATCATAAGCAATGATCTTGAAATCCACAACAAGGGCAATACTGCCACATTTGTCAACAAAAATAGATCAGAGGTCATTGACATAACACTAAGCACTAATTGTGCGAACGATTTCATTAAGGACTGGCATGTCTCTCTTGAGGAGTCATGTTCAGATCACAAATATATCAGATTTGACATAGATGTCAACGACATGTTTGAGACGGTGTACAGGAACCCCAAACTCACTGACTGGGGTTCCTACTGCACCCAACTCGAACAAGAAATAAGACAGTGTCCTAAATCAATTAGAGACAAATGGCAACTGGACTGCCTTAATGTATCACTTACTGAGGCAATAATGAAATCCTACACTGATAATAATAGAGTGTGTACTGTCAAGTCCAACAGGAACGTTACCTGGTGGAATAGTGAACTTGGCAAGCTGAGAGCTTCTACTAGGAAACTCTTCAATAAAGCCAAAAGTACAGGTAGTTGGAATGCCTATAAGCAAGCACTGACCGACTACAATAAAGCCATTAGGAAAGCTAAGAGAGGGGCATGGAGGAATTTTTGCAACGACATCAATGACACATCCTCTACTTTTAGAGTAAATAGAATCCTATCCAAGAGGCCGGGCCAGGGAGCTATGGGTGCCATCAGTGCGGAAGGGGGCCATACCGATTCAGAGATTGGCACCCTGAAGGCACTTGCTAGAGCACACTTCCCTGGCTGCGAGCTGATGGATGAGGAGCCAAACAATCCCACCTCGGAAAAAAATACTATTAATTCAGATAGGTGGGCAGAAGCTAACAGAATAGTCAATTCTGGGAGACTAGAATGGGCAGTTAAATCATTTGCCCCATTCAAATCAGCCAGCACTGATGGAATTTTTCCAGCTCTACTTCAAAAGGGCTTTGAGGTGCTGCGACCCCACCTCCTTGTTTTACTGAGAGGTAGTTTAGCACTTAACCACATACCTGATAGGTGGAATGTGGCTAAAGTACGATATATACCTAAACCCGGGAAGGCCTCCTATGACCATCCCAAGGCGTATAGGCCTATATGTCTGACATCTTTCCTATTGAAGACACTGGAAAAGATTATTGACAGACATATTAGAGACAATATACTGGCTGATAAACCACTACATAGTGCTCAATATGCTTATCAGCCTGGCAAATCCTGTGAAACTGCCTTACACTTCCTGGTCTCCAGGATTGAGATAACTCTGATTAACAAAGATATTGTGGCAGGCATCTTTGTTGACATAGAGGGTGCCTTTGACCGAACTCCTTATGACACTATGGCATTAGCCTTAGAAAGGAGAGGAGTGGGAGGATTAATCTCCGGATGGATTAATGCCATGCTGGAGGGAAGGATGCTCACATCCGAACTGGGACACTCCAGATTGTGGATTAGACCGAGAGGAGGATGTCCGCAAGGGGGCGTGCTATCTCCACTTCTGTGGTGTCTGGTCGTCGACTCGTTGCTGACAATCCTGAGTAATGCAGGTTTCTATGCACAGGGATACGCTGATGATATCGCTGTGCTAATTGAAGGCAAGTTTCCGGAAACCATATCGGATCTGCTCAAAACAACCATGAAACTTCTTAGGGAATGGTGTCAGACGAATGGTCTAAGCATCAACCCTCAGAAGGTCAATCTCTGTATCTTCACTAACAAAAGAAATATAACCATCAGACCACCCCACCTTGGTGAGGCTGAGGTCAATATCTGTAGTAAAGTTAAACATCTAGGAATTACTCTTGATAGTAAATTAAAATGGAACAGCCACATTGATAAAACCTGTACAAGGGCACTTAAGTGCCTCTTTGCATGTAAAGGGGCTGTTGGAAAAACATGGGGCCTCAAACCGAATGTGGTCCTCTGGATATATAAAACAGTTATAAGACCGATGGTCCTATATGCAGCTGTTGTGTGGTGGCATAAGGCAAATACATGTAAATCCTTGCTGCAGCTTGGGAAGCTGCAAAGACTGGCATGCCTTATGACAACCGGAGCTATGAGTACAACCCCGACTGCTGCAATGGAAGTTTTACTCAACCTAACACCATTACACATAGCAGTAGAAACTCAAGCACTTAACACAGCCTATAGGCTCTCTAAGTTAGGAACAAGATCCAGCTCTTTGGTTTACCGGGGCCATGGCAACTTGTTCAGAAGGATTGATGAAGATTCGGTGCTTGCCATGCATTCCGATCTTCAAGTAAAGAAATACAAGGACACACTTTACTGTGCAATGATTAACAGGACTGACTCGCACAAACCGTGCAATGGAGTCAACTGTTATACAGATGGATCCATGACAGAGCTAGGCTCAGGTGCTGGAATATGGAGAATGGATAAACCTGAGGAAGGGTTGTCCATTTCTCTTGGTAAGCATACCTCAGTCTTCCAGGCTGAAGTAATGGCTATCAATATCTGTGCTCAAACCTTAATTTCAGAAGGGATGAGAGACAGACAGATAACTATCCATACCGATAGTCAAGCTGCTATTGAAGCTTTGGGTAGTTATATAACACGGTCCAAACTAGTAGAGGAATGCAAAAACAATCTAAATATGCTTTCCCTGCTAAATAAAGTCCGGGTATATTGGGTGCCTGGTCACTCAGGCATCTTAGGGAAAGAGAGGGCTGATAGCCTCGCGAGGAGGGGTTCTGCCCAGCTACCCCCCACACCTGAACCTGTGTGTGGAATTAGCCTCAGCAAAGCCAAAGGACTGATTAAGGCTGCTGCTGATAATAGATCCAGGCAATACTGGAGGGATACCGACAAGCAGCATCACTCCAAGATGTTTCTGGATGGACCCTGCAAAGAGAGAAGTCATATTCTACTCTCTATGGACAGGACAACCCTAAGGAGGGTAACAGGACTATATACTGGACACTGTCAACTTAATAAGCATCTCCACAATATGGGTTTGGTGGCCTCACCGACTTGCAGATTCTGCAAGAAGGAGGATGAAACTGCATTTCATTTGATATGCAGTTGCCCAGAGATTGCTAGGACACGGTTTTACCATTTTGGTGTCGACCATATCCCTGATCCCAAGTTGCGTGAACTGATTAACCCCCACAGGTTAGTCAGATTCACCAAGGCGTTAGCCCTGTATTAACAGTATATTGGACGGCGCACAATAAGCCTAAATTGGCTGCAGTGCATTGGATTAGCCGGCAAAAAAAAAAAAAAAAAAAAAAAAAAAAACTTTCATTGGAAACATATGATTTAGATTAAACAAACAGTAATAAGTTTATTCCCTATTCGTCACTTTTTATTACCTTTTACAACTTAGTGTATCAGATAATATTATTTCTAAAATCTTTCTCTTTCCAACGGTATATTATACGTCCATATTACTGTTATTATTATCAGAAAACCAAAAATTGCATAAAAAAAAATAGGTTTGCTCTTTTATTCTTATAGTCCTCTTTTATAGTCCGGTCATCGAATTCGTCCAACTTGTATATTTAGTCCTTCATCAATGTCATTAAGATGATATGGTTAATTTTTATGAAATATATAAAATGAAAGGTACTTTAGAGGGAAAAATTTAATCAATCGGGATTTAAGCCCTGTTAGACTAATGCAATCAGAATGAAACCTACATTATATTAAAGTCCCTTAAATTTTACATCAATATAGCGAGCTCAATCAAAATCGTTAGAGCTGTTTTTGAGAAATTCATAAAGGTGCAAAATGCATTGTATAAAGTGGCTCTTCTGGTTAGCCGATTTAGATGAGAAAGTTGCTTTGTGTGTCGCGTGTATAAAAATTTCGTCAAAACGTGACTTTTTTCGTTCAAAGCAATATAGCTCCTAAACAGTAGGATCTAGCGACAAATTTTTCTAAACAAAAAATATTCTCCTGTAAATTTCTGATTAGGTAACTGTCATTACATTTTTGATCGATAAACACCATGGATTTAGAGCTTGTGAAACAGAAGGATAAAAACGTTTCACAATGAAAATAAACTTACCCTTAGCCAAAAGACATATCCATGTAAACAAAAAAATATAAAACAGGAAAATATGGCATTAACGGCGTCTGTGGAAGGTAAAATATCATTGCCGCAGTAAACCAGCATTTAAATAAAGGATTCAATCAGTATTCTGAACAAAATTAATTTTATTTCACCATCATACGTTAATCAAAGATGAAGGAACAGCAGGAACGCTGGTCAATATTACGTTGCAGGACTTGGGTTATCCAGTTGGCTGTGAGATTGTGCAGAAGTCGCAGTTCAGATAAGATTGGAGAAACTAAGCTTCCCTAATCCTGGCTTCTGCTACATCCGTTCCTCATTCAGCCTGTCCAGATGGTAACTTCTAAATCCTACTAGCCCACTTGTATCAAGGGGGGTTGTTTTTAACTTTTTTTTCTTTCCAGTTTTTCACACATTTATGGTTAAGCATTCGTTATTAAATGTAAAAATCTGGTGCGGGCAACACACGACTTTCACTTACCTCCATTTTTAAAGCAATGAAAGAATTTTCAAAAACAGTTAGAGATAAAAATACGTGAAACTATTAAAGAATTAATTAAATTGAATTTATATAGAAACATGTGCTTTATTAAAAAAACTATTATATTATTATCTAAAATAATCAGTTAGTTTTATGTTCATTTCATCACTCTCTATTAACTTTTAAAAGCTTGTGTATGAGATAATATTTTTTCTAAAATCTTTAGCTTTCCAACGGTATATCATACATGTATATTACTGCTCTTATGTTCAAAAACGAAAAATTGCATTAAAAAAATATGTTTTCTGTTTTCTCCTTTAGTTGGGTATCGAATTCATTCAATTTATATATTTACCTGTTTTTCATCAATGGTAACAATATAATATAGTTATTTTTATAGAATCTACAAAATTAAAGGTACTTTAGAGGAAGAAAATTTAAAATATCAATAAAATATAACCAACACAATAATTGACAGGTAACAACTACACACTTTCAATCCACACTGTTCCAACTGTATCGACCATATGTTTTTCTTCTTTATAAATATAATTTTAAAAACTTAATAACAATTAAACATAATGATGGTAGAAAGAGTTTCTGAGGAATTTAGAATACAGAATAAAAAATGTGAACAACTAATCATAACTTTTTAACTTCTGTTAATGGTAACATCCGTTACCAAAATTTCCTCTTTGGTTTTATTTCTTATTTTAATAACGTTTTTTGTTTTAAACCAATAACTTTAATTTTAAAAATGTTATTAAAGGTAAAATAATTATGAATACATCTAATATAGACCTTTCATAAATATAATAATACTTTTATTCTTCTCAGAGTTTTGGAATAAGAGGCCTACTATGGAATAAAATGCGTTTCCTCAAAAGTATTTTAATGTATGTTATATTTAGACATAGATGTTACATTTCGTATAATAAGAGTTGCAAGGTGTCTCCGTCGAAATTTCGATCAATCTTTTTGAGGAATTAGCAATTAAAAAAAATCTTGATCTGTATTTTTCGGTTTTATCCATTGCTCGCCTAAAGAGAGTAGACTTTATTTACTCTAGCTGCCTCTTTTGCTTATTAAGAGATAAACGTAATTTACCTAATAAGGAAATATTTCGAAAGTGACCAATTTGATTCCCACTTAGAAGACAGCTGATTATTAAACAATGATATGTTAGTATATATTTTTTTCCAAATTACATTCTAACAGTCAGCTTGAAAATGCGTAAACTTGTTTTTCATAATACGCCTTAGTTTCGAAATCGTGTTTTAAGATTTGGCTGAAACATAGTTGCTGATCATATTTCATGAAAATAAATTTCAAACTTGAAAAATCTCCCTTAGTTTATTATAGAATCAATAATATTTCATATTTGCTTACTTTTTTTCAGTGGCGCGACAGGCCGTGCAGGTCCTGGACCTCACGGTGTAAATCTCCTGGGAGATTACACTTGCGTTTCTCGATGCAATTGGTAGGGTAGGGTCATCACTCTCTACGCCTAATTTTGTGAGTGGCCACCATTTGGCTGACGGGTCTCACATGCCCGGGGAAGAGGCTGTGAGTGGATCTCCATTTAATTACATCCTTATAAAAGCCCCGCTGGGACTGGGATTCGAACTCACAACTTTAGCATGACAGACTAGCGAGCTAGCAACTCAGCCTCGGGTTTCCCCTTTTCATAACTATTTCTCAAATACGAGATAGATTATTTAAAAGAAAAAAAAATAGAGATACTTCAGAAAAAGAGTTGAAGAAAATTAGGCAGTTAACTAATGAGAATAAAATCTTTCTAGGTATTAAATTCCATTATTTATACAATGATATAATAAGTTTAATCAGATATGCTAAAGCCGTTCTTAAGGAAATGGTAAATAGATGTAAGATGCATTTCTATAGTAGCACTTCAGGTGAACCAATTTTTTGTACATCACAGACATAGCCAAAGACGTTTATTATACAGAGGTGTTTATAAATAAGGTGCTCAAGGTGTTTTGTACATACACTTTGGGCATAACCTACCTTAAATACGAAATTTCACTTTCATAGGAAGCGTTGTATAACTTTTAGTTTTTGGGTCGGACTGTCTAAATTCACACACAAACTTATTTGGAAAACTTGTTTTTGGTAATCGTACAGTTCTTTAAACATTTCATTAAGAACTGCTCTTGCGAATTTGTTATTTGGACCTAAAAACGATTATTTTAAGAGTAATAAAATTAAATCCAATGTTGCAATAATCCTTATTTGTTTTTACTTTCACTTATTTTATATTCTGTTTAATTAAGAAAATATAATAGTTTCGTGTTTTATTTATAAAATTATTAATAAATAAACAATTCAAATTATGTGATTTGTTTTTACAGGAGATTCGTTGGATTGCTCAATTAAATTTGGTAATAGCTGGGCTTTACAGCTCTTTTTAAACGAATGAAGTTTCCTCCGCCGATTTCAAATTCATCGGGGTGCAACGAAGAAAAAAAACGTGGATCGAATGTCGATAGGGTCAAATGAAAGTTTAATTTTCATGAATTTTATACGGGAATAATAAGATGGTACGGGGATAGGAGGGGCAGAAATAGCCGATAGGGTCTAAGGCAGAGGGATTTGGCGGAGAGGGCGATATAGTTGTCCTTAGAGTGTGAGCTGCTTCTAAACACGGTCATCATATTGTCCGCCCCATCAGCCTGTATCTTATTGGGTCTTCTGGAGTCTGGAGTAATGGGGTCTTCTCATAATGCATACTGAATTCCTCTTCTCTTCTCCAGAGCACCTTCATGTTGCCAGTGTAGTCCAGTAATTTTTTATTATTTTTTTTTTAGGGATAATGACGTTTATTGGCGTCATTAATCTGGAAAATTGTACCTACTGAATTAATAAAAGGCACCAAACAAGGTGAAGATTTCTGACTCTATATATTATAAAAAGTTATAATTAAAAAATATATTTATAATCTAATTAAGAGCTTTAAAATTGTTATTTTCTCACAGTTTTCAGTTACTTCAACACTTGCTAAGCTGATGCTCTAATCTTTCACTTGTCTATAAAAAGTTCACTTACTTGACTACTAAGTCGAATCTGTACTTGAAATAGAAACGTGAGTTGATCTATGATCCACTGCTAAACCATTGTATTTTTCTCGTGTCCAGTCCTTAAAATCCTAAGTCCTTCGTAAAATCCTCAATTCACACCGAATAAACCAATTCATAATGACTATAATGTTCCATATGTTGCTGATTGGGACCGAACCATGTACCAATCCTTCCACGACAGTCTTCAGTTTTACCTTTTAGTTCTAAACCTTGCTTCCACTTCAATTCCTGATTATCCTCCGAGGCGTCTGAAAAGATGGTTCAGAGACCTTCTGGCTTAGAATTCCAATTAGAGTGAGTACTCTGATTAGACGGTAGTCCGTTGGGCAGTTTCTTTACACGTTTGTTTCAATTAATTCAATCCTTCAGAATTAGATGTATTAATAAATACAGTTGCGAATTTAATAAATATTAATTGAAAGAAATTGTCATCTTACTTTCAATTACCTACATGTGAAATCTATAAGTAGGCAAATACTTTGGATCCTGAAAGAATTAGAATTAGAGCGTATGTGTTAGGTTTATCTAAATTCGTGTAAAATTAAGGTGCATTACAAAAAATGACCCTTTTTCAACCAAATATTTGTTATATTATTTCTTAAATATCTTAATTATCAAATTTCATCCCGTGAAGAAAATCGGCCATAATCGTGAATGGCGACTAACAGTATCTTTCGACAAACCACATTCTCTGGCAAGTTCGCGAGTACTTGTGGATGGATTTGACTCAACATCTTCCTGCAGAACCTCATCAATATCCATTAATGTTCGTCCAGAGCTCTTCTTCCTTTCCAACGCCGTATCTCCACTGCTAATTTTTTCAAACCAACGCCGTGCAGTGCATTGATTTAGTGCACCTTTCCCTTAATGTTTAATAATTTCACGAATTGCTTCAGCGCAAGTGAATTTTTTTTTTCCAGTAATGCCTTAAAATTACAAGAATTTTTTTAGGAAACTCTCATGTTTCTTCTTTTAAACAAATAACTAAACCAAGACTTTTTTTGAAGCAGTCGAATAACAGTTAAACAAGCTTAGGGGTTATTAAGCATTGGTGAGTATTGAATAGGATTAAAATATTTACAGTTCTTTGAAATCTTGAAATTGATAAAAAGGTCTTTTGCACCCACTTAATATTGCATGTTTAAGATATGTGCGTGCCTAGATGTTAAGCATAATCTTCACTGAAATAAAATGTTATGATATTTCAATGTATCATCAAACTGCCTAGATATCATGTAGGTTTTAACTTCGTTGCCATAGTTTGTTATGGATTGAGTACCGATTTTTTTATATTTTCTCTATAGTACATAATGTATTTTTATTTTAAATTATTAACCATCTCTAGTAGTTTGCAGTATCGAATAACGATGGTGGATGTATTGGGTTGTGAAATAAGTTCGTAGCGTTTTTCAATATTTCAATTTAATCCTCTCTGTGTTTATGAAATCATATTTAATTGGTCAGTATTGTTTACATATTTTAAAAAGATTTGCTAAGGTGCTTTTAAGCAACAGTTTCAACCGAGATGCCGTATCTTTAAGTGGTACTCTGCTTGGTCAAAATGGAAGAGAAAAAAATTCATTTTTTGTCATTTAATGTTTTTTTATTCAGAAAAGGAAAAGTTGGCGCCCAAACGGTTAACAAAATTTGCAGTGTGTATGGGGATGATGCCTTAGGAGAAAGCACCGTCCGTAAGTTTTTACTTGGGTCTTCCTTCAACTGTTGATGGCCAAATTGAAGCATAATTAATCAAAAATATTTAATTTTTTATTTAATAACCAAATCATAGAGATTAAAAATATTTACAAGGATCTGGAGTTTTTATTGAAATCACTTGTAAAAAAGGCTACAAACTTATTTTCAACCCAATATTTACCAACTTTATTTACATCTTCATCGCTTTAAAATTGATTAAGTCATTATGTTTTTATATTTGTTCAGAAATAATGTTCTTTATTAAAAACAGTGTGGTTCTACATTATAATGATAGTATCTGCAGTTCATTATTAGAAGGATTTAAGGGTAGAACTAAGAGGAGGGTTGAACCCCTGGTCACCAACCTGCGATAAGGATTGGCCAACTCAGCATGTAGGCACTACTACTGATGTCGAGGGGGAGTTCGGTCGGTAAACAGAAGTGCAAGTTAGCTCGCAACAAAAAATGTTTTGTTTACTATTACTCAGTGACTACCGTTATGAAATGACTGACGAAGGATTTTGCATGTTTTTGCTGTAAATATAATATGCCTATATTTGCTGGTTACACCAAATGACGTTCGAATTTTAACTCAGATAGAGAGGTCACAGTTAATAATCATTAATTTTTTTAAGATTGATATTTTAAAATATTACATATGTGTTCCAATTCTTCCCAATGGATTATATAAAAAAAAAATAAATAAATAAAACCTATTATAACTACCTCATTTTAAATTATAGTGGTTCCCAACCAGATAAATAGGCTTTTAGATCACATTGAAGAAAAATTTAAACTTAAAAAATAATAGCTTTATAATTATTCTTATTATTTTGTTTAAATAAATTTAATGTAATAATTAGATACTTGTGTAAAGTAGTCTTATAGATTTTTTTTATACCAAATATTATGGAAGATTAGGGTTCAGTGCACCTAAAATGTTTATGTTGAAAACGTCGTCTACAAATATGAAATTTCCTAGGGGTAGAAAAAAAGTTATATTTTCTAAATTATTCCAAAATTCCTTCTAAAATTATTTATCTAAGTTTCGGGGTTCTTCCCATATCTTAAGGATCTTTACTTTCTTCCGATATTCTCTTGTAGTAATTTGATCAGCTGTTTACTAAAACATCTTGTTATCTTCTTTATATGGTTATCAACATTTTCCATTTACAAAATTCATGATGATACTGTTTTCAATCGGAAGCTTTACTTTAATCTACTATGGTAGAAAACCTTTGTCTTTTTTTAATTCTTTAAAAGTTAAAATTATTTATCAACGTTTTGGGGTTCTTCCTGAATAATTCTTTCGGCTGGAAACAATATCATGGTGAATTTGTGTATGGAAAATGGCGATGATCACATGAAGAAGATAAAAAGCTGTTTTAGTGAACAATTGATGAAATTACTACAAGATAATATCAAAGAAAGTAAAGGAAACTCTGAAGAAGGGGGAAGAACCCCGAAACGTTAATAAATAAAATTTGGATAAATTATAAAATAACACTGTTTTCTATCCCAAAGTGAATTAATGTAATTCTTCCTTTTGGAAACAATATCTTCATCTTTTTTTCTTTTTTTAAATATTTTCGAAGTTACGAAAGCTACACTCTGTATTTCGAGTTTAGTTTATTATATTTTGATGTTCAAAATATGTCAAAATCTCCCCTCCCCCCAACCATCTTCCTGATCTAAAAATAATATTGATTGCGAAAAAGATTGCTCGTTTTTAATGGTCAAGCTTTCCTCCTCAATACTGACGCTTGTTAGAAATCGATAAATATGGGCCCCCTTACAGATGAAATACAAACATTGCCCTGTTCTAAAACCTCCATAACCCTTGCAATACTCTGGTTCAATTTACAGACTCGTTGAGAGGAAGAGCGTGTTTGAGTTGGTAACCCTGCTTAGAGGTAGTGAACCCTTTGTATTTATTTAAAAACAGAGGGAGCTTTTTTTTTTTTTTGATTGTATGAATCGACTGATCAAAGTGGGCATCTCGAGAGTGGACTGCGCTGGAAAAAAAATAGCTCATTCGTTCCATTCGGGTCCTTATTAGTTAGTGACTTTGAAGTAACTACGAAATGGATGAAATAGATTCTGTGGACCGTTAACTACCGACTAACTCTCTGTTTTCTCTATTGAAACAGTCTTTGAGATAAAACGAAAAAAAAAAATTATCGCATTGAGTGCAAGTATGCTCAAAGCCCCAGTTTACAGAGGACAAAGAGTTGGTTTAGTATTCGTAAAGAAGCGTTTGATCAGTTATCAGTAAGGTTCTTTTTTTCATGTTGACTTTTTGTGATTGACTTCATTTAGCTGTTGAATAAAATAAATCTTTATTTTTTTTCAGGAGGAAATAAACCGCATTAAGATTCATTCTTTATCTCCTTTTTATAAAAACTCTGATTTGGTACTATTTGAATTAGAATGAGAAATATATAAGGATACACTTTCTCCATTTATGTATTCTTTGTACTAAGTAATCATCGAATGATCTATTAATTGTAACCTTTACCGGTATATATTATGCGGGTGTTAATAAATAGTTGATTGTGTTAGATTTAAATGTAGGAAACGTGTCTGCTCGTTGTTGGGCTGTTGTCTGAGATTCCTATATTTTTTTTGTTGTTAAATGTACCTCTGTTGAATTGTTTTCAGTAGACCCTCATATGACCCAAGTTTCAATTAGTTTTCATATATTTAACGTGGCAACTGAGAAGAAGTAAATTGGTTCTAAAAGCAATCATGTTTTGTATTGTATTTTTTTTTAGATGTAACTTTGTATCTGTTGTGATTCTTTCAATGAGATTTTAATTTTTAAAAAAATTATTTATTAATTGATATTTACAAATATATTGATTTATACATCAAGTAAATGAGCTATGAAATAAAATACATGCAAAGACATGAAGAGAAGCTGCCCATTGGCATCACTCCAGTTGGTAACTAAAGTAAAAGGTCATCCTCTTTTGGAACAGGAAGCAAGGATTGAAACTTGTGGGTTAGAGTGTGAGTGAAGTTTTCCATGGAAGGATTGATACCTGGTTCGAGACAAATCAGCTTCATATGGAACATTAAGGTCTTTATGGATGAACTTATTCGTGACAAAGTAAGCAGCGTTGAGGCTTTCCGAATGATTTTGGATTGTAAGGATTGGAGACGGGAAGAATTTGATGGTTTAGTGGAGCAACAAAGCTCAAGTCCGTAAGTCCTGAAAGGTATTATTATGGTCATGTAGATGAGCCTTTTGTAGTTAGGTGAAAGGTTAGGGCGTCTGTCTAGTAAGTGCTGAAGTAACCGAAAACGGCGAGCAGTTTCTTGTCGTTTCAGTCTAGTGTGCGGATTTTGTGATGATTAGCGTGGATTCTTACATAGCTGTCTGCTAACAGTGTTTTCTTTCTGTTAGTTTTTTTTTTTTTTTTTTTTTCAGCACTCTTGACAGGATGAAGTTTATTTTTAAAGATTTAGTATGGTGGGGCTCTTTCTTCAACACTGAATCCTAGCTTTCAATACTTCAATCACAGATAATATTCCTTGGGTCTTGCACCAATTTACCACATATGTGTGAATCACTGTTTAAAGCTCCAGAGGCTTAGTTTTATATACATATTTATGTATACACACATATGGAAAGATACAAATGGATAGGTCCAAAATTACTTTATATTCTTAAACTTATTACCTATTGAATTCAAAATCTTCCAGAAATATAGCGAGTTTAAGCAAAATAGTTAGAGCCGTTTCTAAGAAAATCGTAAAAAGGAGCAAAATGCATGAGATAAAGTAGGACTTCCGGTAAGCCGATTTTATTGAAAAGTTGCTGTAACATCTCGGGCGTACAGCTGCCTTAAATATGAAATTTCAGTTTCATACGATTTATAGACTTACTATATACGGACACACACACAGACCCTTTTGCTGGACTTGGTCATTTGGAATCAGGAGACCCTAAAACGTATACTTTCGTTGAAAACTGGAATTAGAAAATTTTCACGATCGCAATACTTTCCCTTACTAAACATTTCATATATAACTGTGTGAAAGTAAAAAATTAATAAAAAAAATGTAACAGATGAATATGACGCTATGACGCCGTAAGCTTCAAATACATCTCATTATATTATATATATTATATTATATAATATATATTAATATTATTATATATATATTAAAGTATGTACTGTCTTTTGTGCAATTTAAATTACTTAAAATATCAAATAGTATCATACTACATACTATATGTACTCAAAGGATAGAATGTAGCTCATTTCATCCGTGAGATCGTATGAGCTGTACGGACATACCGAGGAAAACTATGGATGACGAGGCCGGCTAAAATTCCGTTTGATTGATGGAGTGGCTGATGCTAGGGCGTCCGGAATTAGATGGTCGCTGCACAAGATCGGAAGAAATGGCGGAGGCTGATCCAGGAGGTCTTGACCTAGAAATGGGTTGTGCGCTGAGGAATAAATAAATAATTACTATATACTTACTCAAATAGTATTATTATAATATTTATTCCGAAATGCTAGTTATGTGTATGTTAGATTATTATTGTAAAAAAAATCATTTGTTATCCTACACAATGCAGACGGGTTTCATGATGGTTGTAGTGTATATACATCAATTATCGGGGCAAGTATATCTCGTACTAGCTAGTACTACTAGGAGAGTTATGGTAGTAATAAGATATAATTGATGAGATTAAACTTTCAAATTTGAGGCTATGGGGGTGGTGCCGCATGGGAAATACGCTAGGGTGAATAATTACATGATCCCCCGCATGGCTTATCTATGCCCATAGCCACAGCTCTAATAGAGAAACCCGAGCAGGTACTGACTCATAGCCTCATCACCATCCCTCTGTATCTAAAAAAACTTAGGGTTCTTCATATTGTAATTATATCTAAAAAGCAATTCTTAATATATATATATATATTTTAGTTAGTGCTTTTATTTTATTTATTTTTATTTTTATTTTACATCATCCACCAATAAGGCTTAGGCCCAATTACAGATGGTAAATCATACAGAAAAAAGTAAATACAAACCAGCTTATGCTTCTGAGTCAAGACCAATTTTTATCTTAGAGTAAATGGGTACATACACCCAGAAGCCTAATGTTTGAATTGAAGATGGCATCGTAGCCGAAACGTAGTGCATCATAAATATTGGGTTTCGTAAAGAAATTTGGAAAAAAATTAAAATTGATGAACAGCTTAAAATTTATTTATTGAATCTACATAATAGTTAACACCAGTTTTGTACGTTGTCCAAATGGTGTTGTAATGTCATACTGGTTTGTATAGTGTCTGTGTTTCTCATAATGACTGCAGTGTCGTCGGCATATATCGCAGTTAAAAGTTTTGGTCTGTTGGAAAGTCATATGTGTTTCAATTTGATCCGTTCATAAAAATTATGGGTAAACAATTTTTATCCTGTCGCCTGTCACCTGTCGCCAAAAAGGCAAACTATTGTAAATAATTTTTTGGTAAATGTATATTAGGTAAAAAGAGTTGCGCCTCTATACTATGCATACAAATACAACAATGAGTATAGGTAAGTTAAGAAGGAAGAGAAAAATCTGAAAATTCCGAATACAGAAATATCTGAAAATAAATCTGATATGTGTTATTAGACAGTCCAAGAAACAGTTGTATTTAATTTTTTTTTTATTTAAGCCTTTATTGAGATATATTACAATTTGTTTCAAAATGAACAATAGTAATAGTGATATGAGACCACAGCCATACAATACCTATTTACAACAAACAATTATAAAGTCGAATTACATAAAGATTGATCTTCGAAGATTGAAGAGGTGATTGGACCTGGGTAGAGATTGTACCAGAGGTTTCGGATAATAGATAAGGTTTTAATGGAATTTGGAAAATTTTCGTGTTACCAGGTCTAGAATAAATGGAATATTCAGGTCGTGGTGTAAGGTACAGTTGGTGACATAATAAGGAGCATTAAATATTGTTCGGAGGACTTGATTTGATGTTAGAATCTTTAGATGTCTCCGCAGTTCAAGTCCGTAGGTATATAAGTTTCAGTATTGTCTTGTATATTAGTAAATTGTAGTCAACTGTAAGATGAGATTTTTCAGTTTAGTAGTCTGTATAACTGACGAATCTGCGGTTGATTATTTTTGTTTAAAGTCT
Organism: Piezodorus guildinii; assembly: GCA_023052935.1. Lineage (NCBI taxonomy): Eukaryota > Metazoa > Arthropoda > Insecta > Hemiptera > Pentatomidae > Piezodorus > Piezodorus guildinii. The sequence goes on along the minus strand of CM041292.1, from coordinate 136,027,470 downwards.
TGTATGTGGGTTCCACGTCAATCTATTGTCTAGTAAAAAGCCAAGATACAGGACTGTGTCCGAAGAAGGAAGCGGTATGGAGTTTAAATTATATGTTGGACAGGATTTGCGTCGAAGGGTGAAGGTGTGTATGCATTTCCTCCACTTTAATACGCCAAGCATTACACCAGTCTTCGACAAAGAAAAAGTGCCTTGGGAGCAATAGCGCTGCTGCTTCAGGATAGGAATTGGATGATAAAACGGAGGTGTCATCAGCAAATGTTGCAATAAAGGTAATGGGATTGGTAGGAATGTCGGCGTTGTAGAGGATGTAGAGGACGGGTCACAAGACGCTGCCTTGAAGAACACCATCCTCAACAATATAATGCTTGGGAAATTCTGAACCACAGCGAACTCGGAAGGAGCGGAGATATAATCGGAGGTATAAGGATTGGGATAAATGGGTTTGAGCTTAAAGAGCAATTTCGGGGGCCACAGCAGGTCATAAACTTGCTCATTTAAATTAGAATGCGATAAATAAAAAAACAAGGGTAGTAGGAGGCGGTAGGAAACAAAATATGTAAGTTACACCTTTAAAAAAAATATATATAAATAAAAAAAAATACAGGTTTTTTTTTTGGTGTGGAGGAGAATATTTTGGAAGGAAAAATAAGTTGGTTTAATTAACGTTTTTACCAAATCCAACTATAGCAAACCTATTGCTAAATTATACAAAACCTTTAGAGTATAGGTACTAGTAGAGTAATCAGTAGTACTTTAGAATGGTTATTTTGGAGGGTTGGAACACTAATTCTGCTTTTAAGAAATCTTTTAGGATTTTAGAGCAGTTTACAAATATGCCAAATCTTACCTTACTTAGTTTCTTGCAGTTTCTTAATCATCTCCCTTTTTTAATAATTTGGATTTTTTAATGTTAGTTGTTTTTTCGTAACTACGAGATAGCGGTATCAAGGAAGGCCTACTTAGGATTGAGCCTTCCACAAGGATCTGATGAGCTTTCTAATGCTTACCTTTATCTAGATTATCAATTTCCTCAGCGGAAACCAAGTTAGCCTCCTTCTGCTTATCTCGCGCTAAACCGCATCTACCGGCAGGTCTTTCGTGTCCCTCTCATATAAATCAGGACTGAGTTCCCGTCCAGGCTATTAGCCTGACCAGTGAAATCGTGTTAAGGAGTACATCCAAAGCGGATCAAACACACGTTGGAGATCTATGATAACTCTCCTCTGAGGTTTTTAATTAGATTATTAAACTATTCAGGTTATAATCATTAACAATCTACGAATTCTTAAAACTATAAAAGTGATTTTGTGGTTTGCTGTTCTTCATAAACACTAAAAATCACTAAAATTCGCTATTAAAAAAGATTTTTACAACATGGTTAGAAATGATCTAAGAAATAAAACACAAAGTAAGATGACATACTGTTCAGCTTATGTTGTATGTTTTCATAAGAACCACACAGCAATCAAAAATGGAGAAATATGAGAGAATATATATGGTATAAATATAAATACGTAATATTTTACTATTATTTTGTAGTTTCCACTTGCACTGCTTCTGTAATTTTGGACGTTTGTAGTAGGAAACTAATTAATAATAAATTAGGGTACAAAATAATAGATAGCTGAAAAATAAATAAGGGTTAGTTTAAATACTATAACATATACTTAATAACTACTGTTATCAATAACTATAAAATACTCAGCTTCTTTAAGTAAGTTAAATCTTCCCAATCTGCCCCTTAAAAAAAAAAAAAAAAAAAAAAAAAAAATCCAAAATCTACCACTGAATCCGCCACTGGAGAAACCTAGCTCCATCCAATAAGGCACTCTAGAAAAAGTAGTTAATCATGGTGTAATAAAGTTAAATAATATGTTTCAGTATTAGTTCCTGCAATTATCTATATATATATATATATATATATGCAATTGGGTAGCGATAATAAATTACATAAAACGCATTTGTATTTCACTATTTTTTATGAATTTATTGTAACTTGTTTAGTTTACTGACACTAGGATAACATTAGTCGAGGATTGTCATTAAATTCATCTATTCACAAATTGTTTATTTATTTAACATCACTTTATGCTACTGTGGCTAATCGCACAATGCTACAGTGGTAGTCCTAAAATTTGCCTATTAGTTTGATTAAGATCTTTAACAAGCATCTGGTAACGACGACGGTATAACCAAGTATTTTTATCTCCCTTTAAAAAATCCTTGGACCATCTTCTGGGTTTGAACTCGTAACCTTGGTCATATAAAGCTATTATTCTTACTACTACACCCCAGGTGACTCCCAATTCACAAATTATGAGGAATGGCAAATAAGGTAAATTGGTAGACTAATCTTACACTATTTGCCCCTTCTAATTCAATGGTATCTAGAGGCCTAAGATGGTCACTTGATATATCAGTTATTGGATCTCACCAGGTGAAATGGTACACGGAAGAGCTTTGTGTAATAGCCGTTCAATAATATAAGATGGCAATTAAAGCGGGTAGGGTGGCCAACCGGAGACCAATCAGACAAACAAAGAGGCTGATCCCCAGGTGAGCCAACTGCACCTCCATTAAGGGATAATTAAATTTTCCCGAGCTCATTAGCTATTGATACCGGAGCCGAGGGTCAGGGTGCATGCTGTTACCGTAATCCGAACTGCATCGATCCAATTCCCAGCTCTGCTTCGACTACTTCTAACAAGGAACCAAGGAACCCTACAGGATTTATCTTCCTGACTCCCTGTAGTGACCAAAGTTTTGAAAAAAAAAGTTTCTTGCTCATTATCCTGTTTGTTAGTTTGGACGTACAATCATTTTTTTGAAGTAAATCAAAGACGATCTAAGGTAATATATAAATGGTTTGATGTTGAACAATGTTGTGTTCAGAAAATAAAATTACTACACAGTTCGGAGATTATGATCATCTCTACAGCTAAATATTAGTAGCAGTGATTTGTCAAATATTTGTAAGTTGTAATGTTTTTATTATTTAAAATTTTGAGGATGGATCATATAGTGTTTTTAGAAAGATATTAAGAAGAATCAGCCAATAGAAATGCGTGAGAACTCCTCAGAAAGAAAGAGAGTGTAAATAAAGGTTTCCTCTATTTATATATTTGGGTTTACAAAAATCAATAGATTGAAATTGAAAAACTAGATAGAATAAAGTCAAGTGGAAAGATCGAGAATATATAGAGCTTTTGTATCTCCAATTACCAGAACAATAATGTAGGTATAAAACTAAGAAATTAGAAATCTGAAGTTGAATTAAAATGAGGGAATTCATAAGATCCTTCTTATTTATTTGCGCTTTATTACGCAGATGAAATTTATTTATTTATTACTTATTCAGCATATATAGCATATTTGTACTTATTCAGCACAGTTGTACCTTGCGAAAAGAATATTTTTTTTTACCAAACTTTCGGGTCGAAACTGTTGTCAAACCGCTGTCATTCAGCTTTCCTACTTCACCGGAGAAGTATCAGTGCTCTGATAAAGACGGACGACATTTATCGAAACGTCGGTTAATAAATAGTATTCACTGTTTTCTAATATTTTTTGGCCAACACCCGAATCTCTAATCCTTTAGATTTCTAATTGTTTATAATTTTGAATCAAATGTTGGCTAGAATAGAACTGCGTTGGATATATTAGTTTTATTAAGACCTGCTAAATTTTACAACTCTCTTATTTAATTCCGATCTTCTTTAAAATTTATAATTTGCAACATAAAAAATTAATCCTGGTAAAACTTCAATTAATCAATACAAATAATTTTAATATTCATTAATTAATGAATAAATAATTATAATAAATAATAATAAACATGCCCGAATTCATAGTTTTCTTGTTCTTCTGAATGAATTTCCTACACACCAAGGAATATTTTCTTTCTTCTCGATTGCTTCATTTGAAATATAAAGCTCAATCGAAAAATGTTTATTAATTTCTTATGATCCTGAAGAATGGTCCCTCCTATTTTGTAATTGATACATAAAGACATAGAAGCCCTTGAAATGTTAATAGTGCATGGAGCGCACATAGAAATCCTCCATGGAATACCTTCGGGTAATAGGACAAATATCTGTGACGTGTACACATCATATTTGTATTGTATTTTGTGTAAAAATAAAACCAGAGGGGAAAAAAAAAAAAAATGTTCTTATTAAATCTATTCCGATAGGTTTGCTGGTGGCACAGATGGGAGGAATCAATTTAGGGAAGAATGTTGAGAATTGGCTTTTATCTGTAATATTTATTGGCCGTGATGCAATGTGGGTGGCTTTGAGGAATTGGCGTGATTTAATGTTATTGCCAAGCATCCCATTCTCATTGATGGGGGTGTTTTGATTGTTTCTGGCCCTTTAAGTACTGTAAGCGAGTTTTCATTTTTTTTTTTTTTTTTTTTTTTTTGCTTTCGGAGAACAGGAATTGCACAATCTAACGAATATTTCATTTTCTCTATTCTTAGGCTCTTGACTTAAAGTAGATTATGTAAAATCAGATCCAATTTAACCCTTAATACGCAAGGGGGCAGGGTAGCAGAGCGAGTTAGCACGCGTTGCCTAGCAACACAGAGGACCAAATAATTTAAAATCAAATAAATACGAGTTTGAGTCTCGGTGCTGGGTTTTTTTTTTCTCAACATTAATCCCTCTTCCTCACCCCGTATAGTCTTCAAAGGCGAGGTAGGGGTGAAAAAACAAAACAAAAACAAAAACCTTAATACACAGAAATGTTGTGGTTTACTTAAATTAAAAATAATAACATCGCATTTAGTATGGAATTACGGGTGACGGTTGAAATAGTTTTAGTTTTTCAACCCATTTCTAGTTAAAAAAATACATTATGATTGTTTTTAAATGGTTTTTGGAAAAAAAGTTTTATATCTATCGATAAATTATTATTTATTTCCAATTAAGTTATTACATCATTGATGAATAAATAATCTTTGTCCTGGGCTGTACTCAGTCTAATAAAAACGAATCTAATGAAAAATGTATACAAAAACAATCCCTATGAGCTAGTATTAACAGTTTTAATTTTTATGACAAATAATTTTGAGATTTTTGCAGTTCAGTGAATACCATGGATAACAGCAGAAATCTCAAAATTTGATTTTTCTCTCTGATCGCTGAGAGTCGGACGATGGACCATATAAACTTTTTTATATCTCATGAGGTCTATTTAGTACCGGCTCCCACAATATGACTAGACATTTATAAAAATATTAAACACAAACTTTCTCATTGGTCCTCTTTTTTTTCAAATTCTTGCCTCCTCGCATCCTTGATGACCAATGAAGGTAGATTTTTTTGCAATATTTTTAAGCTAGTTGGATGATGAAGTTTATCTGAGACCTGGAAAATCTATAAGTCGACTATAGAAGAGTAATAGCACTTTAAATGTCTGAATATTCTTAGAAATATTAAAATTTTACTTTATGCTAATGTCGTGCGACACTAACTTTCTTACTTTTAGGGCTTGACTTAATAACCTTCTTGGAAATTTTCTCCTATTTTATTTGATACCACTTGTTTTTCTGTGCGTGCACATCAAGTTGATATATTTGAGTTTTCCTGATGAAAAACATGGGTAACAGCAAAATACCCAAAATTTGATTTCCTCCCTTACCTGTTGAAAATCAGACTATCGGTCATATGAACTTTTTTGTTATACTTAAGGTCTAGTATTGTTATGTTTTGAGGATACTGAGGGTGTAATTTCATTATTGGATAATTATTATATCAATTAAATAAATATTAATAAGCTTTGTCTGCAAAAGTACAAAAGGCGTTTCCTACCCCTCTCTCCCTTCCCTAAGATCTCCCATTGGTATATCCCTACCGCGGCACCCTGAACTTCCTATTAGCCGACAAGAGTATTAAGAGTGGAGAAGGGATAGACCGCCGACTTCGGACACTTCCCATATCAGCCCCCCTCCCTTTGCACATGACCACCGATAGGAGATCAGTAATTTGCAAAATATAGTATTTTTAAAAAGTAGAGGGGGTAGAGGAGACGAGGGTGTGCATCAAGGAGCAGAAGAGGTCAGTTGTATTTCATCCACGAGAAGAGGAGGGCCGTTTTCGAGTCACAGAAGAGTGGAAGAACTTCCACGTAGGCCGTCAGAGAGTCTAGAGAAGTCTGATGATGGGGAACGAATTGAGAAAGGACGCCTGAGACTAATTCTATTTTCGCTAGCCGACTCAAGTATCCTAAGATAACTTTTTGTAATATTGTATGGCAATGCTAGTAGTAACGAGTACCTCTGTATTCTCAGTCATAGTGCTAGGCGTTGCGTAAATATAGTAATATGTATAAGCTAATAAATAATCTAATTTATTGAAACCTGTTTATTTTAATTTTCCGCTGTTTGCCAACTATTAATATTGGTATACACGACACCTTTGGAAAAGAACTCCAGTGGTTACAGTAAATATAGTCTTTACCCACATTGAATATATTAACTAATACTTTTTTTAAGCTACCGTTGCCTTAGAACAGCAGTTGGTCAAAACTATTGCAGTATCCACTCTTACAGTACTACTTTATTTTTTTTGGATAGAAGATATTGTATTTATTTACTTTATTTTGAAGATATATCTGTATATCTGGACCAAATTTCATTTCTATCTATTATTATGCTCCATCAGTGGTTATTCACATTTAATAGAAACTGGGATATGTTTGTTAAATATCCAGTATTATTTTCTTCTTAGCATTTCTTTTAATTGTTTTTATTTTATTATTTTATTTTCTCTCTCTCGACTGTTATATAACCTTTATTGGATTTATGTATATATATATATATATATATATATATATATATGTGTGTGTGTATGTGTGTCTATGTATGTGTGTATATGTATATATATATATTTATATGTATATATATATATATATATATATGTGTATATATATGTGTGTGTGTGTGTATATATATCTATATACTTTGTATTGGCTTAAAAAACATATCTGTAATTTACAGTTCCACTTTTTCTCAATGTAAAATAGAGTGCTGGATGAAAAACTATTATATCCCTACCTTCAACCCTAATCCTCTTTTCAGTCTTTCCCCCTCAACCCTTATATTATGACTAATATCCTAACTTCCTGTCACATCAACGCACAATCTCTCCTAACCCACTATGATGAATTCCAACTATATTTCCTTGACAATTTTTATCACATAGTAGCCGTATCCGAAACATGGTTAAAACCATTTATCCCCTCCTCTCAGGTTTCCCTTCCAAATTACTCCTTCCTCAGACATGACCGATCTGATCGCATGGGAGGTGGAGTCGGGCTGTATATTCATGATAGCCTGAAAGCCAAAATCCTACTAATATCTCCTCATAATCCCTTACCTCACATAGAATATATGTTTGTTGAAATTTCAACCATCTCCTCACCCTTGCTATACGCAGTTATCTACCGACCTCCCCGTGTTCCATTTTATGACCTCTTCCAATCCTCCCTTGTCCAACTGGTCTCAGCATATAACAATATAATTATTTCTGGTGACTTCAACACTAATATGATATCTGAGTCCAGTGACAAATCCTTCCTTACAGATCTAATATACTCCCTCAATCTTTATCTTGTTCCTTACTATCCTACCCATCACACACAACACTCAGATACCTGGTTAGACCTCCATATTTCTGATTCTCCTACAAAAATTATTTCCTCCTCACAGCACACCGTTCCGTTTCTTTCATCACACGACCTTATCCATATCGCATATAACCTACCTGTCAAATCCTTTACACCAAAAATTATATCATATCGTAATTTGGACCTTCTTTCCCATGAATCCCTTCAACCTGATCTTGACTCCATCCACTGGGACTATCTATACTCCTACAACTCCATTGATCTTAAGGTCTCCTTTCTCACCTCAAACCTACAATCCATATTAGACACCCATGCTCCGTTAAAAACCAGAACCTTACGCCGTCCTACTGCGCCTTGGCTGACCCCAGAAATAAAGACAATGATGAAAAGAAGAGAAGCGGCAAGACGCAAATTTCGACGTACTCGTCAGCAAGATGATTATGAGTCTTTCAAGAGACTTCGAAACGAAACCCAATCCGCAGTACGACGTGCTAAATCTCTCCATATCCATTCTGTCCTTTCCGAAGCTCCCGATTCTAGATCTAAATGGAAAATTCTTCGTAAATTGTCCTTCCCTGAATCCAATAACCTTAGTTCTTTCCAAATCACGCCTGACGAACTCAATAATCATTACATTTCCTCACCTTCTAATTCCTCAATAGCTCCTGACATTACTTACCGAAGGTTTAATCCTGACAGTTTTCTTTTTTCTCATGTTTCATACGACGAGCTGCTTGCTACAATCTCAAAATCCCATACCAATGACTATGGACCTGACAATATCCCTGTAAAATTAATAAATTCCAGCCTCCCATCCCTCATACCCATACTCTATCATATATATAATTTCTCTCTACAAAATTCAATTTTTCCTTCTTCCTGGAAAACTGCCCTCGTCCGACCACTAAATAAAGTTCCAAATCCTACCTCACCGCAAGATTTCCGTCCTATTTCTCTTCTCTCCAATCTTTCAAAACCGCTCGAACGCCTTGTTCAAACCCAACTCTCAAATTTCCTAGAAGAAAACTCCCTTCTTAGTCCTCTCCAATCCGGTTTTCGATCTGGTTATTCTACCCAATCCGCTCTCCTTAAAATAACACAAGACCTCCAAACTGCCATTGATCACCAACAAATAACAATTCTTATCCTTCTCGATTTCTCAAAGGCGTTTGACACCGTTGACCATAGCATCCTTCTTACCAAACTCCAAAATCTTCCAGTATCCAACAGTGCTTTGCGCTGGTTTCAATCCTTTCTCTCCGATCGTTCTCAGTACGTAGTAGTGCCAGACCAGCCCCCATCCTCAACCTTGCCCCTTTCCTGCGTTGTCCCACAGGGGTTGTCTCTTTCTCCTATCCTATTTGCTATTTATATTAATGACCTGCCTCTCCATATTAATCACTCTAAATACCACCTCTATGCAGACGATTTTCAAATTTACCTTTCCTTCCCACCTCCCGACCTATTACCAGCAACAAAAAGACTACAAGAGGACTTAGATCGAATAAGTCACTGGGCTGTAGTCAACAAACTAAAACTAAATATTGAAAAAACAAAGGCCATTGTAATAGGATCCCATCACTTCTTGAAAACTGTTCCACATATCCCAACCCTCTTCCTAAATGGTAACCCTATAAAGTTTTATCCGACCGTCAGGAATCTGGGAGTAACCTTTGATCAAACCCTCTCTTTCAAGAACCATATTTCCGAAATTTCCCGCCGCACCTTTTACACCTTAAAGCGACTGAATTCCCTTCGTCACCTATTCCCGTATGAAACCCGGAAGCTCCTCGTTACCTCTCTAATATTCCCCCACTTCGACTACTGCTGTACCGTATACGGTTGTGTTTCTGGGGATCTCGAAGTAAAAATAAAACGCCTAATTAATTGCTTTGTTCGATTTATCTTCGGGGTCCCGAGATACACCTCCGTCTCCGAATTTTATAGCGAGTTGAAGTGGCTTTATCCTTCCAATCGTCGGAAGTATTTCCTTGCATCATTCCTATACCAAGTTATTCAATCCCGGCGTCCATCATACATTTTCAACCTTTTACAATTCAAATCCTCTGTCCATTCCCGCTGTACACGCTCTAGGCCTTCAGATTTATACACAACGGCCCACCAATCTGCACATTTTGACAGATCGTTCCTTATCCGATCCTCAATCCTATGGAATTTTATTCCTCTTTCTATCCGTCACTCCAACTCTCTTCCTGTATTCAAATCCCGCTTACTCATTCATCTCATGACCATCCAGTCAGAACAAAATTGTAATTGACTCTATTTTATTCTATTTTCAACATATTTGCATATGTCTGTTTTCTGTTAGTTCTAGTCAAATTGTTTATAAATAATTAATTTCTCTAAGACTCTTAAGTCCAATTTACATGTTATGTAGATGTTATTCCAAAGGGACTTGTCCCAGAATAATAAAGAATTTATTTATTATTTATTATTATTATTATTACAGTATGACGAAACATTTGTGAGATACCCTGTATATGTATATATATATATATATATATATATATATATATATATATATATATATATATAAATATATATACTAGACCACGTAGATCACTTAGTTTGTAGGACGAAGTTGAGAACTTCCTAAAGAAGATAGACATTGGAAGATGGCGTATGCTTGCCGGAATAGGAGGGAATGGAGAAGAGTAATGAGAGAGGCCCAGATCCTTGCAGGACCGTAGGGCCACGAATAAATAAATATATATACTGGGTGTTTTTGAAATATATTCTGGTAACGGTTGAATTACATTATGGAAAAATTAATTTCTCACCTCATCTCTCCTTCCGCGTTTTTTTTTTTTTTGCAATAGTATATAAAAAATACAAGATAGGTTTAAAGGAATTCACTTCTTTTGATGATTTTGATAAATATTATAGTTTACATCATTAGAATATATTTCTGAATTCACTAATGAGGCCTACGAATTCAACAATTAAATAAATGAAAACCTATTTTAAGTAGGCGTGAATATAATTTAGAAAATTATCTGCTGAAAGTTGTGATTTAGGTATTCATGGTGTTAGTGGGTCAACCTACTGGGAATAGCATATAGGGTTGGCCTATCCTGGAATATAACAATAGACAGTTGATGCTAAATATCGATTATTGGAGCGTGATAAGGGCCCGAAGCTCTAGGTATTATCAGGCTAGAACCTACATCAGCTCCTGTCCACACCTTGTTGCACGCGAGATCTACCTCACGTAGTAACTTCTCACTATGTCAACATAATCTATGGCTATTCTAAATAAATGTAACGATGGTTTGACAACAAAAACCTATTAATAATATAAAGATGATTAAAAGTGGAAATATTTAAAAAAAATAAAGATTATAGGCACTTCTTACAAAGAGATAAGATGTTTTGTTCAATGGTTTTGATCAAAACTTTTTTATCTGCTTCTTTATTAAAAAAGTCAACTGAAAATGTTCTGTTTCAACCAGTGGTCTAGGAACTCAAAGAAGTAATTTTAAATTGCTGTATTTTATATCTAGAGTTTGGAAAATGATAAAGATATGGTTTTTGAGCAAAACTGTTTAAATTCAAAATCCAAAAATTATAAATTAATAATGTTTAAGTACTAATGATTTTTGGTTAAAAACATTTTAATGGATGTAAACATTATTAGGTAAATAAGCCGCATAGATTTTTTAAATCTAAAAATGATGCTAGTTTCTACTCAGCACCCAAGAAATCCATATTGTTCAAAATATTATAAATAACTGAATAATAATTATTTTCTAGGTACTCTACAAACATTTTTAAGCTTGAACATTGGTTTGGAGATCCGTCTTCTGTATATCAGATTACGACAGAAGAAAGTTATTTTTCAATAGTCAGGAAAGAAATTTGAGACTGATTGTGGATACAAATGTCTAATATAGTTCATTCCGTAGTCGAGTACTACGGCCTTTTATTTCATATTACTCAATATAACCATGAAAACCATTAAAAAAAAATCAAACTATTGCTAACATCACTCGAAATGCTTTCTACTTTTGAATCCTTTAATTTTATTTTATTACTTTTAATCCCGTCTAAGCAATCCAGAACATCACAGAGGATTTAGCCATTTATATAATGTAATATCAAAAGTTTATTTATAATAATTAAATTAAAATTTTTAAATGAAATAATCAAATAAAGGGGCCTATTTCTTATATTTAATTTTAATGACTCATCAGAATACTAATATTTTTATTTGTACATTAAAAGTCCACCAGCAGAGAAATGTGAATTCGAATGCATGTAGAATACAATAAAATAGGTATATTAGTCATTAGCACACTTGGTCTAAATTGTTTTTCGAAAAAAAATCCAATTTTTTAAATATTTATTATAGAAATTAGTTTCTATTAATCTCCTAGTTAACATGTCTATGTCTAATACTTAGGAATAGATATTAAAATATTGAACATACATTCAATTATTTTGTTCAAAGAGACAGGTAATCGCTTAGGCAGATGGAAAAGTTTTGATTTAGCTCGAGAAAATCAAAATTAGTTATCCAAAATACACCTTACTGATATGCCCTGATTGGTACCTTTTGGAAATCACAATTTTTATAATCATTACATAAGGTTTGTGTTCCAGAATAAAAAAAAAAGAATATAATAAATAAAAGATGCTCAATGATACTTAATTTCAACAGGTTTGTTGTAGGCATATCATACTTTTCTACATTTTATTATCAAAGCTACTATCAAAATTTCATTTCTTCGGATTGATAGTTGTAATTTCAAATCACAGTTGGTTTTCTTTTGAAAGATGATTTTCGCCCTTCTGGATTTTCTTGCATACAACGATGAATCCAACAAGATTCTGCAGTGTATGTCATATCAAATATCAAAGGTATACTAAGTTTTAGGGATTCAAAGATATATCACACTCATCCGCGAGACAGATGCTACTAATTAAACTACTTTTAGTATTATGTTGGAGCTGAAAACATGGCTAAAAATCATGTTACCATAAAATTTTGTACAAATAAAAAATTAAATTATCGAACTCAGATAGGATATATCATACAGGATATGACAGTCCAAAGAGGAATAAAGACTCATTTTGGCATTCTGTCCTGAGGGGTGGGTGGCTGCCTGCTACTGTTAGTCCCCTAGCTCCTGCCAACTCCTGCGCTCCTGATCCACCAGCAGACCATTCTACCTGTTTCCTTCCTTTTCCGCATTCCTTTTTTTCCTACTTTCTTTCTCTTTTTTTTTTTTTTTATATTATCGACTTGTCTTTCCTCTCCACTCATTTTCATTCCCCTCCCTTTGGGGGCTACTGTCCCTCCATGCCTGAATATGCGATCAGTGGAGCGGTTGAAGTACATCTACCGATTAGATATGTAAATAAATATTGCCCTCTATAATTATAATTACTTATTAATAAATAACATTATGTATGATATTTGTTATTTATTTCTTCTTTTCCCTGAAGATAGTACTCTTTATGAAAGGAAAAATTAATTGCTGGTATAAACGTTCTTTCAAATTATTAAAATGGATATTCAGGTTTCGGAGGTCCTGATTATGATTTATAACATATTTATTAATTTATTTTGTACATAACTATTAGTATTTTGTTATTAAATCTGGAGCGCGCAACAAGATTACTATTTACTTCGCTTCTTAAAATCATGTTTTTAATAAACTTAAGAGTTTTTTCTCGCACTACCAATAATGGCCTTATTGAGAACAAATGCAATGTACAAAACAATAAAAATAAAAAACGTATTTTACTTTCACTTACTATATATAGTAAGGGAAAGTATTGCGATCGTGAAAATTTACGAATTCCAGTTTTCAACGGAAATACACGTTTTAGGGTCCTCTGAGTCCAAATAACCAAGTCCCGCAAAAAGGTCTGTGTGTGTGTGTGTGTGTGTGTGTGTGTGTGTGTGTGTTGTAACTCCCGGGCGGAAACGGTAAGTCTTATGAAACTGAAATTTCATATTTAAGACATCTATACGCCCGAGACGTGACAAAACTTCTTTCATGAGCTTGCCAGAAGAGGCACTTCATACCATGCATTTTGCACCTTTTTTCGATTTTCTCGAAAACGGCTTCGACGATTTTGATTAAACTCGCTATATCGATGTAAAATTTAATAGGCTTTAATATCATGTTAGTTTCATTCTGATTAAAATGGTCTGACAGGGCTTAATTGCCGATATTTTCTTCCCCTAAAGTACCTTTAATTTTATAGATTCTATAAAAATAACTATATTATCTTGTTACCACTGATGAAAAACAGGTAAATATATAAATTGAATGAATTCGATACCCAACTAGAGGAGAAAACAGAAAAAAAAAATTTTAATGCAATTTTTCGTTTTTGAACATGAGTAATATACAGTAATATATAGCTGTTTCGTATATATTGGACAGTAGGCTGAGTAGCTGCGTTCCCAAAGGTTCGTTTCCGATTACACCATTAATTTTAATCGCGCTCGCTCAAATATAGGTTTATTATAACTTTTTCGTATTTATTGGATACAAGGCTCAGTAGCTGCGTTCCCAAAGGTTCGTTTCCGATTACACTATTAATTTTAATCGCGCTCGCTCAAATATAGGCTTGTTATAACTTTTTTGTATTTATTGGATAGTAAGCTGAGTAGCTGCGTTCCCAAAGGTTCGTTTCCGATTACACTATTAATTTTAATCGCGATCGCTCAAATATGGGTTTATTATAACTTTTTCGTGTTTATTGGATAGTAGGCTGAGTAGCTGCGTTCACAAAGGTTCGCTACCGATCACACTATAAATTTTAATCGCGCTCGCTCAAATATAGGTTTATTATAACTTTTTCGTGTTTATTGGATAATAGGCTGAGTCGCTGCGTTCACAAAGGTTCGCTACCGATTACACTATTAATTTTAATCCCGCTCGCTCAAATATAGGTTTATTATAACTTTTCGTGTTTATTGGATAGTAGGCTGAGTAGCTGCGTTCACAAAGGTTCGCTACCGATTACACTATTAATTTTAATCGCGCTCGCTCAAATATGGGTTTATTATAACTTCGTGTTTCTTTTCTATGCTAATTTCTGTATATGTATTTTGGGGAGTTTCGTTTCTGAATGTGTTAATGTTTTTTTATTCAGTTGGTTTAATGTATGTTTATTTCGTGTTTTTTGTAACTTTTCATCTATTGGGTTACCGCTAATCCTTTTTATCGGGATAGATCTTTTTGGCTAATGTTTTTGATAATAATCAGCTAAACAGAACAATTTTATACGTCCATTTTTATTTCATAGACCTCGAATTGAGTTAGCGCAATTAAAATTAATTGTATAGTCTGTAACGAGTCCTTGGTTACGCAGCGAATGAGCCTAGTATGCAGTAAATACGAACAAGTTAAAACTTAAAAGTTAAACCTGATCTTGAGCGACCGCGATTAAAATTAATAGTGTAATCGGTAGCGAACCTTTGGGAACGCAGCTACTGAGCCTTGTATCCAATAAATACGAAAAAATTACAATAAACCTATATTTGAGCATGGAAAAGGTTGAATTTGACTTGGAATAGGTTGAATTTGACTTGGAAAAGGTTGAATTTGACATGGAAAAGGTTGAATTTGACTTGGAAAAGGTTGAATTTGACTTGGAAAAGGTTGAATTTGACTTGGAAATGCTATAATCAATAGAGGTTTATTTTAACTTTTGCGTATTTATTGGATAGTAGGCTCATTAGCTGCGTTCCCAAAGGTTCGTTACCGACTACACTATTAATTTCAATAGCGCTCGCTCAAATATGGGTTTATTATAACTTTTTCGTATTTATTGGATACAAGGCTCAGTAGCTGCGTTCCCAAAGGTTCGTTACCGACTACACTATTAATTTTAATCGCGCTCGCTCAAATATGGTTTTATTATGACTTTTTCGTATTTATTGGATACAAGGCTCAGTAGCTGCGTTCCCAAAGGTTCGTTACCGATTACACTATTAATTTTAATCGCGCTCGCTCAAATATGGGTTTATTATAACTTTTTCGTATTTATTGGATACAAGGCTCAGTTGCTGCGTTACGTGGGTTTCGTTCCCGACCAGTCTATTAATTATTCGTGTGCTCACTCAAATATGGGTTTATTATAACTTTTTCGTATTTATTCACTATTAGCCTCAGTTGATGCGTTGCGGGGGTTGCTATCCCAATTATTCAATTTATTTTAAGTGCTCTCGCTCAAGAACAGGTTTATTTTAACTTGTTCGTATTTACTGCATACTAGGCTCAGTCGCTGCGTAACCAAGGACTCGTTACAGATTATACTATTAATTTTAATTGCGCTAACTCAAGTAGAGGTTTATCAAATAAGAATGTACTTATAAATTCGTTCTGTTTAGCTGATTATTATCAAACTCCAAAATATTAACAAAAAAGATAACTTACTATCCTGAAAAAAAGGATAAGCGGTAACCCAATACATGAAAAGTTACAAAAAACACGAAATAAACATAAATTAAACCAACTGACTAAAAATACATTAACACATTCACTAACAAAACTCCCGAAACACAAATACAGAAATTAGCATAGAAAAGAAACACGAATTTATAATAAACCCATAATTGAGCGAGCGCATTATTTTTTTTTTTATTTATTAACATGAATTTGACTTGGAAATGCTATACATGTATGATATACCGTTGGAAAGCTAACGATTTTAGAAAAAATGTATATCACACACAAGCTTTTAAAAGTTAATAGAGAGTGATGAAATGAACATAAAACTAACTGATTATTTTAGATAATAATATAATAGTTTTTTTTAATAAAACACATTTTTCTATATAAATTCAATTTAATTAATTCTTTAATCGTTTCACGTATTTTTATCTCTAACTGTTTTTGAAAATTCTTTCATTGATTTCAAAAATGGAGGTAAGTGAAAGTCGTGTGTTGCCCGCAGATTTGTTTGTATTAGCATATTTACATTTTTTGAGAACATTTCGTCATTTGCCAAATACGAAAATAAACTATTTGCAATATGCACATATATCATCTTCCAAATTCGCTGGATTAACCGAATCTGAAGACCACATGCTCAAAAGCCGTCGAGCTAGGTTATGTGGATTGGTGATGGATTTGAGTGTTATAGCCTTTGCGTTCATATTGTAAGTCAGTCTGTCGTGAGCATGTCCAAGTCCTTGTATAGTAATTCACTTGTAACGTAGTATGGTGCATCCAGGATTTTTTAAAAACCTTTTACTGAAATAACTGAATTTTTGGATGTTAGAGATTTTAGCTGAACCTCATGGCTCTTTCTCGTATACCCATCCATAATCTTACTAGTAGTACTACTCTTACTATTACTATTAGATAGTGATTTTTTATCGTTTCTCAATTAGCCTGGATAATAGTACAAATCGTTTATTCAGCTTTTTCCCTCAATGTGGATCCACCATTGCAGTTGTCTTAATAAATTTCCAGATATAGTACTTCTCTAAAGTAGACGTCGGGATCTCTTTAAAATATAGTTGTGGATCATACAATCGTGATGCAATTAGCACAATCTCTGCTTCATTCATTTCCAGTTTCCACATTGTAGCCCAAATAGAGGTCAGATTAGTTTTGCAACATAAAAGACGCACGCCCTATTTATTTTGTTTTAGTTCTTAAATTTTATTAAATAAATATGTGTTAGCAATTTGAAGTAGATTTTAAATATTTATTTCTCTTTTATCTTTTGAAATAAATGGAGAGGGTAAAGGGAAGATGATCCCTTCTCTTACCTCTATCCTTCCTCATAGAAGCCTTATTCAATCTCTGGTTTCAAAACCTTGGTTTGCCATTAGCTACCTGGATTTCCTCTATCCCGTACTGAATACACAGTATAATTCACGGGATAGATGAGACAGTTAGAGGAGTTACTCCAAGTGCTTCTCGAGAATAGGCTAAGGACCCCAATCAAGCACGTACTAGTACATTTGCAGAGAAAAGCAGGATGTACTATTCATGAGTTGATGTGATTGATTGATTGGTTTGGTTTATAGATGTAAAATCAGAGGGTGATGGGTTGATATGTCATTGATTATTTTGAATAAATGCTATTAAATACTTTGAAACAAATTAATCTGTTGTATTGAGTTCTTGATTTTTTCAAATGTATTAATTAGCTTAATTTTTAAGGTGATTTATTTTCAAACTGTTTAAAAAATGGAATAAATGAGTATGAATTATATAATCAGATTCAGAATCTATGCCAAACAAAAAAACTTATAAGTAATAGATCTTGATTACGGTCTTGATGGACAATCTCGGACTGAGCAAACATGGATATCAAGAAAAGTGTAATAGAATGAGCCTATTATTACAATTTTATACAATGGACAGATTCAGAAACTTCTTATTAGCTTAACAGTATGAAATAATGTAACTGATTTTTCAGATCGAGGTAAATAATTTATCATGTAATTTAGTTGACTTTATTGTAATGTTCAAAATATTAAACAAAAATATTTTGATTGATAACTGATCCCACGATTCTTGAATAAAAAGGAATGATAAAAATGAGCATACTTATAAAATTTCTTCAAAAACTAATTCTTAATTAAATTATAATGTTTATTTCCAAAATTACATGGTGGAAGTCAATACAATATTTTATTTAGGTCAATGAAATATTCAATTTAGGTCAATGCAATATTCAATTTAGGCAAATGCAACATTCAATTCAGGTCAATGCAATATTCAATTCAGGTCAATAAATATTGAATACAGTCAGCTAAGTAATTAGATTGATTTTCATTTATTTATTTTATATGAGAAAAAATAAATGAGGAAATGGTGGACTTGCTAAAGGAAACGAATGTAAGAAGATCGCATATGCTTGCCCAGGATGGAAGAGAATGGTAATAGAGACACAAATTCTTACAGGACCGTAGAACAAAAAAAAAAAAAAAAAAAAAAAAAAAGGGAAAAAATAGAATTTGATGTAAAAGAAAACATTATAAAAAACATCCTGGAAATCTATTTGATGGGATAACTGACTGCATTTTTAATATTATCTGCAACCGGATAGTTATTTTAAATTACTGCCATATGTTAGCCAAGATTTTTAATTATTTATTTTATATTAATGATTTAATAAAAGAAGACGATTAATAGGTACTCTTTTACTTATGATGATTAGATATGCTGATGATTTGGGTTTGTAACCTTTTTAATAAGGCTCGGCCCGGCACTG
This sequence comes from Piezodorus guildinii, assembly GCA_023052935.1. Lineage (NCBI taxonomy): Eukaryota > Metazoa > Arthropoda > Insecta > Hemiptera > Pentatomidae > Piezodorus > Piezodorus guildinii. The sequence continues at coordinate 136,008,621 of CM041292.1, read as the reverse complement.
GGAATGGCTCAACCTAATTTCACAGGCCGATGCTTTAATTGTCCCTTCCTCCGAAGCGGTGCTCCCACCTCAGTGTCCGTAGTAGAGAATACCTCTCGTCGTTCCACAACCTACAGATACCTTTGAATTACTACAGAATTAGGCTTGCCAAATATAACTTCGAAAGAAACCGAAATAAGTGGAAGTAAAAAATATGATAATGAAATCATTATTCAAAATCTTTTGTGAAACTGTAGTAATTAAAAATGTATATATTTATTGATATTTACAACTGTATAATAAAATACATTAAGTAAATGTGATGAAAGATATACTGTCATGATTTACATGTAGGGATACTACCCATTGGTAGCTCCCCAAAGACTATGCTAAACTAAAAGGTCTCGGGGCCATCTTCTTTTCAGACGCCTCGGAGGATTATCAGGGATTGTAGAGGAAGCAAGGATTGAAACTAGTGGTTTAGAGTGGAGGGAATAGAGTTTGTCATGAAAGGAGTGGTACCTGGTTCGCGCCAGGACAGCAACATAGGGAACATTAAGATCTTTATGGAAGAGTTTATTTGTGAGTAATTAATTAAATTTGTATTTGCACATAGCTACAAATTAAAAATTTAGTAAGGGAAAGTATTGCGATCGTGAAGATTTTTTAAAAAGATTATCCAATGGAAATACACGTTTTAGGATCAAATGACCTAGTCCCACTAAAAGCTCTGTACTTGGTAAGTTTTGCTTGAAAACGAGAAATCTTACGAATCTGAAATTACATAAAAATCATGGAATATTATAGAAAATTCTATTCCCATGACCGGCTGACCTGAACAGCATCTTCATAATATGCATTTTACACCCTTCTATGACTATTAAAAACGGCTCTAACGATTTTAATTAAACTCGCTGTATCGATGTAAAATTTGATGGTCTTTAATATCGTGTAGGTTCCATTCTGACTGAAGTAATCAGACAGGGCTTAAGTTGCCGAATGAATAATATTTCTTCCTTTAAAATATCTTTAATTTTGTAGATCCGAAAAAATTGACCGTAGCATCTTGTTAACATAAATAAAAAACAGGTAAATATACCAATTGAACGAATTAAATAACCAAATGAAGAATAAAAGAACAGACAATAAATTCTTAATGTATCATAAATTTTTTTTAGAAACAATTCTTTATTGAGCAATATTACAATCTGTCCAATTTAGGACATTTTTAATAGGGATAAAGTACAACATTCATACTGCATTCACACGATATATACAAAACAATAAATTTATATAATGATAATACAATATAAATATATACAAAACAAAATCAATAAAAATATATACAAAAGTCACTCATACCTATATACAATTCCCAAGCATACATCACATGAGTGGAGAATCTAGCCAATGCTAGAACTCCAATAAACATTTTACAAGAGGTCTCGAGGCCACTGCCGTTTCAACCTTCTAGGAGGATGGTAAGGATGTGTGGATCTGGATAAGGATTGAGCTAGGGGATTAGGGTGATGGATAAGGTTCTGATGGAATTTAGAGAACTTTAATGGTATAAGGTCTAAAATAAATGGAATATTTGTCCGGTGTAAGGTATGGTTGGATACATAATAAGGAGCATTAACTATTGTTCGGAGGACTTTTGATTGGAAGGATATAATGCGTTTGATGTTAGAAAATTTGGCTGTCCCCCACAGTTCAAGTCCGTAGGTCCAGATAGGTTTCAGTACTGTCTTGTATATTAGCAGTTTGTTCTCGATAGATAATTTAGAATTTCTGTTCAGTAGTCTGTATAATTGTCCAAATCGTCGATTAAGTTCTTGTCGTTTAACTCTAGTATGCGGGTCCCAAGTTAGTCTTTTGTCCAGAAGGAAGCAAAGATACCGGACTGTGTCGGAGAAAGGAAGCGGAACGGAGTTAAAGAGAACTGGAGGGCAGGATTGTCTTCGAAGGGTAAAGGGGACATGTTTGCATTTGGATTGGTTGACTTTGATTCTCCAGGCCATGATCCAGTTGTTACACCAGTCTTCAATTTGAGAAAGGTGCGTTTAGAGGCCTACAGATGCAATTTCGGGATCTAAGTGAATCTAAGTATCATAAATTAAAAAATAGGTTTTTAGAGGGGTATAGCTCAAGCCTACCGTTGTGGCAGAATAATTATTTATCTTGTTATTTCAACAGTGGAGCGATCCTGTAATGTGGAAACCCCCTTGGGCCCACCCAGCTTCTATAAAGTGAGAAACCAAAAATTAGGGAAATACCTGGGGGCTAAACTTGAGCAAGACCTTAACACCTCATACTACGGCCGTTGGCCTACACGTTTAAGTCTAAAAGACCAAGCCCCACAAAAAAGGCTCTGTGCTATGTGTCAAACTCGAAAATAATAAGTTGTGTAAAACTGAAATTTTATATTTGAATAGCGTATTCGCCTGAGCTGTTACAAAATTTTTTTCAACAAAATCATCGAACCAAAAGGGCCAACTTATACCTTTCATTTTGCACTTCTTTACGACTTCCCCATAAACGGCTTTAAAGATTTTAATTGAACTCACTAAATCAATGTAAAATTTAATGGACTTTAAAAGTATGTAGGTTTCATTCTGATCGAAAAAGATGGTAAGGACTTAAATGCCGATATTTTAATTTCTCTCACTCTCTAAAGTACTATTAATTTTGTTGATCCGAGAAAACTAATCTTATAATCTTTTTAACATTGATGTAAAACGAGAAAATATACAAATTGAATCTAATCAACTAAAGAAAAAAATGGCAAAAACGTTTTTTTAGGTTTTGTTTTGTTGAACATAAGAATAGTAATATAGATTTAAAAAAAAAAATGTTATGCACTATGTTGTATAAGATAATAGTGAGTAATGACAAATGGTTAAAACTAAGCGATTATTGTAGATAATATAATCTGAAAAAAACATGTTTTCATTGAACTTTAATTTGATTCTTTAATCTTTCTTTAACTTTAACTGCATAAAATCTGCCCGCCAGTATATCTTGACAACATCCAAATTCCACAAACAGAAACAACAAAATATCTCGGCTTGACATTCGACAGAAGAATGACAAGGGGCCCACACATCAAGAACAAACGGATAACGTTAAACAAAAGACTAAAACTTTTATGCCCACTACTCTGAAAGATTAAAACTTGAAAACATATTAAACATCTACTGAAACCCATAAGGACTTTTGGACGCCTTCCTGTTATACGGGACTGCCAAAAGGACATTTATACGTAAAATTAAGAATTTTCGATCCAAAACTTTTAGATCTATTACAAACTCATCATGTTACGTTAGCCATACTACTTTACATACAGACCTTTACATACCAACAGTCAACGAACAGATTCGGACCCTCTACAAACGTTATCACAACAAAATACACGGACACACCAACTCACTAATACAAAACATGGCCACTACTAACATGCACCACAACACTGACCGAAGGCTGAAAAGAAGTTGGATGAGGAACCTCCTAACATAAATGGTAATTGAGAAACAAGCCAGGAAGAGGTGTCGCTGAATATCCTCTCTCCATCATGCCTACCACGCCACATCACCTTTATTGAACTATCGCGTTCACTGATTTTCAACTACATGACAGGAGTAAATATAAATATAAGAAGTAAAAAAAAAAAAAAAAAAAACTTTAACTGAATTAAAAGTTCGTATATTGATTTTAACAATGAAGTTGAGTGAAATTCGTTAGTTTCGGGCACCAGATTTATTTATGATTTTTCTAAAACTTTGATATTTACATTCACTTACTATATATAGTAAGGGAAAGTATTGCGATCGTGAAAATTTTCTAATTCCAGTTTTCAACGGAAATACACGTTTTAGGGTCCCCTGAGTCCAAATGACCAAGTCCCGCAAAAAGGTGTGTGTGTGGTAACTCCCGGGCAAAAAAGAAAATTGGTATGAAACTAAAATTTCATATTTTAGACAAATATGCGCCCGAGATGTTACAAAAACTTTTTCATCAAAATCAGCCAACTAGAAGAGCTACTTTATACCAAACATTTTGCACCTTTTTACGATTTTCTCAAAAACGACTCTAAGGTTTTTTATTTAACTCGCTAAATAGATGTACAATTTAATGGGCTTTATTATCATTTAGGTTTCATTCTGATTGAAATAGTCTGACAGGGCTTAAATGCCAAAATTATAAATTTTCTTCCTCTAAAGTACCTTAAATTTTGTAGATTCTATAAAAATTACCATTTTATTTTATTACCACTGATGAAAAAGATGTAAATATATAAGTGAACGAATTCGATACCCAACTAAAGGAAAAAACTGAAAACATATTTTTTTAATGCAATTTTTTGATTTTGAACATAAGAACAGTAAGATATAATACAATATAACAGTATAATATACCGCTGGAAAGCTAAATATTTTAGAAAAAATATTATTTTATACGCAAGCTTGTAGAAGTTCATAAATAGTGATGAAGAGCCGATAAAACTAACTGATTATTTTAGATAATAATATAATAGATTTTTTAATAAAACACATGTTTCTATAGAAATTTAATTTAATTATTTTTTTTATGGTTTCACGTATTTAACTCTCTAAATATACATATTTGAAAATTTTTTCATCGATTTTTAAAAACGAAATAGGTGAAAGTCGTGTGTTGCCCGCACCAGATTTTTTTTATTATAAATATTTTAAAAAATGTTTGGCCTATAAGAAGAAGGTTTCGCCACCCTAAGTCGTGACGAAGTAACGAAGCGTGTTAGAAATAAGGTGGATGAAGGCGGATGGGGGCTGATCGCTTATTGTTGCCTTATCTGAGATAATGTGGGCCGATATGAAGCTGCTCGCCTCCCTCATATCGGCCGCGATGAGCCGTAGCGGGCACCAGCATAGCCTCATATCGTGGGGGGAGGGTCACCAGCTCGTGTCATTGGGCCATCCATCATAGCTGGCTGTAGGAGGTAGGAGTATGTTGGGTATTGGGCGGACCATGTTCTCATCATTGGGGTGGTTAATATCAAAATAATTGCCTTCATTATGAGACAAATGACAACAAGAGTCGGCTATTAAGCTTTAATTAAAGTATCAAGGTTTAAACCCGCCTCCATCATGCCTCATTTAACAATTAGCCGATGAAGTAGGAAAAAGCTTAAGAACCTCTTATTCAGAGTTGAAAGTCCCGTTTCTAGCAAAGTAAATTAATTTAAAGTACTAATTGACAAATCGCACTGCTCCACCGCTTTCATTTATTGAGAAAAGAGGTTCGGTCCGTTTCTGATTTTTTCAGTTTTCAGAAACTATGTAGCATTTTACTAAAACAATGCTATCGTCCCAAGCAACACTTAAATATGCAGCAAAGTCTCTAAAAAATATATATATTTGGATGTAGAAGTTCGTAAATGACGGATGGCTTTGCATTGAAATATATTGTACAAAATACTGCTCAATATTGTGATAATGCTAGATATTACAAATGATAAATACTTTCAAGGGTACTAAATAAACTTATTTCAAGGGCAACATTTTTTAAGAGTTAGAGGTGAAAAATAAAAATAGAGAGTAAAATTCAAATTTACTATTAGAAACAAATCATTTCTTATTATAAGTTCTGCGTGGTCAAAGCTAATTAAACTTCTTCTTCCAGTGGCGCGACAGGCCGTGTAGGCCCTGGGCCTCGCGGTGTAAACTCTTGCGAGTTTTCACTCACGTTTCACGATGCAATTTGTAGTGTAGGGTCATCACTCCCTACGACTAATTTTGTGAGAGGCCACCATTAGGCTGACGGGTCTCACATACCCGGGGGAGAAGCTGTGAGTGAATCCCCATTTTTTTTTTTTTTTTTTTTACATCCTTATAAAAGCCCCGCCGGAACTGGGATTCGAACTCACAACCTGTAGCATGAGAGACTAGCGCGCTAGCCACTCAGCCACGGGCTCCCCCCTGATTAAACTTTAGGACATCAATAAACCATTATTGATGTCCTCCTACCACATTTAATTCATTGATTCCAAAAATCAATCCATTAGAAATCGTAGAGGCCAAGCGGCATAATCTATTTATGTTTGATTGGTGTATTATATATTGATTTTCACCACATTTTTACCAGTTTTTCTTTATCATTTCCTAAATTTGCAAGCGGGGATAAAAAAAAAAAAAAAAATCTAAATAATACTTTAGATTTGCAGCCATATCATTTCAGCTTCAAGCCTGAAAACATGTGTTGGGAAGGGAGGTCTTTTGTAGGAAACTCTAGTTGTTGTCGTTGTTTGGGGTTTTGAGGCGTAAAACCAAGAGGTCATAAACGCCTATAGTTCTCTTTAATTAAAGAAATAAAAAATAGTAATAATAATGAGATAAAATATTAGATAACAATAAAATTATTTTAAAATACTATATTTAATTAAATTATAGGTGACTCTTAAGAAACCTAAACAGCGCCGAAATATTGTATTCATTGTCAGGGAGTATGGAGGATATATTAGGTCTGAGTCCAAATTTGCTTGAACTGTCCTATAAAAAAGGCATTCTTCTAAAATATGACTGATAGTTAGGATACTATCACAATGTTGGCACTTAGGAAGTGGTCGTTTAGTAATGAGGTGAAGATGGGTCATGTTAGTGTGGCCTTTTGTGTGGCCTTAACCTAGCAAGGACAACTTCCTCTCTGCGGTTTGAGCGATATGATGAGGACCAAGGCTTTACTGTTTTTTTAACGTTTTTAAGTTTGCTAGCAGGACTTTCGTCTCACATGGACTGCCGGGCATCTGATGTTTCCTTTCGGAGTGGATGAGATATATCTCGCGGAGTGAGGATAGCTACGCCTTGACCTGGAAGGCCGAGTGCTTGTTTGGCGGCTCTGTCCGCCAGCTCATTACCAACTATCCCCACATGGCTTAGAATCCAAATAAAGCACACTGTCTTTTCTAATTCCTTAAGCATATGAATGTATCGATGGATCTTTAGGACGTAAAGTTGGCGAGAGTACATGATACGTAGACCTTTTAAGGCATTCAGTGAGTCTGTAACGATGGTGATTGAGTTTGTGGGAACTGACATAGCGTAGTGTTGCTTGAAGCTCTGCGGTATAAATGTTACATAGTTTATGCAGTTTTATTTTGCATGTTGAGTTGTGTGTAACGAATGAACAGGCTGTAGATTCTTCTGATTTTGATCCATCTGTATAGATTAAAAAGGTATCCGGAAGAGTATGGAGCAGATTGGTGAATTAATTATTGTATTCGAATTGGGATGTATTGGTTTTGAGTAATCGTGACAAGCCAATTATGATATTGGGGGATTTTTGAATCCATAGAGGGTTTAGAGGTTCTAGTTTGCAGATAGGTAAGCATTTAAGGAAAACGATGGCGGAAGACATTCTTCTTGTTTCTAAAAGCATTTGTGAATTTTGGTTTAAATATGGTGGTGGTAACCAATCCCTGCGGAGGACTGGGTCGGGGAACAAACGAGAGGGAAGGGGCCCTGGAAGGAGCAATCCTCCCAGGGTAGGTTCCTGGCACCTCTCTGTCAGGACCGTGATCCCGGGCTGACGGGATCCTTCATACTGGGCCAATCCCCCGTAAGAAGGTACAATCGATTCAGAGTAATAATGCCAGCCTCGGATTTGGACGGAATAAACGGGTACGACACGGCGCGATTAAGGACTTACGCTTAGCAACTTGGAATATAAGGTCATTAACTGGAAAGGAGGTAGAAATAGTGGAAGAAATGGAGAAATATAAGTTAGATATCCTAGGTATTAGTGAAGTTAAAAGAAAAGGTAATGGAGAGACCATATTGGACAAAAACTACACCCTTTTATACTCAGGAGTACCAAAAGGAACTAGAGCAAAAGAAGGAGTAGGTATCATCTTGAAAGAGAGCATATATACACAGGTTGAAAAATGGACCCCTATTTCTTCTCGAATCCTTACTGTCGATATGCAATTATCAGTAGGCAGGGTTACACTAATCCAGGTGTATGCACCTACAGAAGATTCTGATATATTTGATAAAGAAATATTTTATGCCGAACTGGAGAGAGAAACCAATAGAAGCCAAGACATAGGAAGGGAAGTAATAATAATGGGAGACCTAAATGCAAGGATTGGAAGAGATAATAGAGGATCACATGGTACAATGGGGCTCCATGGAGGGGAAAGAACTAAAAATAGAAATGGACAGAGACTCATAGATTTCTGTATAGAATCTGATCTGTTAATAGGAAATACATTTTTCCCCCATAAAGAAGTGCATAAAATTACATTCTCTGCGCAGGAAAGGAACACAAACAGCATCATTGACTATTTCATCTACAGCAAAAACATAAGATGCTATTTTACTGACGTAAAAGTAATCAGAGGTGCAGAGCTCAGCACAGACCATTTGCTTCTAGTTGCAGATACCCGGATTATTAAGCCGATCAAGAGGAAACCCAAAGTATATGAAAGGATTGACACAGCAGTACTGCGGGACCCCGAGAAACGAGCCACATATGCAGACTTGCTAGATCATCGACTCTCCTCAATAGATCTGGGAAGAAGTATAGACGAAATTTGGTCGGATATTAGATGCTGTATACTGGAGACTGCTACAGAGATATGTGCTAAGAAGAAAATAAATATGAGGGCAAAAAGAACAGATTGGTGGAGTGAAGAAGTTAAATGTGCAGTGGCAAATAAAAAGAAAGCCTGGAAAGAGTATATGACAAATAAGACTCAGCAAAACTGGTCTATTTATGTTCAAAAGAGAAATATCTCAAAGCACATTGTTAGGGAGTCAAAGAAAAATTCTTGGGAACAATTTGGAAAGGAACTTGACCAGGATTACCGGGATAATATTAAAAAGTTCTGGAGAAAAGTTAAAGGTCTTAGAGGTAAAAGAGGTAAAAGCATTAGAAATGTGAAAAATGAAAATGGAGATTTATTAACCGAAACCGCTGGCATTCTAGAGAGATGGGGAAGGCACTATGGCACAATATTTGCAGAGCAAAAAGCAAGCCTTGAACAATTGATTCCCAACGCATGTGAACAGGATGAAGATCTGGATATTATTTGGGAAGAAGAAGTTGAAGTGGCCATAGAGAGGCTCAAGCTTGGAAAAGCAGCAGGAAGGGACAACATAACTCCAGAATTCATTAAGTACGCCGGAAAGGAGATGATTAAGATACTGCAGAACCTTTTCCAAAAACTTTATGAGGAAAAGAAAATTCCTAAAGAATGGGAATATAACATTATTATACCCATCCATAAGAAGGAAAGCACAAGCGAATGCGCTAACTATAGACCAATATGTCTCTCACAGGTCGTATATAAAATATATACCTCGATTCTAGAAAAGAAGCTGAGACCTTTAGTCGAAGATAATCTGGAAAACGAGCAAGCAGCTTTTCGCCCTGGACGCCAAACCCAAGACCATATCTTTGCTTTGAGGATGATAATAGAGAAAGCCTGGGATCGAAATAAAAGCTTATACCTTGCTTTTCTGGATATTAAAGCTGCGTTTGACTCAGTACCTAGAGAGGAAATATGGAACGCCCTGAGAGTAAAGAACGTGCCTGAGGGTTTGCTACTCGCTATAAAATCAACTTACCAGGCGCCAAAGGGCATTGTAAGAATTAACGGTCTCGAGTCAAAGAGCTTTCCGATGGCAAAAGGAGTAAAGCAGGGGGATAGCCTCAGCCCTCTACTCTTCATCATCTTTATGGATGAAATAATTAAGATTTGCAAGAGAAGAACAGCAAGAGCGGTGATTGGTCATTGGAATATGAGAACCATACAGGCACAAGTAATGGTGTATGCCGATGACATAGTCCTTATTACTGACTCTAGCGTTAAGCTCCAACAAGCCCTAATAGAGTGGGAAGCAGAATTAGGGCGGAAAGGTATGATTATTAATGCCAGAAAAAGCAAGATCCTACAAGTGGGACGACAGCCCGAACAAATCCACATTATGTGCAACGACGAGGAGCTTGAAGTGGTAAATGAATTCTCCTACCTTGGAACTGTGATAAGCGGAAATGGAAAAATACAACCCGAAATATCCCACAGGATAGGAAAAGCAAATAATATTTACTATTCCATCAGCAACACAGTAGTAGGAAAGAGAGAGGTTAAAAAAGATGTCAAGCTCCACATATTTAAGGCCGTATACATGCCTGTTCTACTATACGGAGCAGAGAGCTGGGTACTCCCGGACAACAAATGGAGCCGTATAACAGCGGCAGAAATGAAATACCTGCGCAGAGTGGCTTCCAAAACCCGCAGGGATAGGATCAGGAATGAAACCATAAGGGAAGAATTAAACATTCCTGCAATGAAGGAGACCCTGGAGAAGAGACAGTTGAGGTGGTACGGGCATGTATGCAGGATGAGCCAGGATTGTGACCCACGCAAATTTATGGAGGCAAAACCAGTTGGGACCAGACCTAGAGGAAGGCCTAGGCTTAGCTACGATGGCTACATTACCAAGTTGGGGCAAGCGAGAGGCAAGACACTGCAGGAGATGAAGACTCTTGCAGGAGACAGAGAGAGATGGAGATCCTGGGTTGGACTATCTCCACGCTGAAAGGCACAAGGAGAGAGCTAAAGAAGAAGAAGGTTTAAATATGTAGTTATGATCATGATGATGATCATGTAGGATAGGATGATCATGTTGAAGAAGTAGTTTCGATATCTAGTTCACAGCTAGTTTCTTTCTTCTAAATAAAAGCCGAGGTATACCTGCTTCGGAGCATAAACTAAGAACTGTTCTTGTTCGGAATGCTCCGATTGCGTTCCTGATGCCCATATGGTGCACTGCGTCTAGCTTATTTAGGGTACGAAAACGAGCAGATCCATAAACAAAGCATGCATGATCTAATTTGGAACAGCCTAAATGTTGGCAGATCTTACACATCGTAGACCGATCTGATTCCCAGGAAGTACCGCTAAGGTATCTTAATATAGTTAGTTGTTTTTTTTTGTAGCTGATTTTAGTGCTGAAACATGAGGTTCCCATGATAGTCTTTTGTCGAACGTCAACCCCAAAAATGTATGACTATTTGTATAAGAAATGGCGGAATTTCCGAGGTAAAGTGCAGGAGAGGCGGGGGTATTTCGTTTTCTGCTTAAATTTAGAGCTCTAGTTTTTGCGGAGGAAAATTCGAGATCAATGGAATGTGACCAATTGTTGATGCAATTAATAGCGTCTTGTAACTTGTGCTGTATAGTAGTAACGTTTCTGGAACGACAGGCAATGGCAAAATCATTCGTGAACAGCATCGGTTTGACACCTCGAGGTAGATTGAGCCCTAATTCGTTGATAGTAAGGCAAAACAAAGTCGGACTAAGCACACAGCCTTGTGGTACTCCGTTCATCTGTTCTTGGTTCGCAGATAGCTCGCATCCTATCCTAATTCTAAAGGCCCGATGTTGAAGAAATTCCTGTATGTAATGGAATAGTCGACCATGTATCCCATTGGACGAGAGTTTTCTGCGGATCACTGAGTGGTTAATGCTATCAAAAGCTTTTGTCATGTCGAAGAATATAGCTATTAGTTCCTGGGAATTGATAAAGGCGTATTGGATTTCAGTTTTTAGTGTGACTAAGTGATCAACTGTGCAGTGGCCTTTGCGGAATCCAGATTGAAATGGTTGAAGCAAATTGTTGTTTTCTATCATTCACGTCAGTCAGTTAGGAATATGGGCGATAGCTGTTAAGTAATCGCTTATCTTTTTCATTTTTTGGAATAGGGATGACAAATGAGTGACGCCAGAAATTTGGAAAATGTCCCGTGGACCAAACATGATTATAATAATCAAGCAGCCATCTAAGCATATCGCCAGGTAGATGTTTTATCATGTCATAATGGACAAGATCGGGGCCAGGAGTAGATCCTTTGACGGAGGACAAAGTCTTTTTTAGTTCCCAAATTGAGAACGGAATATTATAATATGTGGAATCATCATGCATAGCTCTATTTTCATAATCTATCACTTCATGATCTTTAGTGCTTAAACCAGAGTTGTAGATTTCAGAAAAGAAATTTCCAAAAGCATCTGCGACGGTTTTAGAATCATCGAGGAGTTGTCCATTGATGAGGATGGTGTAACGTGATGACGAAGAGGATTTGGTGATTTTACAAATTTTTTTGGAACTCTAGTAATTTTGAAGACTAATACTAATCTAATACTAGTACTAATATACTAATATTAGTATATTAGTACTAGTATTAGATAGTAGATAATAGTAATACTAATACAAAACTAATACTAATCATGTGATAAGGGCGTGATTTACATTTTCAGTCCTTACAACACATTACCTAAACATTTAAAAATGTAGAAATAAAAAATTCTCGAAAATTTTAAATTATTATTACAATTTCAAATGGTCTATTAAGTTTAAGTAAATTATAAGTATCGTTTAAGTAAATTCTTAAAATTTAATTCTAAATTTTAGATATACATTTGGATTTTTAACGGACTACACCATCATGACTTTATGACTTTTTGTGCGAAACAACACTGCTACAGAAACTCTATATGACAGAAATGGAAATAAAGGAAAAAGAACCAGGCGGTTAAGATTTTACTTCAATCCGAGAATCATTGAATTACTACGTTTTAAACAGATACAACACATGTATTGACTCAAATGCTCATAGAGAATTCAAACATTGTCCATTATCTTATTCGAAGTTACATTTGTCCTTTTCGAAGTGTTAGAAAATGACCAATTTTAAGGTTGTGGTTCTGCAGTAGTAGACGCATGTCAGTGATCACTAGCAATTAAATCAGTTAAGAATATTGAAATTGTCTGTGGAGAGCACATCTGATTCATATTCAAAGCCAAAGCTTTACAAATCGTTTTCATCAAGCTAATTTAAAGTAATTTTCCGATGAAACTTCATGGACCGCTTGTGGGGAACCACTGGTCTATTCAATGTAACACTCCTTCATTCGAAGGGACAGAATCTGAATAAAAAATAAATAAATTGATTAACTCAAAGCTTAAATACCTTTCTTTTTAGTCTATTAAAAAAGAAGAATTAAAGGTTTATTGGCTGTCTTCTACTTTTGAATAAGCCGAATTGAACATTTGTTTGATCCCCGAAGCTTAAGCGCACTCCGTCACGGAGAACAAAATCTTTCTTACAAAGCCGATTCGTTACGAATGCAGCCGACCGTCAAACCCAGGGGCCAATTAGACAGCATCTGAAAAGCAATCAACAAAATCAACTCAGTATAAAATTGCTTTACTAATAACCAGGGGACGGCGGCATTCTCTTCATCATGAAGCCACGATGATATTTCCGATGCATATTCATCAAAGCACCCTTCACAACCATGTCCCGTTATTAGCTTACCCTTAGCAGGCTAATAGTATTAAGTTTACATCATGGAAATTCTTTTTATTATGGAATCACCGACTACCATTGTATTCCCCCCTCCTCTCCCTCCCGTTATTATAATCGGAACACGAAAAATGTAGCAGTTGTACGGTAAAAAATAAAATATTTGTTATGTACGCCGTATGGAAATGATGATGGGAATCGAGATACAATGAATTTATTCGGGAACGCATTAGAGACGTATTAGTCATTAGCTGGAAACAGACGTGACTCTGCGATGGATTTATATAGTTTTATATACATGAATATTAATAACTACGTAGACGAAACGAGAAAAATTAAAAAACTAATGGCGTTTTCTTAAATTTTGCATCATCAGTTAAGGAGATGATAATATAATCTTCATCAGCTTCCCAGACTCAAATTATTAAAATAAATTAGGAAATCTTTTGAAATTTCAACTGTAAAATTTCAAGTGCGTTTATCTAGTTGCCTGGAAAAATATTGAATGATTTATATTTCAATCTGCACTTTCCTAAATTTTTAAAAAATTGAATTTTTTTTAAATACTAAATGTTTAGCCCCTTCGAAACGGATAAAGTCGAATACTTTACACTAAAACAAAAAGCATTTAAATAAAACATTTTATCGCGAAAACAAATTTCGAATCATAATAATACTTGTGTTGGACTCAACACAAAAAGTCGAAAATATTGTCATTAAACTGTTGGCGTTCTTATAAAAACTATTAATTTTTATGAAAAACTATGTTAAACATTTTTTTTGAACATTTATTTGTTTGTGAAGTGAGAATGGTTGACTGTGTGAGTAAGCGGGAGAAGTTAGTTCAGGGTGTAGTTAACAGAACACAATTAAGATATAAACACAACGTCGGAACCAGTTTATTTTAAGAGAAATTCATTTATTTATTCGGATATATTACAGTTTGTCGCAATGGACAATATTAATATTGCTACATGATAACATTCAAACAATTAACCAGTTTATTAAGTTTATATCTTAAGTGTCTGTTCTTTTGACTGCACCCTGAACTAACTTCTCCCATTTATTTATGGTTTAAACAAGTGGTTAAAATTATAACAATTAACTAATACATGTTTTTCAAAATTGGAATTGCCGTACTTCTGCAGGTGAGGAAATATTAAAATTGGCAAAATATAATTTTTTTTTTCTTGATAGAGGTGTTAGATATATTGGGTTGATGCAAAATTAATGCAGGTTTTTAGTAGGTATTGTAAATACGCCATATCTTTACTTTAACCATATATATTTAATCAAAATAATTTCCATCTGAATCAATGCACTTTTGCCAACGTTCAACAAGCTTTCTTATTCCACCAGAAAAAAAATCCGAATCCCTGGACTCAATGAAATCACGAAAAGAATTTTCAATGTCGTCCTGGTTTTGAAAATTTTTCTCCCTCAAAAAGTTGTCCAGATGCCTGAAAAAGTGGAAGTCTGTAGGAGAGAGGTCAGGTGAATAAGGCGGATGTTGGAGAACTTCGTAGCCCAACTCGTGCAGTCGTCGAAGCGTTGGTTGTGCAACGTGTGGTCTGGCGTTATCGTGGAGCAGGATCGGCCCCTTCCGATTCATCAATGCTGGGCAAAGACGTTGCAATTTTTGAGTTCCGAGTTCCGCCGCCATTTCTCGTGTGGTTTTGGTTGGGTCTTCTTCCACTTTTGACCTCAGCTGGTCGTTGTCCAGAGCAAGATGACGGCCCCGACCTTCCTTGTCTTCGAGGTCGAAATCTCCTCTGCGAAACTTCTGGAACCAACGCTGCACTGTGCACTCATTAATAGCCCCCTGACCCCACACTTCATTAATATTACGAGCCGTTTGCGCAGCGCTGCGCCCTAATTTAAATTCGTAAAAATAAATTTAACGAAAATCGCACTTTGACATTTTCGATTCAAGACCTTTGAACACACTGAACAAAACGATTTTACTAAACAAATTCATGGTGAAAGAGAGGGTATTAGATAAGGTTTTGGTATAATAATAATCAATGTTAGGATTAGCTTTGTTTACACAATTGGAATTAAGATATTGCAATAGAGGAAACCTGCATTAATTTTGCATCAACCCAATACAATAGAAAATAGATATCAAATAATCTAAGGTGTAATGTTTTTTTAAACAATTTTCTAATTTACATTGATAAAACAGGCTGTGCACATTAGGCAACCCACTATATTTGGGCAGTAATATGTTTAATAAAGCATTTTTATCTTTATTTGTTTTCTTATTGATTTAATTTTTTTTATTCAGATTTTTTTTTTTTTTTTTTTTGCGTTAAACCCGATTCCAAATTTTACTTTATATCAACAGGAAAAGAACCTTTTATTTTTAATAACGTTTTTCAGAAAAGGGAAATTGTTAATGTTATACATAAAAACAAAAACATTTTTGAATTGAATAGTTACAATTTATTTGTAAACTCGTCTTGGGCATTCGGCCTCATTAAAATAGTCATTTGCATATGATACGAAATTCTATACAGAATAATACGAATATATTTTAATCTGTCAACCATGAGTATTAAAATTGGTTCGATTCTCTAACCTGCTAAATACATCAACAAACGAAATCCAAAGCGGTATGAACATCAATCGGAGGCGTCCACCGTTATTGAATTAAGATATAATTATGTTAATATTGCTATCAACAATTCCGGAATAATAAATCTGTAGAGTGTCTCCTACGCCCACAACCATACCGTACGTGCACTGACCCCGAACATAATGCTCGATCGAGGGCACGAATAAAAAGAAATATAATAGTCTATAGAGGACAGCAAGAAAAGAAAAAGAAAATAGAAAATGAGCGGGTGAAGGATGTTAGGGTGTAGGTGTAATGGAATGGGCTCGTTTAATGAGAACATAGCGTCTCTCGTCGTACAATAGGTCTCACAAGGGTGGGAGGTATGAGGCCCCTGTAAAGAATGTCCCATATTAAACTCTAGTTTTTTTTTGTAAGTGAAAACTTCTTTAGGCGCGTAATACGATTTTTGGCAGAGGTAATAGCTTTGGTAACCATGGTAACGCTACCAACATACTGTGGACTTGATGCGCTTAATAGACACGCATGCGCTTTGTGTATACCTGTATATTAGAGATAGAGAGTAATATTCACTCCAAAATATCGATATTTATAATACTTTATTTCAGTAAGTAATTGAATTAAAGTCAGTTGAAAATGAACGAGTTAAGACATGGTAGATTAACTATGTCTTAGAACTTACCTCTGACTGTATATAAAGTTAATATAATGAATATCTTAATCCTCTTGAATTTAAAATATCGATATTTGGAAATATAATTAAAACATTACTTTGCATGAAAACATTCAAGCATACGAAACAAAATCATGATTATGTTACTGTCAATATTTAAATCGTAGTAATGTAAAATCGTAAAGAATATCTTGATCATATGAACGTAGAAATATGACCTTTAAAAATTACATTCATTTTAATAATATCGATTTCAATCAAGCACAATGTATATTTCATTACTAATTAAAACATATCTTTTTGGTTTACTTGGGAGAGGAACTGAGGTTATATCTGTGAAACAACTATAAAGCTTATCCCTAAATGGCTGGATTTCCTTGAAACAAATAGCAGGTCCATAAAAAAAATAAAAAATAAAAAAATAAAAATAAAAAATGCTATGTGTACCACCAAATCATATAGTCTACAGTCACATTCAGATTACGATGACATACTTCAAGATGATATATTTCTACAGGATGATGATGTTTTACTATTAAATGAAACAATAATAAAAAACATGCATTATCAACATAAGCTACTTTAACTAACGTACATTTCTTCCCAACAAAATTTCAGCACAAATCGAGAATTTCAAAGAATGTTATTACTTCTATCGGAAGTCCCTATGACTATTTTTAATGAATTTCGATTCAGGAACTAATTCAATAATGTGCATACGAAACGATGGATAAGTTTACCGCATTACAAGAATGAAATGCCAATAGTGTAATTATATAGAACTGAAGCAGTTCGGTTGATGGATGGATCGTACCAAAAGCACTTGTTTTGAATTATGACCATTTGCTTATGTTTACAGCTAGTTTTAACCAGAGGTTATGGATTCTTTAGTATACAAAAGGACTATATAAGCCATTTATTATGAAAGTGGCCTAAATCCATTTGTCGATTATTTCAGGTGGTCACATGTTTTACATTCAAGTTATCTATCAATAAAGCATTTAAGGTTACTATCATTTATACTAAAATTAAGATATATTTTTATTGGTAATGTCCGAAGAAGTGATACAGATAATTTTAATTAATTAGTATTTGATTTTTGGTCAATTGCAATAGTTGAATAATAAGTACTCTTAAATAAGGCAGTTAAATGAAATTTATTCAGGCAGTTCCAAATTTATTAACGCTCCGGTTGGACCAAGAAAGTTTGGAAATGTATTGAAACACTGCTTAAAAATTGTAGAAAAATCACAAAATCAAAATTGAACTACATAATTAGCTAATTACAACCGGAACATGACGATTTCTCAATTCCTTTCACAATTGTAATGAGCAGTAAATTGTTTTGTAATATTTATGTTATGTAATTAAAAAAGGTTTTGAATCTCAAAAATTATTTTTTTGAAGTAAATGTGGTATAAATTGAGTAGTATTTTTTTTGTCGTTTTGGTGATTTTTAAATTATGTTGAATAGGCTTGGGATCTTTTCTATATTTTTATAGCATTCTATTTTCTATATTTTATAACAGATCTGGTTGCTAATTTGGAAAGTGGCCAAGTACCATTCTTGGTAAGAAAATGCATATTAGTCACTTGATGATAGCCAATATTTCAACAGGCACTATTAATTTTACACCTTTGGATTAACTTAAGCTGTATGATTTATGAGTATCATGTACGTATATTTTTAATTTAGTCAAAACGTAAACCCCTAAATATCTCAAATTGACTTATGCCACTTTAAAAATAAACAGCTTATGTTAATGACGAACAACATTCGTCACAATATTACGAAACAACATTCGCTCATATGGCATGTATATTTAATAAGATTAAATATTTCTGCCCGATGATGAACAGACCCTAATATTTACTACCTTACTGTCATGTATGTATGACGTCTATATAGTAGTAGGTATGAGTGATTTCTAGACTTTGTAAACAGTTTATTGATTCATTATTGTATATATATTTTATTGTAATTTTATTGCTGTATAAATGTTGTATGAGTGTAGTATGAATATATCTTTCACCAATATTATTGGTGTTCGGATTGGGACAGATTGTAATACTACTCAATAAAAACTTGTTGAAAAAAACAAAAAAAAATACCTTAGGCTGAGGTAGGTAGCTTGCATTAATTATTTTAAAAAAAACATTTAATCTATTTTATTATCAGTAATATGCTATATCTACAATTTTGGCTCAAATTTCCATAGGCCTTAAATAGGTCAAAATTCAAAGAAAATATGAAATCATTAAAATAATATTAATATTTTCATAAAATAATATTTTACATGTTATTTTTATATTTATCGTATTACCATAATTCTAATCAATAGTATCACTATCATAATATCACTTGTTACTACATATACTTATGGCTGGACCGGAATGTAATTTATTTGTAATATAAAATGTAAATATGCCAGGGTATTGTAATTATTAATTACATTTTATTATTACAAACAAAAAAAAAATTGAATAATTTATTAAAGAAGTAATTTTTGGAAAAAATATACTTGAAAGGATGAGGATAACTCATGACCTTAAGTTTTACTCCTACTAGTCTCTTCAGCTCTTCCGGTCCAGTTGCTACTTATAGCCATACCGGAGGTACATATGAGTAGCCCAACTCTTCCATAAGGAGCTGTGCGTAGAATCCTCTGGTAGCAGTAAGTAGCGAGGCAGCCAATCTGTGGTTCCATTAGGGCGAGCTGATTGTCTGCCCTGCGGTCGGATATTTATGAGAGAGCCAAGTTTGCGGCCCTAACTGCCGCCCTCCATCCGCTGATGAAATCCGGCCGTCACCCGGCCCACGTGGGTCTGCTGAGTTCTGACCAATGGCACCACCCTCTGGTCATCTCGAGATTGGAGGAGCAACTTTTCTGGAGCCACTGTAAGTGTAAGCAAGATGACAACATCAGGAAATTTACCACCTGAAACGTTCATGAACATTTTTTAAAGTTTATTAGAAAGATGGAAGAAGTTGGTTCAGGGTGCAGCCAATAGAACACACAATTAAGTTTAAACTTAATAGGGATCGCTTGTAGCTGGGTGGTTAGCATAACAGCCTCCTATACCAAAGGTGCGGGTTTGATCCTAGGATTTCTTAATGGAAGTAAAAAATCTTTAGTTATGCCGTCCTTCAGAGAAGACGTTTAAAGGTGGTCCCGTGCCTGAGCGATGTCAGGTACTCGTTAAAGATTCCTATCCTAATAAAACCTGGAGAGGTAGTAAAATTTAGGACTCCAACTGTAGCATCGCCCGACTAGCCATAGTAGCATAAAGTGACGTTAAATAAAAAAATTTAAACTAAATTTACTTTGCCGATGTTCCGGCCTAAATTATAGGCCTTTTTAAGGGCTATAAAAAACAAATATAACAACCAATAGTAAATACTATATATAAATGTGATAAGAAAATAAATTATACTGATCATTAAAAACAAAATGAAGAAGTAGTTATGAAAATTGATAAATATAATTATAATTAAAAAAAAAGGGGAAAAGAAATTTTAATAAAAGGTGAGTAATTAGATAGTAGAAAATTAAAATTTAAAATTACTAATTTTAAAAATGTTTAAGTATGAAAAATGTGAAACATTATAAAGTTAAAAAATAATTTTAACAGTAAGAGAAAAAGAGTTGCATATCTATGACGTAGAAAATGTCTATAATTTTATAAAATGTGAAACATTATAATATAAAATATAGTTTCTTTCTTTAGATAATTTTTTATTAGAAAATTTCTTTATGAGATAGAATTTTAGAAGATAAAATCTATTGAATTTGGAAGGTGAAGAATATTATATTTTTTTTACTTTCATCTACAATATATGAAATACTTGCTATTGAGAGTATTACGATCGTGAAAAATTTCGACTTCGAGTTTACTTAGGAAGTACTCTGGATCCTCTGAGTCCAATTGAACAAGTCCCTCTGAAATCTCGATGTATACAAGTTTTACTAGAAAACAAGAAATCCAACGAAACTGAAATTACATATTTAAACACGCCTAGGATGCTACAGCAAATATTTTCCCATATTCAGCCTTTAGAGCCTTTGTACTGATGTAAAATACATATCTTTTTTTCACCTTTCTCCAAAACGGCTATTGATTAAACTCACTGTATTTATGTAAAATTTAATAGCCTTTAATATCATGTAGGTTCCATTATGATTGAAGAGTCTGACAGGGCTTAAGTCCCAGAAAAAGGTGTGGGTATGTGTCTCTTCCTATCTGGTTAGTCTAGCTCGAAAAACGAAAGTTTTATAATACGAGTTTTTATAGAAGAAAGAAGAAAATAAGCTTTATTTACATATTTATAAATTGACAAAATATTTACATATGATTTCAGATGACACATTACAATCAGCAAAATGTTTTGTTCGTTTGGTAATTATAATCTATTAGCCTAATGACTAAATATGTGGTAAAATTAAATTGATAACTATGGTAATAGTAAAAATTATACAAAAAAACTCCATATACAAAAAACCTACAGTGAATTTTCATATTTTAGGAGCGTATATAGATAGGATGTCCACCGAAGACTTTTTCTTTAAAAATTAATTTTTTTAAAAATCTTAGTAATTCCAATAGTAAATTTTTAATCTCTAATACAGCCATAATTTATGGAAATTTGTACTTGGAAAGTATTTCTTTGGTGGATTACCAAAATTTTCTTATTTCACATTAGCTACTTAAAATGATGAACTGTAAATTATTTCACAATTAGTCATGGTACCGTAGAAAAATATTTTATTAAAAAAAACTAGCATTTAACCCCTTTATGGCCCATTCACACATAACTCATAGATGATGTCGAAGGTCGTTTGATCATACATTGATATATTGTGTTTCTCAACAGCCATAAAAGATGATTTTTGGCATTTATGGTGGGGAAAATATAAGGATGGACTTAGCGGTATATACTGTGGAGAGGAAGGAGCCCAGGGACTACCTATTTGCCAATAGCAAACCATAAATTACTGGATTATTAACTATTTTACTTCATTTCACAATTGTCTCTTTTAACTAATGCTACGGTATACGCACCAAATATCAAGATAAATGAATATTTAATATTAACATGTTAATAATTGTAATCTAATAAAATTTTGACGTATAAAATACTGTATTATTTATTAGACCTACGATGAGTGAGAGGATATCCATTTAACATAAGTGCATATCATTGATAAAAAGATTAATAATTTATTTACTTATTTACCCGCTGAAGGACTGATATGTCACCCCTTAGGGCGAACTGACTTATCGATGGGCATGTGGCTATACCTCCAGTAATGGAGTATCGATCTAGTTAAAGAATGGTCAGGCTAACCTTCACACCTCCAATCATCTCCCTCATCTACCCAATCACAATTCTTCATTACTATATTATATAAGTTAGTGATATGTAGTAACTGTAATGAAGATATGAAATAAAAATTCAGAAAGAGTACGTTTTCGTACGAAGGAAATATGTTGTTGATTTTAAAAAGAAAATTAAAACCGTTATCGTAGCTAAGCTGAAAATATTTCAAAATTCGCCCAAAAGAAAAATTAGCGTACATCATTCAATGCAATGGATGTTTTAATATTTTGCTTGTTAGACGATGGTTTGTATATTGTATACTGTCAATCAAAAACATAAATACTGTGAATCAATAATTCAATTAATGTTTTATCCTTTGACGCAATCTTTGTTTATTTAAGTTACTATTAAGGTGACGGACAGGTTTGTCTTAAATCATCGGCATCTATAAACTAAAAATCATTAAAATGTCTATAAATTTAAAATATTCCAATTTCTTTTTAGCTCGTTGAGGGTGGAAGTTATTATCGTTATACCAGTTCTAAATAGATTATTCGCACAACTATGGTTAGGTTTTAAATTTTATTTGTCATGAAAAGATTTTGAATAATAAAAACTAATTAGTAACAATGACAAGAAGTCAATCTAGCTCCCATCTGTTGTCCGTTTCACTCAGTAGTCAGAGTGGCATTGTTAATATGATCAAGAAAAGAAAGCATACGGATACTTGCGAAGAAGAAGTATGAAAAACAAAATTCTTTATAGACATTTCGAAAAGTCACAGATCTAAATGAATAATAAATTTGACAGTAGGATAGGTATTGTAAATAGTGATTAGAGGATCTATAAAGTATGTTGTTAAAAATTGATATTAATAGATACCGCTCTCACAACCAAATGAAACACGGCATGTCACTTTTCCTTAAAAAAGCACTCGTAAGCCAATACTTTATTAAATATAAATCACTTTTATAGAAGAGATATCATAATGGAGGATTCTTTCCCCAAATGGTGCGGCTATTATATCAATATTATTGTTGAAAAGAATGACATTAAGGGGGTGCCTGGGGGTTAATTTCGCAACTTGGGAGAGTAGGATCAGTTCTTTATTAGGGTTCCTGCCCCTTCTTGAGCCGAAGAAATGAGGGGGAAAAACTAAGAAGGGCCTAAAACACGACTGTTCCATTTACGATATGAGCGACTCCCGAGGGCGGGTACTGTCATGCCTGCCTTGGACTGATACAGTCGTCTCTTGGTCTGCCCCGTTGACATCAATCCCAACCCTACTCTTCGATCCCTTAATAATCCTAAAAGCCTTCTTCAAGTGGCCGGTGAGGATAGACCAATGTTTTCGAGCAGTCTTCTCTTAAGGTTTCATAACTCACAGCCCGCCTAATCCGACAGCCATCCTCTCAATTCTTTGGGTAAATAAAATCAAGAAGAGAAACTGAAGTACATGGATTTTTGTTTTCATAACGTTTATAACTATACAAATCTTCCAATACAATACTAAAAAAAGCAAAGAAAATAATCTTTATTTACATATTTACAGATAATTTCGGATGAGATTTCCTTACAATCAACAAACTGTTTTGTTTATTAGGTGATTATAATCTTTTAGCCTGAATAACAAATATGTAGTAAAATTAAATTTATATTACAGTGTGGTTGTAGGAAAAATTATACAAAAAACCTACATATAAAAACGGATAAAATAATTGAAAATATAAAATTTAGAAATTAAAACAAACTAGCTTAATTTAACAATACGTGTTTTGTGCTTTTATGGATGTAGCGTTTCAAAGAAAATTGATTATAATTACCGATTTCCTTTATTAATGGCTTTTTTGAAACTGGTGTTTTACTGAAATAAGAATCTGTTTGAGTGTGGAAAAATTGTTTAACCGTAGGAAGCTGAAAGTCCTGGATCATAGATGATATTTTAGTGGGTAATTAACAATAATCTGCATTGACAGGTTTGAATTCTTTCAAGTTTTTGGTGATTAGTCAAGCAGGTTGAACTCCAGACTGGCAAGGCGAATGTCATTAACGGGCGGATAACTGATTTATATATTATTAATTTGTTATGACGAAAGCAATTAAACTAATTTGCTTCTAACAATGGCATTTTAGAGAGTTTAAACCTTTTATTTTTCACAAGTACTGACCGCATTCTCAAAAGTATCATAACTATTTTTAAATTGGTTTGAAAACTGACATAGAAGAGTATAATTTTTCGTTTTGTTTGTTAAAATTGAAATATCAACACGTGAGGCATTTAACCCGTAAGTGTATGGGCGTGTAATATTGCAAGTGATTAAAGCCGCGGTGAGAGAAGAGGAAGAGAGAAATTCGTGATATAGGTGATAGTGAATCATTAAACACTCTACAAACTTATGAACCGAAATGTTGCAGCAACTTTTTCATCAAAATCGCCTTACCAGAAGAGCCACTTTATAACATGTATATTGCACCTTTTTGTGATTTTCTCAAAAACGGCTCAAACAATTTAATGGGCTTCGATATCATGTAGGCTTCATTCTGATTGCAATAGTCCGACATGCCTTAAATGGCGATATTTCATTTCATATTTTACATTTTCTTCCTCCAAAGTACCTTTAATTTTGTACATTCATAAAAAGATTAACCATCATAGAACATTGATGAAGGACGGCTAAATATACAAGTTGGACAAATTCGAACTGAAATTTTTGTTTTTTTTATAATAAGAACAGTAATATGGACGTATAATATACTGTTGGAAAGAGAAAGATTTTAGAAAAAAATATTATCTGATACACAAAGTCGTGAAAGGTAATATAAAGTGACGAATGGGAAATAAACTTATTACTGATTAACAATTTAATATAGTTAATTTATTTATAATAGTTATAATTATTATCTAAATCATATGTTTCCATCGAAAATAAATATACATTTAATTAAAAACAACTTCAAATATTTTTCGAATTGAAGTATATTTAGTTGTTTTTAAATTAATTTTAAAATTCGAGGTAAGTGAAAGCCGTACGTTGCCCGCACCAAATCTTTTAATTGCATAAAACGGAGTTTCTATATTAAAACAAAAATGTTTTCATTAGGTGTATATTGCACTTGTTTGTATTAATATAACTTTATCATTTAGTTTTTTTTTTTTTTTAAATACTACTCGTATTTAATGACATTGTAGGATTTTTATACAAGTAATATATGATGTTATTATACCAATTTATTTTTAAAACTCTCAAAAGACCTCGCTCTCACAACTTTTCACCTACCTCTTCTTTAGGTACACGATGAGCCGTTTTAGTTATGACGGTAGAGAGCTGGAATCACTTAGAAGATATAGGTTTATTTATGCTATTAAACGGATTGATAATTATTTTCATTTAGTTATTGCCTGATAGAAGTCATCAATTTTCAATTCATGACAATTTCTGTTGAATGTTCCTTTTGTTTCTGGTAATAAAGGTTTAAGACAGCCTATATCTGGAAATAACATCTACCAATAATGATAGGAACTCTGAATGTGTTTATAACAATTTAAGAAGAGCGAAAAAAATTGCCACTATCGTAAATTTTACTTAGCTTTAATTGTACTAAAAACTATAAAAAAAGTATGAAATTACACCCGTATATTAACCTTAGTAATTAATAATAATCTGTTTCAGTACAAAAACTTTTTTCGAGGTTCTAATTCCTATGCTCCACCTTTCGTTGGGTTTTTTGTTCCATAATGAGATGAGGGAGAAAAGAAGAAGAAGAAAAATAACCTGTATTAAAAACATCTTTAGGCTTTCTCGTAGAATAAATTAGTAAAATGAAATCCTAAGGAGGGGGCTTATGATTCAGCTCACGTTTTCCGGCCCCCGATATCGCTCAAACTCTTCTCATAAATTTCGATCAACTCTTGCAAATTAATGGGAGCCGAAGCGGGCGGACGTGTGATGAAAAACGAGGGATTTACCAAAAGTTCCAAGTCTAGAAGAGGTTAGAGAAGAAGGTTCTTGGGGCTTAGCTCGGAGCTGGTTGACGGATGGTTGGGCAAACAAAGATGAGAGTGGCCAGGAGCCCCGGATTACAGCAAATGAAAATATTTCCTTCGGAGAGGAGGGCGGCTTGTGGAAAGGGATATTGGCTAAAATGCGGATGACACGCTAGGTTATGGAACTGTTATTTGAGGGAGGAACTCTTGTCTCCTTGCTCACTTAAACCAGTTGTTTTACAAGCAATTCCTTGTCTGTTCACGCGCCCGGAATAGAGAATAGCTCACTTTATTCCGCTTTGCTCATTTTTTCCAACATTTTCCCATGTCTTTTAATAGCGTTTGTGTTCCTTTGTTACCACCGCCGCCTCTGCCGGGACAGTGTATTTACTACCCTGTGTATTATGATCTCAATAGTGCTGAAATGAAACTTAAATGAATCCAAAAAAAACAAAAAAAAAAAAAAAAAACTTAAACAATAAATTTTTGAGTGATATTTTATTTAATTGTATCGTTTTGTGTTAACATTGGCTGTGGCAGAACTATTTATTCTATTATTTTAACCGTGGAGCAACCGTAAGTATAGAGACCCTCCTGTGGCACACGCAACCTCTATAAAGTTGGTACCGCAAAAATGTGTAGAAAACCAGGCGGCTGAGCGTGATCTAGGTCTATATTATTACCTAATAACACCTATATTATTATTAAGTCTACATCAAGTTTGCAATTTTTATATGCTTTATTAGGGACTATCAAACTGATATGAATTGAAATAATTTCTAGATTTCTATTGATATTCCGCATTTGCCCTGAAACATGTGAAGGAAGTGCAAGTCTCTTTTTATTGATCACTGCTTACGTTGTGGTTATATTTACACTAATTGATAATGTTTTCGGGACTACTTCGGTCGCGTCTTTTGAAACCAAACTCTTATGACTTTTGAATTCCAGTTTTCAACGGAAATACAAGTTTTAGGGTCCAAATAAACAAGTTCCGCAATAATGTCTGGGTTTGTGTATGGTAAGCCATTACGAAAACGAAAATGTGTGCGAAACTGAAATTTTATATTTAAGACATCTATACCGCAGATATGTTACAGTAACTTTTTCACTGAAATCGGCTAACCAGCCAGTTAATACCAACAATTTCGTACCTCTTTACGGTTTACTCAAAAATAGCTCCAACGAAATTGAATAAACTCACTATATTGATGTAATATTCAATGGGCTTTAATATGATATAAGTTTCATTCTGAATTTTTTATTTCTTTATTTATATTTAATTGAATTTCAGAACTGTATATAACATAAATACAACAAGTAATAGTGTTGAATTATAATAAATGGCGTGAAGAGGCTTGTGGAGAAACTACCCAGCGTCTGGCCACCATTTTCATCCCTTTAACTTTAGATTACACACGAAATAAGGTACAATATAACTTCTTTTTTTCTTCACAGTCTCATACGCCTCGTATTATTATATCGTGATTGGATGGTGCATCGATATTCCCTAAAAAATCTTTAAAAACACATTTCTTCTTATTTGATCTGCCTATTTTCTACCGTCGGGATTTAGAAACCTCCTACATTTTTCGATTACTTCTATAGAAGTTGTAGTGAAGAATTGAAAATTACATTGGAACTCGTCTCTTTTCTATGAAATTTACTATCTTCTAACTCCTCCCAAGTCAAAATCCATCAGCCAGAAAATTAAAATTCATTTACAAATGTACTAACATATAAATATATCGACAGAGGTATATTACTAAGTATTACAAAACCTTATTGTAGTGTGATAATTGAATGTCAACAGTAAATTAGGTTCTCTTGTAATTTCCCTAATGTAAACTCAGTATAAAGATTAGCTAGGTATATAGAAATAGAAATAGAAATAGAAAATAATTTTTATTCTGGGACTGGGTCCCCTAAGAATAACAGTTTTGTACAGTTTAAGTATACAGCATGTCTGGCCAACAGACCGAAGGAACATAATTTCTACTAATCACATTTATGGGTTAATTTATGTGTGTACATTACTCACGCATATACACACATATATACAATGATAACATAATGTAAAAACAATTCCTAGAAAATATTGTGTTGGACAAACTTAAATATAAATTAATAGATAACATCGTTTAAATATATACTATGAACAAATATTACTTTCAAAGTGTGATGTAAAGAATATAAATATCACAGGCTTTAAGCGTCTTTTTGGGATAATAATAGGTATTGGAAAAGTTAGGATTTGAATGAGGAGCGAGAAGCAGCATGGCGGATATGTAGGTAGAGAATACCAGAAAGTAGAGGAGCGGACAAGGAAGGAACGATCAAACGTTTTAGTTCTATGGGTAGGAAAGTAAAGGTCGGAATGGCGGGATCTTGTTTCAAGTGAATGGACTGAAGATTTAAATTGGAGGAGACTGTAAATGTATGGAGGGTGTTGGGAGTTAATGATTTGGTAAAGGTATGCTCCTAGGAAATATTGTCTGCGGATTGGGGGAGGAGCCACTTCAACTCGCCGTAAAAATGGATTACATGAGACCTCTTCGGAGTACTGAGGACACATCTTAAAAATATATTCATAATTCGTTTTAGTCTGTCCTCAATATGCCACCATATACTAAGCAGCAATAGTCAAAGTGGGGGAACATAATTGCGGATATAAGGAGATTACGGATGGATAGTGGAAGAAGATGGCGGGAGCGATGGAAATATTTGAGGGTACTTATTGTTCTTCGGGAAATTTGGGCAATATGGGATTTCCAGGGAAGGATTTGGTCATTAGTAATGCCCAGGTTTTTGACTGAGGAGGTGAAGGTAATAGGGTGATCATTAAGGCTGTATCTATATAGATTATAGGTATAGCTCTATAGATTATAGCGTAATTATTCACGTCTTCGAGAGGAATGGAAGATCGTGTATTAAGGAATCTCCTAGTAGCAGAGCGGAAATAATAAAGTGGTTAAATAGTTCGTCAAATAAAAAAACAAGGTATTATCATTATTGACTATTTATATAAATCGAAGATAATAATTAATCCCATTGGTTTTTGGTACGTGAAACATAGGAAAAGCTAATCATTGGAAATTGACATTATATACTGATTATATATTGATTCCTTATGTGTATTATTAAAGAAAGGAAAATATAATGATTTTCTTAAAATGAAAGAAACACAAGTACGATTATAAGGCTTAATGATTCCTGTGTAAAATTATCCATTGCTGACACTTCGATATTCTATACAACAAGGCCATCTACTTTTCGCCTCGGAGGTTTATCGGGTTTTAACTCAAAGATGACTGGTTACCAATATTTAGTTTTGTGTAAGCATAGAGTTTTGATTTGAACGAGGTTTACCTATGGAACTTTGGAATCTTTATGGGTTGTTTTATTTTAAATAATATTAGGGCTTTTAGTATTCTTTGAAGACTTTTGATTGCAAATAATGAATGCCAGAGAAATAAGATTGTTTAGTGGAGTCCCAAAGTTGTATATTAATATGAAAGCTTCATGTAGTATATTGGTCGTTTTGATCATTCGTAAAGCATTTTTTATGTTTCAGTCTTGTTGCAGGAATACAATTTGATTAATTACTATTTTATCCTACATAAAATATATTAAGTAGAGGAGTGGCATAGAACATTTATAATATACTTCAGTCGTAACTGAAAGACAATAAAATTCGGGACATTAAATGGGCACGTTTATTATTTTGTACCGACTCTATCAAAATGACATCTTTGTCGGCATAAAAGCGGGACGGACTCGGAAACACCGTTTATCTGACTCACACGACTTTACTTTTATTCAGGCGCCAGGACTTTATGATACCATCAAGTTCAACAGAGACCAAACTTCTTGGAGTTTTACTTTTCAATTTATTATTGAGCCCCATTGCTATGCCAAATATTACGACTGGCTGTTTCGTGAAGATTAGAATAATGGTCCCTCAAATGATATTTACGTCTCTATCCTAGGGATAATGATTATTATATCTTAGTAGTTGATCTAAATAATAAAAAATGAGAAAAAAAAAATCTATACCAATACAACTCAAGAAGAGTCTTAGGTTCAATACAGGAATTCGTAGATTATCACCATTAGGGTTTTCCCAATTTGTTGGGACTTCACATACAAAAGCTGGATGAGCCCCGCTATGAATGAATAATTAATTATCCTGCCTCACCCAGGTTCGAACTCAAGTCTCAGAGATTTGTATTAGTTAACCCGAATATTCCTAGAAAATCTAACTGCAATATTAGCAACATAAGCAAATCGCCTCGGCCTACAGTCAGATGTTAATAAGTGAATCCAACCCAATATTTTATCTTTTTTTTATTAAGAGCAACGCTGATTTCAATCTTCACGGTTTTGTTTTTAGCTATATTCATAAAATGACTTGAATTGCTCCAAGTTTCTGTGATGTTAAGTTCAATATTTTTTTTATTCATTTTTTCCTGAACAAATATCCTACACAATACCCTTTTTTACGATACCATTCTTCAATTACTATTTACTTTCATTTTAAAAACGAATAACAATACAGTCATTCTTTTAATATTAATTAGGAAAGGTTAATATTTTTAAAATGTCCAGGTGGGTTCTACATGAGAAAATAGGACAACAAAAAAAAAACCTACCCCAATGTTTAATGATACAAAGGCAAATATTCTATGTAAAACAATTGTTTAAAAGTGTTATAAAAAAAAAATATTTATACAACTCAGTATTAAAAGGAATTTAAATTAAGTTTAAAAAACATTCGATTAAAAAAAATCGAAATAGGGAGCGGCGTGGTCTAGTGGATAGAGCACCAGTCTACTGTGCTCCGGGTCCTGGGTTCGAATCCCGGCTGTGGCGGTATATTATTTATTCTGTTATTTCAGTCGGGGGGCGACCCTAGGGTATGGAGGCCTTCCTGCAGCAGACCCAGCCTCTATAAAGTGGATACCCAAATTGGGGAAAAAACCTGGCGGCTGAGTGTGATCTCGGCCTAATCACCTCATTCCACGGCCGTTGGCCTAGAAACAGTACGAATCTCTATATGTACTGAGCCCAAAACCCTTCATGGGTTGTAGTGGTACTGTTTTTTTTTTTGTTTTTTTTTTTAATTCTAAATTTTTATATTTATTTTTAAAATTATTGTATTTCCGTTGGTCAAGACAGCCATTTTACTAGTAGTAATTTTTTTTTTTTTTTTATTAGAACATGTCAATATAAAGTAACATAGGCGAATAGGAGTTGATAATCAGGACATGTTAGATGTGGAAAAGGATAGTACATAAAACCACTACGTCTAGGCTTAACTGGTTCCTTCAAATGAGCCATGAATCTAGAGGATTTATTTTATTCTTATTATTATTATTTTTAAATGAATCTTTTATCTGGTCTCAAAATCATTATTTATAATTAATCATAAAATCCGTATGATGAAAAATCCTATAAAAGTAGCAGTATAATCTAATATAGGCCATGCAGAAAATTAATTTCTTAAAATTTAGATTTTTCATTATTACTAAAAGACTTATTGAGTTATTTTTTAATATTGAAAAAGTTAATTTCTTTGGGATGGCCCTCTTGAGCAGAAGGACGCTCACTTCCCTATATCAGCCTCTTCATAATAAGAAATTCCAGTCACATTCCTCTGATGCCCCTAGAAAAGGCTAAAGATCATAACAGATCTCCGGCTACACAAAGGGAGGGGGGTGTAAATCTTCATCTTAGCTTTATAAAGAAAAAGCGTGGAACACGTAGGGGAGTAAGGCCCGTTAAATCAATATTATTGTTGATGTTCCTCACTCTTAGGGGTGGATAACTTTTTATGAACTCTTAGTTACCTTGATAAATAAACTCAGAGCCTTACTAACAATAATAAGTTAGTTAAAAAGTTTAGAGTGAGTGCACGACAGATTTTGCTTTTTTTTTTCATCTTAAATTACTGTAGAATCTTAATTTTTGAAGCCTGTCTTTCCTCGATTTGAAAATAGCTAACAAATGTTAGGAAAGAATAAATGTTTATGTAAATCATTACAACTAAGCTTACTTTATAATCACGTCCATTCTTATAAGATGAATAAAACAATTTAACAAACGCAACACTCAACACACCTGGCAGGTTGTAAGTGCCGAGGAGATATCCAAAAAAATTTATTTTTCAAACATTACAAATTATGATGCAATTCCAGACGTTTACTAAACTGATTTAACAGTCAAAATGCTCTTAATCTAAGAATCCCATTTTAAAATTCAGAATGCGGAATCCTCATAGAGGACTTAAACGACAAGAAACTGCACTTAGATACCGATCAC
Source organism: Piezodorus guildinii (assembly GCA_023052935.1). Taxonomy (NCBI): domain Eukaryota; kingdom Metazoa; phylum Arthropoda; class Insecta; order Hemiptera; family Pentatomidae; genus Piezodorus; species Piezodorus guildinii. The sequence continues at coordinate 135,976,415 of CM041292.1, read as the reverse complement.
TGTATTAACATTTACTTGACAAACCTTCAAAACTTCCACTCTATTACAAAAATCCAACTATCCAACATCCTTCGCCAAATCCTAAATACTCCTTATTTCGACACAAATAAAATCATCCATAACGACCTTACTATCTCATTTGTCGCAGACCTTTCTCGTACCAAATATACCACTTTCAAGTCCAAACTTCCAATCCACATAAACCCTCTTGTCCGCAACCTATCAACCTCACATATTCCTGATAACTATCCGAGGCGATTGAAATGAAGATGGGCTAGGGATCTATTGGGTTGATGCAAAATTAATGCAGGTTTTTAGTAGGTATTGTAAATACGCCATATCTTTACTTTAACCATATATATTTAATCAAAATAATTTCCATCTGAATCAATGCACTTTTGCCAACGTTCAAAAAGCTTTCTTATTCCACCAGAAAAAAAATCCGAATCCCTGGACTCAATGAAATCACGAAAAGAATTTTCAATGTCGTCCTGGTTTTGAAAATTTTTCTCCCTCAAAAAGTTGTCCAGATGCCTGAAAAAGTGGAAGTCTGTAGGAGAGAGGTCAGGTGAATAAGGCGGATGTTGGAGAACTTCGTAGCCCAACTCGTGCAGTCGTCGAAGCGTTGGTTGTGCAACGTGTGGTCTGGCGTTATCGTGGAGCAGGATCGGCCCCTTCCGATTCATCAATGCTGGGCAAAGACGTTGCAATTTTTGATTCATGCTGTCAATTTCTTGACAGTACTTGTCAGCAGTTAAAGTCTCACCTCGATTGAGAAAGCTGTAGTTAATAACACCAGCATTATACCACCAAACTGTGACCATAACCTTTTTTGGGTGCAGGTTGGGCTTCGGGAAAGGTTTTGGTTGTTCATCTTTGCCCAGCCATTGGCTAGAACGCCTTCTGTTGTCGTATAAGATCCATTTTTCATCGCACGTCACAATGCGATCGAGAAATGGATCATTTTTATTGCGTGTCACAAGCATGGAGCAGATTTCAAAGCGGCGATTTTTTTGGTGGTCGTTTAATTGGTGTGGCACCCACTTGGCCAACTTTTTTACCTTACCAATTGCTTCCAAGTGGCGTACAACTGTGGATTGGTTCACACCGAGTTCCGCCGCCATTTCTCCTGTGGTTTTGGTTGGGTCTTCTTCCACTTTTGACCTCAGCTGGTCGTTGTCCAGAGCAAGATGACGGCCCCGACCTTCTTTGTCTTCGAGGTCGAAATCTCCTCTGCGAAACTTCTGGAACCAACGCTGCACCGTGCACTCATTAATAGCCCCCTGACCCCACACTTCATTAATATTACGAGCCGTTTGCGCTGCGCTGCGCCCTAATTTAAATTCGTAAAAATAAATTTGACGAAAATCGCACTTTGACATTTTCGATTCAAGACCTTTGCACACACTGAACAAAACGATTTTACTAAACAAATTCATGGTGAAAGAGAGGGTATTAGATAAGGTTTGTTTTGGTATAATAATGATCAATGTTAGGATTAGCTTTGTTTACACAATTGGAATTAAGATATTGCAATAGAGGAAACCTGCATTAATTTCGCATCAGCCGATACTTACTTAAATAAACATCTAAGTTCTACAGCTTATGCTGATAAGCAATGTCAGGACCGTTTCCACGAGGCCCAATTACATGTTTCTTTCACCTAATATTGTTTTGTCTCATTCATCACTAATAATTCTTTTCTATCAGTTCGTTGATCTAATATTGCTTAATACCGTCATTAGATAATTTTTTATATGGAAATTATAACGAGTGGAGTAAAACAAACAGGTAATTAGTGGGCATTCATGACATACATATTAAAATCAAAATTAATAGCGATAAAATAAGTTACACAAATGCATGAAGAAAACAGCTGCAAATTATTACACTATGGTTTTGTTATGTCCAAAAACATTATTAGGGCATAATTGTTTATATAGCTGTTGTTAGGCAATATAACGACATATCACTACTGCTGATTACAAAAAGCTATATATCAGAACCAATTTGAATGATTTTTTTTTTCATTGTGTAGAAAATTTAATTCTCTTTGAAATAGCCAAAAAAAAAGAAACTTTTTTGGTATTTATTTATTGGGAAAAATGGATTTTCGGATTCGGACTTTACTCATCTTGAAACGTATGCCCTCAAATTTTGAGGGGGGAGGAAGTATTTTTTTTTAGGTCGGTTACAAAGGTTCATCATGAAAAATAATAAACCAATAGCATTTATACTAGACTGCGTTACTATTTCCTTTCCTTTTCTTTCGATTTTCATTCAAATAATTCAAATAAAATTTTCTGATTCCATAACAACTTATATTTTTTTTTATCTATCACCAATAATGACCGAGTTATCAGGGAATCACATATCGTATAGGTTGTAACTTGACCATATAAAATGATTTTAAGAATTTTATTCATCGCGTTGTCTTGATATTTAGAATATTTTCGATTTTTTCTGTCTCTAATAAGAACCGATTTTTCGTGGAATTACATCAATTATAGTTTGTTACTTGAATATACATATAAAATCTTTATTTTTTTATTTATCGCGCTTTACTGATTCTAAATCTCTCAATATATTTTTCGGTACCTTCAAAAATAATGAAATAAAATAATGACCGTATTTATGGATAAAATTTCAATATTTTTCTTTTCTATTTTCTAATTATTTGCGGATTTTTGGCTAAAAAATACTAATACATTTTTATTATATATCTTTAAAAATAACTCATCTCTATCTTCCAAAATAACTGAATTATTGAATTAAATCACTTGTAATTAGCTGCCATTTTTAAAATTACCAGCTGATATTAACTACGTGTTAGGACCATCATTGCATACGAATATACTAGTATTTTTGTGGCGATTTAAAAAAAAAAAAATGCTTAAGTAGTTTTGGATAAATGCCGCCGCGAAAGGCGGACAAACGGATTTTTTCTATTTGTTATTCGAATTCTACATACCCGGCGGACAAACGCATTTTTTTTGGTCGATTACAAACATTCATTATTGTAAATAATAAACCAAAAATCAACTCGATCATTATATAGTTATTTTCTGTCATACAATGTCAAATCAAAATATGTGATTTGCTCTCATACTCTTGTTTTGTAAATATTTGAAAGACCCAGTGTAAGCAATTAGTTAATGTCATTTTGATATGTTTTCCACCACTCTAATATTGCGTCAAGAGTTGATTCGGATAAAATTAATACCAAGGATGCATCCATATCATACAGTCTTATTTCTCCCTTCTTAATCCAGCATTCTTTGACGACAGATGTCAGGAGGCATTTTCCCAATATGTTACTTCTTATTAATCGTACCCTCATATTGCCTAAGGTTGTTGACGTAAGTAGTTCTGTCAGTCTTCTTCCATTGCTATCGATCCTTTGACATGGAATTTGGGGTTTATAGGTAATCATTCTTTTTTCAAATTAATCTTATTTTCATTTTTGTAGTGGTGCCTTTTTTTTTTTTGCAAACATGTTAAAAACTTACAGGTTGTGTAGGTGGTTGTGCGATACATAAACAACTGAAGGGAGACATGTAATGAAACGCAAACACAACCAATTGGTGATTTTATATAAAACGGTGATATTACCCAAATAAAATAATTTTGAAACACAATTTGTTGATTTTTTGAGCTATTAAAAAATGAGTTCGTTGATATTTTTTATTACAGAAACTAAATAAATGGCTCTTAAATACAAAAATCGTATTTCTAAAGAAAGTTAATTAATGGTAAAAATTGTAAATATGTTATTTTTTATAAAATTGGAGGCTTATATTTAACTTCAGTATTATTTAAGTATTGATGCACAACGTTTAGGCTATAATGCCATTCATCTTCAGGCGCATAGAACAATTTTATCTGCAAGTAAAAATATGGTTTCTTTAAAAATAATCAATCTCATAATTATAACGTCAAATTACATAACGATACAAAATGTTTCATAACAATAAATAAAATTTATGAAGTAAAATTGCTAATAATCTATAAAAATATTAACATTAGTTACTAAAAAATAGATAAAACCAATTACAACATGAAACAAAAGAAGAAATAAAAATAATTCCACTACAAACATGAATAACTGTGGATGGAATCAGGTGATGTACTATGTTTATCAACGTTAAAATTCAATTAAAATGAAAAATGTTATTTTATAAATAAAAAAAGCAATAATTAATTTTAAAATGTGAAAATTACCTAAGAGGAGTGGGTACTTATACATACCTAAGGTACCCAGAAGCCTCATGTCTGAATAGGATGTCATAAGAGAGGGAGGGAAGGGTGATCAAATTAAAATGGCGAATCATATACTGAAATATACAATTTTTTAAATCATCTAATTACTATATGGCGTCTTGGGATCCGTCCTCTACATCCTTTACAATGCTGATATTCCTAATCATCCTGACACCTTCCTGGAAACATTTGCTGATGATACCGCCATTTTGTCATCCAATTCCGATCCTGAAGCAGTATCGCTAAATCTCCAAAAGCACCTTTCCCTTGTCAAAGACTGGTGCAATGCTTGGCGTATTAAGGTGAACGAAAGCAAATGCACTCACGTCACATTCACCCTTCGACGCAAATCCTGTCCAACGGTTAATTTTAATTCCATACCGCTTCCTTCCTCAGACACAGTCCGGTATCTCGGCTTTTTACTAGACAAAAGACTGACGTGGAACCCACATACAAGACTAAAAAGAAAAGAACTCAACCGCAGATTCGGCCAGTTATACAGACTACTAAACAGAAAATCTCATCTTACAGCTATTGTATAAGACATATTGTAAACATCTATTCTGGAGTTCTGACACTGATCAGATTCTTCTCTCATGTGCGGTGTGATTGTGGCTGTGGCGCCCTCACATAGCTTCCGCTGGCTCTCTCCAGTGATGCGGCTGAGAGGGAGGCGCTGGGATCCTTTGGATTCTGCTTGTCCTTCTACAAGTGGGGGGGGGGACAAGCCCCGTCCGGAGTTCCCGAGCTGATTGTAAATATTGTACATAGGTATGAATGTGACATGTTGTGTTTATTTATTTGTTAACATCATTTATTTGTATTTATTTTGTCTACAAATGTTGTTATTGTATACGTTTATTTATTTTGATTTTATTTCATGTAATTTGACTTTCCTTTTGTTTATATTGTAAATATTGCATGAATGAGATCCTGTAGCACTATTATTATTGTCTATTAAGACAAATTGTAATATATACGATTAAAAAAAAAAAAAAAATTACTATATGGCGAATGTCATTTATAATTTTGGTATAAGAATTCTATAATTAGTGTGTATCCTGCTGGAAATTGCAAACTTGCTGGATGTTTTTATTGATATATATTGCTTCCAATATTTTCCTTTTTTTACAGTTATTTTACATGGATAAAATTTCTGAGTTATTAAAATCAAATTGGTACTTATGTTCTCTGCTATGAGTGGATAATCCAGTGGCTTTGTTGTATTTTTTAATAGTATATTTATTCTTTGCACATGAAGATGGCATTGTAGTCGAAAATAATACTGAAGTTAAATATCATCCTCCAGCATTATTCTTAGACTTTGACATTCACCCTCAAGAATCTATACCTAATTAGTTATTATTTTTTTTTTTTTAGATTTTTAGGAAAAGCGATATTTTTGTAAATACTTAAACTGCTCCATTGCTGAATTGAAAGGACACCACTTTTATCTTAGTACTCTTTTGCTATTTCCGATGCGGCAGGGACTTAAGGAGCTCTGAAGACGGCTAGATATCGGAGGATATATGTGGGAATTAAAAAACTAACGGGCCTAAGGAGATATCCAAGATTTATGAATGACAGCTATTAGTCCTGCTGATATCAAGTTCTGTATCGGCGGGACCCCCTCCTCGTTCACTCCGGAACACAAATCATCAGAAGCGTTGTTTTCTACCCCAATATGAGGCGGCGGCCTATTTGAGAAAAAAAAAAAAAAAGATAATGCCGAAGCGTTTTGAAGATAAGCAAATATTTTTAGAGATGTTTATAGCGCTTAGCCTTTTTTGAAAAAAGGTGTAGAATTTGATTAATAAAATCAAGATTTGCCCAAATTTATTTATTTTTAATATCACATCAACATCTCGGTAAAATATAATATTCATCTAAAGATAGATACAAAATTTAAAATAGTTCGTATACATTGTCATTAATAAATACTCTTTCAACCTTGACTGACCTTAATATTTCGTATGTTTTTCACTTGGCCCGAAACAGATACCATTTCTTTCAGGAAAAACCATTCCTTTTTATTCCCGCTCTAACCAATTAGTTTCAATCCTTGCTTCCTCTACGATTTATGAAAAGAAGATGGTCAAGGGACCTTCTGATTTCATTGAGCGTTCAATGGGTAGTTTCCCTACACGACATCCGTATCATGAGAGTGCTCAGAAACGTCTTTCATTTCATACAAATAAAATTGAAACATGTAGTAGTGATGTTTCTAAGAGAAGAATAAATAATTCAATTCTAACATGAGATATGTATTTCACGATCCAAAAAGTAAATAAAACCTTCATTTTGCTAAAATTTTGTACATTACCTAAACATTAAAATGACTGTTATTAAATCGAATTATGTATGTCATTTTATAAGTTCCTTTTTAGAATGATCCAGAGGCTTTCCAAAGAAGTGGTGTAGAATTAAGCCGAAAAATAAGAATTTTGGGAGTGAAGTATATCAGATTACACTAACGGACTTGTATGGATTTGGAGCAAATCACAAATTAAACCGAATCTTTATCATTTTTTTTTCTTCAATGCTTGATGTAATATCGTTAAAGTGAACATCGAAATGATCTTTAAAATTCAACTTTCCTTGTTTTTTATTACCCACATAGGATCTTATTCCTGTTTTACAGATGTGTGTATTAGCCGGGATATTATTTTATTATAAAAAGTTATGCTTGTACATAAAGAAAAAAAATACAAATGGAGTAGGTCCAGCGGCTTTATTCAATTATTCATGAGGGATATTAATAATTTATTCGGGAGGGTCAGGCTCTAGACAAAGAATAGCGGGGATACAGATGAGCGGCCTGGAACCAGAGATAGATACCCTCCCAACGGCCTTGTCATTCTTCACGGTTTATATCCATTTGCTCCACTTCCTAGGATTTGTCTTCTTGCGAATGCACCATTTGTTTGAGTCAAATATTCAGATACCGAAAATTGACTCCATTTATTGTTGCTGTTAAAAAAGTTATCCGCTCCGGGTGCTAATTTTTTAAAAACACACCAGTTGAAAAGAGGCGGAAAATGGTTTTGAGATGTTTTGTGTTGAGGCAGTTATGCTAAAATTTAATGTAGTCCAGTTTAATAATGTAGTCTATTGTGCACTTATAATATAATACTGCAATACTTTCCAGCTTTGCCAAAATATAAATCACTAATCACTTATTATGTGCATAATCATTATAACTTCATTTAACTTATTGAACATCTAAATAGTTTGTAGAAATTATGCATATACAGCTGTACTTGCGTATGACGATATATAGTAGCAGCACGGATCCTTCAAAAGCGCTCTTGCAAACAGAAAAAAAAATGGCACTGTACAGGACAAACTACCCGGTCTGCTTGGACATGAAACTTGATAGGCATTTAAAATTTAACAATGATGGAGTTCAGTTGACCGTTGAGAAATCAGATGAGGAAGATGGTTGGGGGTGCGGTCATTAGATAGAAACAAACATTAAAACAGGTGCTATTTTAATTATGTGCCGACGTTTCGGCCTACATAACTATCATATTAGTAAGGCCGAAAGGTCGGCACATAATTAAATTAGCATTTATTTTAATGTGTGTTTCTATCTAATGACCGCTCCCCCAACCATCTTCCTCATCTAATTTAAAATTTAACAGTCATTCATCAAGCCTAAAAACGTATAGATTTAACCATCTCTTAAAGCTTCAAATCCAACTTTCAGATTGAAACTTCTTATTTACAGATGTGATATCGGATTATTCTCTTATAGAGAGCCCCGTTAGTAATCCATTCTTCAGAAAACACAAGAAATCCAGAATTTGAAAAAGACTTCTTAATGAAAATTGCTAGAAGAACTCCTTTTGAAAAAGGAAAGGCAGAAAAACTTCATCTGTTAATGCTCCTAATGTGAATTGAGTTCACATAAAAAAAGAAATTTTTTTGAATTTCCTACAATTCTTTTAATCCCACTGTTTAATGGGCTTAAAGTTCCATCTGTTCTACAGAGATGGCAAAACTGTATATAATGTAAAATTAAGACTATATTAAGGGTAGAAGTGATCCCAACACCCAGGAGGAATAACAAACCTGCAATAGCATTAAAATAAAATAAAAGATCAACAGAAAAATCCTTAAAATGTATCTAGATACAGTAAAAACAAAATTCAGAAAAATAGATTTTAGTATAACATGAAACTAAATTAGGGTTAAGAAAAAAAAAACTTCATTAAACTAGAAATTTCCTTAAAATTCCTTAGTATCAGTAGAACAAGGAAAATCCTAAAAGAGAACTTACTTATTCAGAAGAGTGAAAACAAGGAAAATGAAAAAAGAAAAAAACAAAACAAAAAATTTCTTAGGTCCATTAATAAAAGAAAGAATTAATTCTTCAGATCTATTATTATTATTAAATAATATTAAACAATAAATTATCTTTTTTTGAATTAAATAATTGTAGATTGCTTTTGCAGATTTATTGATATTATGTTTTTTGGTAAGCAAAAAAAAAAAAAAAAAAATCTATCAGAAGGAATAAAAAGAATTATAATGATGGTAAGCCTGTAGATTTATAAGAAAAGAAAAATTATCTTTTGTTCGTAAAAATAATGATGATTTTGTAAAAAAAAAATAACAAAAGACTTTAAGTGCAATAAATTTTTATCATGGAGCAATATTATATTATTTTGTTGTTTTATTTATGTTGAAAATGGCCATTGAATGTAATTTGTCTTTTGTCACACAGCTAAAAAAATGTATACATAGAGGTGTGCAATTTCTAGGTCGCTTTACAATTAAATATTTATAACAAATAAATAATATGGATGTAATTTAATAAAGTTTGTTAAAAAATTTGTCTTATTTTTTTGTGTGCAATGCACGTACAATTAATTTTACTGCTTAATTAAACAACAATATAATTAATATACATTTCTTCAAAGAATAAAACTAATTTTAACACATCCTAATTTTTTCGGCACACTATTAGATTCAGTACTGATTAAACTTCAATTTAACCAGGGATCAGTTGCAGGTCTCTAGGCTTCATAGTGCTAGCCTTCGACATTTGATATTGGCTGATTATAGATACCTCGGGATTCCTAACAGGATTCTGTGTATGACATTTCGATTACAATATATCTCGATATAATTAATGGCGATATCAAACAGCAGCGACTATAATTCGAGGATGGGAGGAACTAGTGATGGCACTCGACGCATCGGCTGCTCCCGGCATTAACATTCATCTAGTGCTGGGTGAGGTATGTTACTGTTTGTCACGGCTATGTCGCGTCATCGCGTGACAAAGACACCCAATAACGTGAAATCGTTCCCAACAGTATATCAACACTCCTGTTTGGATTAGCAATGGCTGTTATTTATGCCGCTGTGTTTATTGATGCAATTCGAAATCAATACAATTTGCGTGAAATTAAATAATGTGGAACATACTAGGACATACGGAAGATTTTTACTAGGTGGGAGGAAGTAGAATGCAATTAACAGGGTTTTCAAAAAAATGTCCGTTTCTCAAAAAAAAAAAATGTATTATTATTTATTTCATATAAAATGCAATCAATACTCATAGTATAGACCATTGTGATCTACCGGTATTAGCCATCTGCTAGTCAATTGCTCGATCCAACGCTGAAACCATTCTTTTGGGGATGGCTGTAAATGACCTCTTGGACCCCAAATTGCACTTCCATAAAATTATTTAAAAAGAAACTTGGCCGTGGTTCGAAACAAGAAGTTCTGGTGCGAGGTTGAAACTAGACGGTGGACAAGGAGTCCGAACTAACGAAGTTTTTTAAGCTTCTCTATAATTCGACGGGAAGTGTGAGCTGATTGCTGAGGAGTAAGTTCGTGAAGTATTAGTCTACAGCTCTTTTTAAACTTCCCCATGGAGAGTAAATGGCGACTACCAGTATCTTTCGACACATCACACGCCCAGTCAAATTTGGGAGTACTTGTGGACGAATTTGACCCAACAGCTTCCTCCAGAACCACATCAATATTTGCTAAGGGTCGCACGGATCCCTTCTTTATTTTCTAACGTCGAATCTCCACTGCTAAATCTTTTTTAACAAACGTCAAGCAGTGCACTGGTCAAGGCTACGTTCATCATAATATTTAATAATTTCAGCAGTTGCTTTAATAGTTGTGAATTTTTTTTCTCTAGCAATGCCTAAAAATTAAGAGAGTTTTGAGGTTATGAGTAAAAATTTCGTTGGACACTGCCATATTTCTTTTTTGAAACAATAACTAAACTGAGGCATTTTTTTTTTTTTTTAAAGACCAATGGGATAAAACAAGCTTAGAGAAAGCTGTGAACGGATTATTATGTTTTGGTAAGTATTAAATTGAATTAAAATATTAACAGAACCTCGAAATCTTGAATTTGATAAAGCGGTATTTATTTTTTTTTACCCACAAAATTATAAGGTATATTTCCTAACACTGTTAATATATGTTTGTTTATAAAGAAAGCCAACCAACAGACAATACTGGTTCTTTCTAAATGAAAATCTGACCATATTTTATCGATTTGACTATGTCTTATAAACTTCACAATGATTGACTGCACATTTACTATTTAAATACATACATATCTTGTCCGTAGAAAGAACCGCAAATCCCACGTATATCACATTTATTTATTTTTATAAATGTATCCACCCATATATGTGTATAATATATAAATGTTTATATATATATATATATATATATATATATATATATATATTTATGTATAAAATAAATTATATATAAGTATATAACCTTATATCCGTCACACTGACTCGCGGAAAAAATGACACATTCACAATTAACCGTAAGAGTGATAACCATATGAAAAGGCGAATCATATTTTTAAAATCTGGTTTTAATCTGTTCTGTGATTTGCGAGATGGCCTCCACAAGAGAAGTTCTCATATCTTAATTCCTCTGAGCCCCTTCGGCTATCTGATTTCCACTTTTATCTACGTAATTGGTAATTTGATTATTTTCTCTTACTCTCCATGTTTAAAATCTTAAATAATAGGTAACCGAAAAAATACACAGTTCACATGGTTGAGTACTGCTCGAAAGTACCAATTTGTGACAGTATTTAAAGCTTTTACTCATAAGTTTGTACTATTGATCGCATAAAACTATCTTACATCCACAACAGTTTGTTCAATGTAACATCACAATTACCCTACTGAGTATGTACAGAAACGTTAGTAGCTAGCGTTACCATCTCAGTCACGATGAGCCTAGCCAAGCATATCCCTCCGTTCGCAATGCGTGCATGTTCCCTCCTGATATATGCGGCACGATCCCATCCATCAAACACAATATACAATCTAATGTTTGTTCTAGGGTTTGCGCTACGGATTTAATGCCTCGTCGAGGGAGTTATTTTGCCTCTCTACACCCTATTCGAGTTTCCTAAGAAAAATTGTAAAACATGCTAAGTAATTTCAGATTTTGAAATAACCATTTTAAGTAAATAATTTTAAAAATGATGATTTGCGGCCTATTTAAGTAATTTAAAGTAAAAATTCCAGATGCTTATGTGCACTGCACATCGCTAGGCTTAAGTAGGTTGTAACTATAATTATCTGTTGACAAAAACAAAACAAAAATTAACTCTTTTTAACACAACTGTATCATTGCAAAATTAAATAAAAGAGAGCATAATGTCGTTATATTTTGTAGTCACAACTGACCAGCCTAAAACTGCGAAAATAAGATGCTTAAGTGGGTGACAAAGGATATCCAGAACGCGCAAAGAAGAAGACAAATTACCATTTTTGTATATTTTCTTTTGTGTGCCTTGAGTCTAGTACGTCCGCCAAACTATCACAGAATGGGAGGTGACAGTTTATTTTTATTAAATAATCATACCAACATCTTAAGGTTTTCGGAAATAAGGTACTACGTAAAATCATTGGTCCAAAGAGAGATGAGGCCCCTGGAGAGTTTAGAAGATAGCATCGCGTATACTCAAATGGGTGTGTAAAGTTGTTGGGCTCAGTGAAGAACGAATTCCGAAAAAGTTGGTATTCACTGAACTAATCGGTAGGCGTCTGAAAGGTAGGCCGAAGCGTCAATGGGAGTATTGTGATAAGTCTGATCTTGGGGGCTTAGGCTTCAACTGTGATCATTGGAAGAATTTGTGTAGGCAGTATTTTGTGGTGTGTGCATCAAACCTTCGGGTCCGGTAGGCCTATCATTATTATTATTATTATCAAATCAAAATACTGCATTACGGCTTTTGTAACTAAAAAGTTTGAGGAAAAAACAGCCAAAATGTTTGGTGGAAAAATAACTATAAAAATTACACTTGTCCATTTCACCAACTCTGGACGTATTCATTAAGAATGAAAATATCGCAAAAAGGTTTGGAACTTTAATATGGCTAATGTAGCACACTCCCGTCGGAAGTGAAAGGTTTAGGATCTTCCTTTCAGGAATAAAAAAAAAAAAAAAACTTGTGGGGTTTCAAATGATGCTTACATCCCTCATGGCGTGTGGGGTAAAATTTCATGTTTTCAGCTCATATAATAGTGTTCAATAACATGATAATAATTTAATATTATGAAATTATTAAATAATTCGATCTCCAAATTTTTTTTTTCTTGTCATAGGTTAGATACAGTATTAACTACACGAGTTTTCCTAATAATATTGCCTTTTATGCCATAATAAATAAAAATTTATGATATATAAAAATATTTACTCATCTATAAATAAAATAAAGCTTCCAACATATGTGTTGGTCAGACATACAAAATATTATCTAGGGTAGTGTAAGGAATCCATTTTAGCTTTGTTCATATTAATTTTGACCCGTCCTCCTTTTCAAGAACAATCTGGTGTCTAGGATTTCTCCTTGACAAATGGCGAATATGGAACCCACATGCTTAACTTGAAAGACAAGAGACAATAGCTTCACCAAAGATTTAATCTAATTTGAAGATTATATATATGTTATTCTTTAGGGATCCAGTCCCGAAAATTATACTTCTTAATTGCTGATCTCAATAAAGTACATGATTCATCGATATAAAACAACAACTTAAATGAAACTTATCTTGATCTGCTTTAACTCTACGAGACAGCTAATTTTTCAACATCAACCCATCCAATTTCTTTAATACTTAATATTGGAAACAGTAGTCAATGTTCCTACCATGTCACCAAAACATATTCTACATCATGATCTTAATTTTCCATTGCTTTTAAACGATTATTTCTAAAATCCTCAAAGCTCCATACATTCCAACTCTAACCTGCTTGTTTTAGTCCTTATTTCCTAATTATCATCCGAAGTATCTGAATCAGTTTAAGATGGCCGTGAAACCATCGATTTATTATTTTTTCGGAACTCTACCAGTTATTTTTCTTATTATAGTTGCAAATTTCAATAAATAAATATATATTTTTGAATATTAGGTATTCTGTAGGTATTCCTCTTCATATATTATTACGATTGGAGGTAAGTGGCCATTGACCGCAGCCGTCAGTGACCCAGTTCGGGAGATTATTAGGAAGGAGCCCATAGAGAAGAAGGGCTGAAGGAGGCGGTAACAACTGGCCCTGAGAGCCCTCCAAGGGCTCACTAGGGACAAGTGTGAGAACTTGAACAGCCTCCGAAGTGGCTTGTCTTGTCCTCACTCATTACTGTCCCAGCTCTGGTCCGTCATCGTCGCATTGATTCGCTAACGGCTATCTTGGGTGTCCTTCAGAACTCTCCTAGTCTTATAGTCACTTAGGTCCTTCTTCCTTAGAGCTACTTCATAGGGTATATATCCAAGCATTTTACCTGACATATACGCAGGGGTGTAAATAAGGTTAATGCAACCGATGCATTAGGGCACAGTTCACAAGCTCTTGTTGTGGTAAGAAAACTTAAAAAACAATACTTTCCCTTACTATATTTTTCGTAAGTGAAAATAAACTCAGGTGTGACACACGATTTTCACTTACCTCCGTTGTTATAATCTATTTATGAGTATTTTAATCCGTAGATTAAAAAAGTTAAACAAATAATGTTTTTTTTAATATATATTTATTGATTTTTACAACTGTTTATACAAGTAAAAGAGCTAAAATTACAAATATGGCCTGAAATAGTCTTGTAATGAAGCTACCCAGTGTTAGCACTTCAATCATTATTTTGGGTAGCACTGTAATGTTTATTTTATTAACAGGTAATCGAGGCCACGGTCTTTTCAGGCGCCTCGGATGATTATCGGGACGAGAGGTAGATGAGAGTTTACGGACAAGCAGGTTTGTGTGGGCTGGTAGTTTGGAATTAGAGGGGGTGTAATAGAATTTGGGCGAAGTCTGCAACTAGTGGGCTATTGAGGTCTCTATGGATGATTTTATTAGTAACAAAATAAGGAGCATTAAGGATTTTTCGTAGGATTTTAGATTGCAAGGATTGGATGCGGGAGGAATTTGACAGTTTAGTAGAGTTCCTTAGCTCAATGCCCAATAGGTCTAAGAATGGTTATATAAATCAGTTTTTTTTTTTTTGTAAATAAGGAGATTTGATCGTTTGTCAAGTAAGTGTTGTATCGGTATCTACGAGCAGTTTCTTTTCGTTTGTCTTGTATGTGTGAAATGATTAAATACTTTTAATTTCGATGAAAACATGTGTTTTATTAAATAAACTATTATATTATTGTCCAGAAGGATCAGTTAGTTCTATCGAATATTCATTACTCTCCATTAACTTTTAAAATTGTGTATATAGGATAATATTTTTTCGAAAATCTTAAGCTTTCCAACGGTATATTATTCATCTTTATTTCTATTCGAATGTTCAAAAAGACAAACAATGTATCAAAAAAATGTGTTTGCTTTTTTCTCCTTTAGTTGGATATCGAATACGTTCATATAATACATATATATGTTATTTATTAATTGTAAAAAGATGATATAGATTTTTTTAATCTACAAATTGAACGAAGCCAAATGTAAACATGTAACATTCACTCTAGACGAAAATCCTGTCCGCCAGTTTATTTCAACTCATTACCAATTCCTCCTTGAGATGCAGTCCGATATCTTGGCTTACTATAAGACAAAAGACTGACGTGCAACCCACATACAAGACTTAAAAGAAAAGAACTCAATCGACGATTCGGACAGTTATACAGACTATTAAACAGAAAATCTGAACTTACAGTTGTGAACAAATTATTAATTTATAAGACAATACTGAAGCATATCTAGACCTTCAGACTTGAACTGTGGGGGACAGCTAAACGTTTTAACATTAAACGCATTCAATACTTTCAATCCAAAGTCCTCCGAACAATACTAAATGCTCCTTATTATGTTTCCAACTGTACCTTGCACCACGAGCTTAATGTTCTATTTATTTCAGACCTAATCCTTCCAAATTTTCCAAATTCCACCAGTACCTCATTCATCATGCTAATCCTCTAGCTCAATCCCTATCCAGCTCCACTCATCCATACAACCCACCTAGAAGGTTGAAACGGCAGTGGCTCCGCGACGTCTTGTAAATATGTATATATTGGAGTTCTACCACTGGCTGGATTCTCCACTCAATGTGATGTATGTATGTAGGTATGAGTGATTTATAGACTTTCTCATCATTTTATTGATTCATTATTGTATATATATATATATATATATATATATATATATATATATATATATATATATATATATATATATATATATATTATTATTGTAATTTTATTTCTGTGTAAATATTGTACGAATTTAGTATGTATGTATGTTCACCACTATTATTGATGTCCAAATTGTGACATATTGTAATAATACTCAATAAAAAAAATTGTTTTTGTTGAAAAATCTACTAATTTAATGGTTCTTTGGAAGTAGAAAATTTACAATATCGGCATTTAGGCAACGTCAGACTATTTCAATCAGAATGAAAACTACACTATCATAATACATTCATACATTATTTACAAAACAATAAATTTATAAATAAAATAAAGAATTAATTAAAGTATGTAAAAACTCTAGACGTCACTCATACCTATGTACAATCCTCAAACATACAGAACATGAGTGGAGAATCTGTCCAATGCTAGAGCTCCACTATACATATTTACAAGAGGTTTCGGGGCGACTGCCGTTTCAACTTTCTACGGGGAAGGATGGTAAGGATGTGTGGAGCTTGATATTAGGGATTGAGCTTGAGGATTGGTGAGATGGATAAGGTTTTGATGGAATTTAGAGAATTTTGATGGGATAAGGTCTCAAATAAATGGAATATTTAGGTCGTGGTGTAAGGTATGGTTGGTGACATAATAAGAAGCATTTACTATTGCTCGGAAGACTTTGGATTGAATGCGTTTGATGTTAGAAAATTGAGCAGTCCCCCCACAGTTCATGTCAATAGGTCCAGATATGTTTTAGTACTGTCTTGTAAATAAGCAATTTGTTTTCAAAAGAATGTGTAGCTTTTCTGTTTAAGAGTCTGTATAATTGGCCAAATCGTCGGTTAAGTTCTTGTCCTATAAGTTTAGTATGCGGGTTCCAAGTAAGTATTTTGTTTAGACGAATTAAATAAATTAAATATAATGAAAAAATTCAAAGTTCATACTTAAATACACCAATATCAGGACAGAGGACTGCATTCTAGACTTCTCTCGCTTCTCGTGGAGGGAACAAGCAGGACTTAATGAGATCTCAGATCTTCTCTCTCTCTCTCAACGCGTTACTGATATTGAGAACCATTAATTGAGAAAATAATGAGAATATTATATTGAGCGTTGTATCTAGGAACACACAAGAAATACCTTCCTGAGAAAGGAGAATAGCTTTAAACAATACTATTTTGTTATTACCATTACCATAATCTTCCATGTTTGTAAGTATGTAAGATGATATTTACTAAAAATAATTTCTAATCATCACTTTCCCACGGTATATTTACTACTTAATACAGATAGATAAATAACGGAAAGAAATATTTCGCTCCCCATGATGTACATATTTCACATTAATTTAGGGGTGATTCACATGGCTGATTATTATTCTGATAGGCAGAGGGTGGTTGGGATGGTGAGACTATCTGGCCAACTGGTACTCAGCTTTTTAGCCGATACCGGCCTGATATATAGCCGGGCCAAATACCCCCGAAAATTAGACCCGACCCCTCCTGTTGGAGGGGAAAGCACTGGCGCAAGATCCTATCCACGACAAATTCTGTCATCACGGAAAATCTTTTCTTCAGTGATCTCAGATAGACGTGCACGGCATGGAAAACCCAATGGCCCTGTTATCTGATACATCTACTCTATTGGATAGCTTCGATTTATGTGGAAATCGGAAACATAACCATCCAACTCGTTATAATTTAGTTGTTCATTGTATTTTAAATGGTTCATCACGAATTGTATGCGTTTTCGTTATGATATAGCTTAAAAAAATTTGAAAAAAAAAAAACTTAATTCGAGAAACACTATAGTAGGTATAATTCATATATTATGCATATGGACTATATATTACTTTAGGAATTTTAAAGGTTTATGGTTATTTGACTGGAACTTTAGACTAATTATTAGTTCCTCTTATTTTACTTTGTACGTAATGTTATTAAGGTAATAAACATATCTATGCGCAACAATATGGATTGCTTTTAATTTATAAGTATTTCTTGTTTAACATAACTTAATTCTACTGCGGCTAATCAGACGAAGCTATAGTGGGGTTTGATTGCTAGTTTTCTTAATTTATTTCTATCCACGGTTAATTTGGATACGGATCATTAACGATTATGTGACATCTCACAGGCTCGGAACCACTTTTTTAGGTCTCATTCGAAGAACGGTATAAACACGTTTTGTTTTTTACACCCGTTAAAAATTCTTGAGCAATCTGACAGTTTTGAACCGTGACCTCGGGGATAGATGGCTGTTATGCTAGTCACTACTCCATACGGGATCCCTATTTTATCAGTAATTATCTTAAATGATTTTACAATATATTTTCTTTTCATTACAGGATCTATTGAATGTTAATTTTTTATAAGTTTGTGTATGATTATTTCGAAATTATACCATTTAAAACTGCTTAATTTTACCTTTCCATCAAATATGTTTGATAAAAATTAACTATATTATAAAGAAACAGTTTGAGTCGAATATTGTGGTCGAAAGTCTTAAGCCTGCTTGAGAACTTTCACGATGTCAGCCCTAATGAAGGCCCACAGTGTAGGCCGAAACGTCGGCCTACCTGAAATAAATTTATGTTATCAATGTATATTACTTGATGACCGCACCCTCAACAAAGTTCTCCGTCATAAATGAGAGTAAACTCTTTACGACCAACAATAGCTACATTATTACAAATTAACCAACTAATCTACATCTCTGACAAAAGTAGGCAGATGGAGATATGCATTATTCTATATAAATTCATTATCTAACTGAGGTTCCAATACAAGAGATTTTCTATATTCTGCATTCATTTTTACTTTCACTTACTATATATAGTAAGGGGAAGTATTGCGATCGTGAAAATTTTCGAATTCCAGTTTTCAACGGAAATACACGTTTTAGGGTCCCCTGAGTCCAAATAACCAAGTCCCGCAAAAATGTCTGTGTGTGTGTGTGTGTGTGTGTGTGTGTGTGTGTGTTGTGTGTCTGTGTGTGGTAACTCCCGGGCGGAAAACGGTAAGTCCTATGAAACTGAAATTTCATATTTAAGACAACTATACGCCCGAGACGTGACAAAACTTTTTTCATCAAAATGAGCCTACCAGAAGAGGCAGTTTATATCATGCATTTTTCACCTTTTTTCGATTTTCTCAAAAACGGTTCCGACGATTTTGATTAAACTCGCTATATCGATGTAAAATTTAATGGGCTTTAATATCATGTAGGTTTTATTAAGATAAAAATGATCTGACAGTGCTTAAATGCCGATATTTTAAATTTTCTTCCCCTAAAGTACCTTTAATTTTGTAGATTCAATAATAATAACTAGATTATCTTGTTAACGCTGATGAAAAACTGGTAAATATATAAATTGAATAAATTCGATACCCAACTAAAGGAAAAAACAGAAAAAATATTTTTTTAATGCAATTTTTCATTTTTGAACATAAGAGCAGTAATATACATGTATGATATACCATTGGAAAGCTAAAGATTTTAGAAAAATTATCATCTCATACACAAGCTTTTAAAAGTTAATAGAGAGTGATGAAATGAACATAAAACTAACTGATTATTTTAGATAATAATTTTTTTTTTATTTCTTTTATTCGTATATATTACAATTTGTCATAATAGACAATAATAATAGTGCTACAGGATCTCATTCATACAATATTTACAATATAAACAAAAGGAAAGTCAAATTACATAAAATAAAATCAAAATAAATAAACGTATACATTAACAAAATTAAGTAGACAAAATAAATACAAATAAATGAAGTTAACAAATAAATAAACAAAACATGTCACTTTCATACCTATGTACAATATTTACAATCAGCTCGGGAACCCCGGACGGGGCTTGTCCCCCCACTTGTGGAAGGACAAGCAGAGCCCAAAGGATCCCAGCGCCTCCCTCTCAGCCGCATCACTGGTAAGAGCCAGCGGAAGCTAAGTGACAATCACACCGCACTTGAGAGGAGAATCTGACCAGTGTCAGAACTCCAGCATACGTATTTACAATATATCTCGGGGCCACTGCCGTTTCAACCTTCTAGGTGGGTTGTATGGATGAGTGGAGCTGGATAGGGATCGTGCTAAAGGATTAGGATGATGAATGAGGTTCTGATGGAATTTGGAAAATTTAGATGGAATTAGGTCTGAAATAAATGGAACATTAAGGTCGTGGTGCAAGGTATAGTTGGATACATAATAAGGAGCATTCACTATTATTCGGAGGACTTTGGATTGAAAGGATTGAATGCGTTTGATGTTAGAACGTTTAGCTGTCCCCCACAGTTCAAGTCCGTAGGTCCAGATGGGCTTCAGTATTGTCTTATAAATTAATAATTTGTTCACAACTGTAAGTTCAGATTTTCTGTTTAATAGTCTGTATAACTGTCCGAATCGTCGATTGAGTTCTTTTCTTTTAAGTCTTGTATGTGGGTTGCACGTCAGTCTTTTGTCTAGTAGTAAGCCAAGATAGCGGACTGTATCTGAAAGGAGGAATAGGAAGGGAATTGAAGTAAACTGGCGGACAGGAGTTTCGTCGAAGAGTGAAGGTTACGTGTTTGCATTTGGCCTCGTTCACCTTTATGCGCCAAGCACCACACCAGTCTTCGATAAGACAAAGGTGTCTTTGCAGGATTAAGGATGCTGTTTCGGGATCGGAACTGGATGATAGGATGGCGGTGTCGTCTGCAAATGTTGCCAGAAAGGTGTCAGGATGATTAGGAATATCAGCGGTGTAAAGGATGTAGAGAACGGGTCCCAGGACGCTGCCCTGAGGAACACCGGCCTCAACGGGATAAAAGTTGGAAAATTCTTCACCACAGCGAACTTGAAAGGAGCGGTTTGAGAGATAGGATCTTAGAATGAGGTAGAGAGACTGGGGTAAATGCGTTTTAAGCTTGAAGAGTAATCCAGCGTGCCATACCCGGTCAAAAGCTTGCGCTATGTCCAGAAACGCACCAGAACAATACTCTTTGCATTCGAGGGCTGAGGAAATATGGTCTACAACTCGGAGTCCTTGTTGAACAGTGGAATGATGAGAACGGAAACCAAACTGGTGGGAAGGAAGGTTGTGAGATTCTAATATAGGCAGGATTCGTTTTAGAAGGAGCTTTTCGAAGATTTTTGAGAGGATGGGGAGTAGACTAATAGGTCTGTAGGATGAAGTGTTACTGGAAGGTTCACCTGGTTTTAGGAATAGAATGATTGTGAAATGTTTCCATAAGAGAGGAAAATAGGTGGTGCGAAGGATGCAGTTGTAGATGTATGTAAGAAAAATAATGGCTTTCTGGGGAAGTTGTCGCAGGATCTGGGAGGTAAGGAGATCGTGTCCAGGAGATTTACGAAGGGTCAGTTTTTGAAGAAGATATTTCACCTCAGATGGATTAATAGCTTTAGGAGGTAGGGAAAGAGGTATTGGTGACAAAAGGAATTCTTGAACTGTTGTGGTATGATTTCTGTCGGATTTCGGGTGAGGAGTGAATACTTTGGAGAGGTGTGTGGCGAATTCCTCGGCTTTATCTTCATCAGACGCAGCCCAGGAGTCATCACCACGCCGGAGAGGATGAGAAACTTTGTGGTATTTTAGGATCTTTTTGGTCACATTCCACAGGGAATTATCTTGAGCTGATAGAGAGGAGAGGTAGGAATTTAAGGACTGTGAACGGAAGGTCGCCAACTCCCGCTTTAATTGTCTACAATAAAAGTTATAGGAGCGGCGATCTGTTGGGTGTCGGGTTCTTTGCCATAATGATCTGGCTCGGCGTTTTGCATGGATGAGGTCAGCTAGGTGTTGAGGTAAATGGTTTTGCTGGGGAGTTCTATTGGAGTGCTTAGGAGAGGAGGCAGTCCAGACAGCTTGCTGAATGGCGGTAGTAAAGGAGTAGACGGAATCATCAAGGTCATCCGGTGTTTTGAGGGTCACACTGAGGTCAATATTATCGGTGAGGATTTGGCGGAAGAGGTTCCAGTTGACAGGGCCTCGGATAAATGATGGTGGAATGGGTTTCGGAATAGGAGTTAGGGATACTTTAAGGATCAGTGGACTATGGTCAGAGGATAGTTCATCAAGGCGAGTTACGGAATATTTCAGGGAGCCTAATCCGCTGTGGATAAAAAAGTCGAGGATATCTGGATTTCGGTTAGGATCTGTTGGCCAGTAGGTAGGGGAGTCAGGAGGTAGGAGGTTAAAATTTCGGGAATTCAGAGCAGTCAGCAAATTTCTTCCACGAGAATTCGTGGTTCTAGAACCCCACTGCTGGTGCTTGGCGTTTAGATCTCCTCCCAGAATAAAATGATTTCCTAGGGAATCCAGGAAGGATGCAAATTCGGTGTTGGAAATGGATTGTTTTGGGAGGGCAATATGCTGATGTAATAGTTACCGGATAGGAAAAAGTCTTGATTACTATTGCTGTGGCTTGCAGGAAATCATAGGTAGGAAGTGGAAGTAAGTGATGAGAGAGGGATTGGTGGACAATGATAGCAGAACCGGCATGAGCTTTGCCGTCTGGGTGGTCTGTCCGGTATGTTATGTACTGCGGTATTTTGAAAAGCTTTTTAGTGGTTAGTCTAGTTTCAGTAATAAGTGCAACGTCAATTGTTTTGTCTTGCAACAACGCTGTCAGTTCGTCAGTGTGATTTCTAACACCATTCGCATTCCAAAGGAGAATGGATAAGGAATTAGGTGAGGTCATTTATGGTTTTTGTAAGGCAGGAATGAGATTTGATACTAGATTTGTAAGGAGTGATATAAGCGGCATAACAAGAGATTTGATTTCGGAGATGAACGATGTCATTAGACTGGTAAGATCTGTGACGTTTGATGGTGGAGGGATATGAGAAATTTGATGTTGAGGAGTTTTTTGAAGATTAGGTAAACTTTGAGGGATAGATTGTTGTACAATAGATTGAGAATGTTGAGGAAAACGTTGTTCCGGCAGTGCCTCGACTTCATGACTCTGGTTTCCACCTCCAAGCAAGTGGGCAAATGACACATTAGAATTTACAAGTTTAGATGGTTCTCTTCTGCTTCTGATTGGTATAGCTGTTTCATTCGGATCCTGAGGTTTTTGGTATCTGGTTCTGAGTTTCTTGTAGATTTCGCATCCCTTGTAGTTAGCCGGGTGGTCCTTGAGGCACAGGGCACATACAGCGGGTGTTGATCTAGATCTTGTACAATCTTCTGATTTATGCTGTTCACCGCATTTCACACAGCGTGGTATGTGATGGCAATAACTTTTGGTATGACCATATGCCTGACAGTTATGACACTGAACTATTTCTTTCTTTGTGTAAGGTTTTTCAACTTTTACACGGGTATAGTACAGTCTACTGAGGTCATAGATTTTTTCGACTCCTGCTGATGGTTCCAAGTCCACGAAGAATAGAGGCAGTGGACTTTTATCTTTTAGAACGTTGGTGACTTGCCTCACTTGGAATCCTAATTCTGTCAGTTCTTCTTTGATAGCTTCAACGGGTGTTGAGGAATGTAGGTTTCTGATTACGACCCTTAATGCTCTCTCCTGGCGCAGCTGATAAGTATGAAAGTCAGCTTTGGTCTCAGTCAGATATTTTACAATCTTTCTGTAGGTTTCAGCAGTAGTCGGAGATATTTTAGTATCATTGGTTCTACTTATACAATAATAACTATTAGGATCAGTTACTTTGTTTAAATGCGCACACATCAGTTTAAAATTTTTAATATTTTTAACAAATATTGGTGGAGGTAGTGGTTCCCTGGGTATAGGAGAAGATTCCATGGTTTCTTTTTCATTTTGGAGGATCTCAAATGGATTCGGTGTAAAAAACGGGGATTCATCGGTTATTCCTTGTGATGATGTGCTGGGCTGTGGTTCAGATCCTAATGAGGTAGCTGACGCGGTCGCTGGTGGAATCATTTTTTTATTTTGTTCTCGGCGAGGTCTCTGTTTTGTGGGAGACGAGTTAGAACCTGCAGATCTAGATCTTTTACTTGCGGACTTTGAGGACATGACTTGATGAAAATATCTCATTGATTAAGAAAATAATAATAATAAATAAATAATGAGATAAAAATTAAAGATAAAAGAAAGATAAGTTAAAGAAAAGCAAGCCCGAGCTTGCCGAGCTAGCGGCAATCAGCTGATCAGTGACCCTCCTTTCACTTTTTCGTGATTGTACAAAGTAAATTATAACTTTGCTTACCGAAATTTCTCCAATATTCACTGCCGTAGTATTCCTGAGGTCTAGTGATGTTCTCCAGACTGAATTCAAGCGAATTCCTACTGAAAAAAGCAAAAATCTGAGAGACGATGTAACGTATGACTGTTATCATCGAGCGCATCAGCTGATTTTTTAGATAATAATATAATAGATTTTTGAATCAAACACATGTTTCTATAGAAATTTAATTTAATTTATTATTTTCACTTACTATATATAGTAAGGGGAAGTATTGCGATCGTGAAAATTTTCGAATTCCAGTTTTCAACGGAAATACACGTTTTAGGGTCCCCTGAGTCCAAATAACCAAGTCCCGCAAAAAGGTCTGTGTGTGTGTGTGTCTGTGTGTGTCTGTGTGTGTGTGTGTGTGTGGTAACTCCCGGGCGGAAACGGTAAGTCCTATGAAACTGAAATTTCATATTTAAGACAACTATACGCCAGAGACGTGACAAAACTTTTTCATCAAAATGAGCCTACCAGAAGAGGCAGTTTATATCATGCATTTTTCACCTTTTTTCGATTTTCTCAAAAAACGGTTCCGACGATTTTGATTAAACTCGCTATATCGATGTAAAATTTAATGGGCTTTAATATCATGTAGGTTTTATTAAGATAAAAATGGTCTGACAGGGCTTAAATGCCGATATTTTAAATTTTCTTCTTCTAAAGTACCTTTAATTTTGTAGATTCAATTATAATAACTAGATTATCTTGTTATCGCTGATGAAAAACTGGTAAATATATAAATTGAATAAATTCGATACCCAACTAAAGGAGAAAACAGAAAAAATATTTTTTTAATGCAATTTTTCATTTTTGAACATAAGAGCAGTAATATACATGTATGATATACCGTTGGAAAGCTAAAGATTTTAGAAAAATTATCATCTCATACACAAGCTTTTAAAAGTTAATAGAGAGTGATGAAATGAACATAAAACTAACTGATTATTTTAGATAATAATATAATAGATTTTTGAATCAAATTCATCTTTCTATAGAAATTTAATTTATTTAATTCTTTAATAGTTTCACGTATTTTTAACTCTAACTCTATTTGAAAATTCTTTCATTGATTTTTGAAATTGATGTAAGTGAAAGTCGTGTGTTGCCCGCACCAGATTTTTAGAATTCTACTTTGGTTGAAGTTGACTTCAAGTAGAATCTTATATTAATGTATTTGTTTCTAGTAGCTAACTGGAAACTATTTTGGAAATCATCGTCTCAATTATGTTCGTGATACATGCTCAGAATCTTGATGGTTACTTTTTGAGACTCAGATCAATTGCTTCAATAATGGTCTTCCGGTTCATGGTTAAGGTCGCATTATGGTCTTCAACCTTCCGATCGAAATGAAACAATTTTGATTAGTCCTTGAAATATTTTGGGTTCTGAGAGGTCATCCACACGCCAATTAAACTGATATTTCACCAGTATTATTTTTGAGTACCTCCAGAATAATGACCATTTTTAATCCTTGTGTCTTGTTGTGAGAGGAAAATGCTATATTGTAAATCCCATCTTTATGAAATGATATACGTCTTGGCGTATATCGTAACATCCTGCATTGTCCAAACAAATAAAGTTTAAGATATCTAGTGCCTAATAAGATTAGTACTGTAAGTGGACTGCAGACTATAATTTTTCTCTTGACTGCATCTGAGAAACTTTTCCATAAATATAGGCTCTGGAAAAGCGCCAGGGCTTTTACTACATGAGACGCTTGAGCTCTTTAATGGCCCTTATTCAGATTTACTGAATCTAGCCCTTTACATACTAAACGCTGGATCATGGCTTCAGTATCAACGTTATTATTATGATACGGAGCTAATATGGAACGCACCCCTTACCGGTTCATAGATCTTGATATAAAATCATGATAGACCTGCATTTTCTATATTTTTTTATAGATATTTAAAGCATAATTGTAGACTCAACTGAAAGCCAACGGTGGACGTGACTTCAAAGAATAAAGGTGTAAAAATGATTAAATTTCTAGCAATAACATGGAAAACTTAAGAAATTAACAGCTTTCCTTTATACGGTAAATCAATCGTTCCTCATTTTTAGAACCGTAATACGATCTCATTGTCAGACTTGAATTTTTTATTTGAATGTGAGATATTCAAAAGTATAATAAGGTTAAAAACAATGCACTTCTTGTGCTTTTTTTTTTTTCAACCTAGAGGTCTAATAGCTTTATATATATATAAAAAGGAATGAACTGAAGAAGCGTTATAAATTGTAATGATTAGAAATTATTTTTAGGAAATATCTTCTTACCGTAGACGCTTGTGGTCATTGAAAGAATAAAATAGTATTGTAGAAAATAATTCTCCTTTCTCCGGAAGGAATTTCTTGTATGTTCCTAGATAACAACGATCAATAGAATATGGAATAAAAGTGATTTTCTCACTCAGTGGTTTTGAATATCAGTGACCCAGAATGATAGAGATCATGATAAGAGCTGAGATCTCAATGTGTCCTGTTTTTTCCGTCCAGGAGGAGGAAGACAAGTCTGGAATACAGTCCCCTGTTCTGATATGGATGTATTTAAGTATGAACTTTCTAACTATGAATGTTTTTCGTTATATTTACTTAATTCTATTCAACCTTTCGTTTTTCTGTTTATTATTAAATTTACTCATGTTTTTTGTAAAAATGTTAAGAATGAACCAGCTAATCTTTATTAAGTCACTTAATTGAGCCAAATTGTAATATTACTCATCAAAAGAAGAAACTTGTGAAGAAATTGTGTGTGTTTGTAAAACTTTAAAAAGAGTATATACACTATATAGTAGTATTGAAGAGGTATTAAGTACTTAATTTTTATTTTGATGTAGTAATTTAGTCAGCCAAGAAAATAAGAATAAAGACTGAAGATCTTGTATTCAACTGAGATAATTACTAGTTGTCTGTATGTGACTCCTAACTACAGGTAACTTGCTTGTAAACGAATTTAGTTAAGGCAATGTTCCAAACAATTTATTCTTTTTGTCGAAATTGCGTATAAAGTAACTAAAAATCAAACGTCTATTACTCATTACAACACAAACTCTTAAAGTTCATACTTTCTATATATACATATTATTATTTCTTTAATTATTTATTTAATTCAAATTAATATTATTTACTTACTTTACAAAAACCCTTAATATTTTTATCCTTTTCTTTTTAACGATAAATGAGAAGTCCATTTAATGTTCTTCAAGTTCATTTAGTCTTTCCGAAGTCAGTTTTCTAAAATGTGTTATTCAATGTTTGCAATCATACTTCAGTCTTTGCGAAGTCTAGGGTGGTCAAGAGTACATTTATGAATTTCAATAATTTTAGTTTAATTTTATTAGAACTTGATCGTAATATTTTTAACAGAAAACTTTTATTCAGTTTTAAGCATTTCGTCTATTAGATAAAATTAGAAGGATATAGTGAATGGAATATTTCTCCCTCGGACTAAATCCCGCAAAAGGAGACCCTCCCTAAGACCCCTCACGTTCCCAGGATGACTGTAATAGAATGTGGCCAATGCTAACCTGTCCCCGATGAGACATGTTATAAATGATGGAATGGCTATCAAGATGGTATCGGTTGACGGGGCAACAATAGCTCCTGATGGATAGGCGAGGTACCCAGGGGACCTCCGAAGAGGATTAAGACCTCCTGCAGGGTATGGAGTATTCCCATCTAATGGCTGGAGGTTCATTCCGCTCAAACCTATTGATTACATGCTCGGGGATTGGCAGGATGGATTGACTCCAGAGCAAGGAGGTAATATGTTTTACTTCCATAGCGAGTGTTCATATCTATAGCTAAAGCGAGAATATGTAACTAAAATCAATAGATATGATTTATTTATGAAATATTATTACGGATGAAATGGCTTATTTAGGATTTATAAATGAAATATTATATGGATAAAATATTATTCCATTTACCAAACTAAATAACAATATTTGCTTTTCATATTCTGTTGATAATAAAGATGTTGTATGTGTAATTTTGTGTAATTTCATATGTGTAATGTTGTTAAAGACTATGTTGATAGCATTCCTAGCAAGGCCAATAAATGCTTATCTTTATATTTCGTCATTCCAAAGATTTCAATGTTTCCACTATCACGATTAATTACATTTCAATAGTCCGTCCAGTATTGCAGTGTAGTTCAATTATTTCGTCTCCTTATTATTGGTCTACAAAACGCAAATTAAATTACTTGAGAGATTACATAATATTTTTTTAAGGCTGGTAAAATGTTTGATTGGAATTCCCTATCATGATATATCACTAGATGATTTAATGCTTAGTTCAAACCTGACAACACTAGAATCCAGGCGAAATAAATTTGACCTATAATATTCTTGTATATAATTATTAAGGGCTTGATTAATTTCGCTGATTTAGAACAAATTAACTTCCACATATCGAAAATTACTACCCGACCATGCCCCCTTTTTTTACTCCTCTAACTACCACTAATTATCTTTATCATTCTCCTGTTAATATATTTCAATGACAGGGAAATAAAATATGTTATTGATTTCCTTAATGTTAATTTACCAAATTAAAAAAGTTTTTATACCCTGCAATTTGCCTACGACCAAGTAATAATAACGAATGACAATGAATATGCCAACTATATGCTAAGAAAGCTCCTGGAGGAGTATAGAGCCTGGAAGTATGGGAGTATAGGACCTGGAGGAGTACAAGACCTGGAAGTAAGTAAAGGAAAAATCAAGCATATGGCATTTGATGAGAAGCCTTATCCCTAGAAAATTGGGAATTAGAAAGGGTAAAGGAGTTTAAATATTTTGACAGATGGATAACTGAAGATGGCGGCTCTTCCAAGGACATCATGGAAAAAATTACGATTGGAAGGCGGGTTATTGCAAGCCTTAATTCAGTAGTATGGAGCAAGTAGCTGAGTCTCCAAACAAAAAAAAAGTTATACCATTTCTTTTTGGGAAGCGCCACGCTATATGCAGCAGAAACATGTGTAATTACCAGAAAGGAGAAGGCTAGGCTAAAAAAATTGGAGATGGACTTTTGGAGGCGATCTTGTGCCATATCTAGGCTACAGCATGTTCCCAACCAAACTATTAGGCGGAATGAACAAGAAGAAAAAATATTCTCAACGAAACTGATATAAAGTATTTAAAATGGTTTGGACATGAACAAAGAATGGCAGAGAAATGATGATTTCTCTATCAACTTATGGAATGGCGAAAAAATGGAAGACCCAGGAAATATGGTTACAGGATGTGGGAGAAGGCAAGGTTGTCAGGGGTCTTCGAGAAAGAGACTGGTTCGACCGAAAGAAGTAGCAAGAAAATTTAGGAACGAGAAACAACTAGGTTGTAAAAAAAACTCAACAACGAAACAAAAAAAAAAAAATTAGTAGTCTATAATCGTAGCCAACAATTCTGAACTATAATCAAGATTTAATTTTATCTATGTAAAATGTTATAATTGTATAATTAGATAATTAGTATATTATTCTTTATTTATCATATTATTTTATATTTATTGTATTACTTTATAATTATTGCATTATTCTATATTTATTGTATTATTCTAAGTGTCTTTTTGTTAGTACTCGTTTTATTCTTGTTTTTTATTTCATTCCTCTTTTTTTCAGGTTAAGTCCATGTATAATGGGTGTATCTACCCGTTAATAAATATACAAATAAATAAATATGAGGATAGTGTTAGAGGTAATTGAAAAAAATTAAAGAGTATATAAATGAATGTTACGAACTTTCTAACATTTAATATCAGTATTAAATTTTATGCAACATTTGTTATCCGATTCGTCGAATGTATGAAAGATAGTTTACAAAGAAGAGTTATTTAAAACAAATACCATTTATATAACAAACTGCTGCGTTAAGAGAAAAAGGAAGTTGTATAAAATTAAAAATGATATTTTCATATTTGAAAATGAATGATAGCTAGTGAAAATAGCAAAAGTGAATGCTTCTTTTAAATTCTTCTATAATTTATTTTCAGCCATTTAATCAACGTTTAACGTTCCTTCTTTGTCTACAAGATTTTTTTTAAATACAAGGTTAAAAATTCATCATTCATATGATATCCTCAATTGAATTAACAAATGTTAGAATGAATACTTTTAAAAGGAGGAAAAAAATCCTATATTATTGGACCCCTCCGGAGTGGTTTTCACCCTTTTTAATATAACATTCCACCTTACTATTTTATTTGATGATACATACTCGAGATGGACCATTAAGTATGGATTTTAATTCTTCTTTATCAAAAAATCTTGAAGGAAGGCAAAGAAACTCTGGAGCTTCGATTAAATGGATGAAAATAAATTATAGAAAAATTTAAAAACACCAATCACTATTCCTAGGCAGAAATCAACTTTCCAGTACAAGATTTTGTACTGTGATCAACACTGTAAAACTTTGCTGTTTAAGACATCCGATTTTGAATTTCCTTCTCCAATCGTACCAATAATAACTTTTAATAAATACATGTATTCTTAATATACAAATGATTTTTGGGATTAATGTTTTTCATTTTATTTATTTTTTTTTTGTATTCATTAATCTTTGATAGTTTCTATATGATAAAAAAAAAAATGTAGCAACAATACAATTTCAACTGGAATGCCACTACAAAAGAAAGATGCTCTAAAAAGTCGGTGTTTTCCATTTGCGGTTGCAATTAGAGATCGGAGTGGTTTCTGGCTACGGGCAATTGCACCTGAGACCACATTGGACCTCGACAAAAACTGCCCTGTAAGATACATCATGAGAAAGATGTTTGATCTATTTTGCCTGTCAATATAGAATTTAATCATTTATCCAGAATTTTATAATTATTTAAATAATTAATTAATTTATGATTAATTAACAAGGTTAATTATTTAAAATTATGAGCTTATAACGAATGTATTCAAAGGCAAAAGCATGTTAATGCAGTTATCTCATGTATTTCAAAAATATAAATGAATACCAAGAGTATTATAATAGTTTTGTTAAACCAAACATATATTATAGTTTATGGTACGATTTATAATTAATCTAAAATGGTGTTATTATTGTGATAATTATTAGATAAACGTTGAAATTCAATATTGAAAGGAGCAATAAATCAATAACCTTTTTGTAACGTATTTTGAGGAATATTTCAACATAAAACTATAATATATATTTATATAATATGTCTGGCCAGAATAAATATCGGATAGGTCAATGACACACAATAGGTCTTCTTTTAATTTATTAATAATTCAACTATAGAAACAATTTCTGAATTAAAAAATATAGAATATAATATTGCGGAGTATAATTTAAAATGTTCTATAAAACCTATTTTAGCTACCTAGTTAACAGCTTACAGCTGCCTTACAGATTAATAGTTCAGAAAAAAAGATTCATATACAAAAACTCCAATGATTTCAATAACATTTATGACACAACAGTTGTCTAACACATTCGAAAAGACAACGACATGTCAATAGCTTAAATGCCAGTTAGAAGAAGGTTCAAAAGAATCTGGATGAAAGATCTCCTTTGGATCGAAGCCAAGGAAGGGTTGCTAATGGACACTTTCCTACACCGTGCCTTTTATGTATACTACTTGAGTTTTCTTTACCACTTTTGATGATTTTCAGATTATTTGTGACAGTAAATAAATAAATAACTTACAATGAATTCACAACAATAATCATAGGCTTTTTTATTTACTTTTTTTTATTTATTTTCCCTCCATTGACTATAAAAACAACATGTAAACGGGCGACAAACACTTTTTTCTGCCTGAAGGATAATAAAAATGAGGAAAATAATAATACTATTGATACAAGCTGTCTACAAATTGTTGGCTTCTCAAATATTGTTTAAGAATTGGATGGTTTTATTAAGGAGGAACCAGGACATTTTCTTGAAAGTTTTTCAAGTTCAATGAGTATAAGTATTCAATAAGGAATTGATGCTGATACAATATAATCAATCGGATTTTAATGTGAGTAATAATGCCAATATCAGCGAAAGGTAAAAAATGGCCCATAATGTGAGGAATGGTAGATGTTAGTGAGGAAGCCATCAATTCTAGTTAAGGTGTATACCGTGGAGGCCCTTACCCTCTTCTGCATTTGTCTCAATGTACTTCCTTCCTGTCGATTTCCCTACCATAGGTGGGGCCTTTATTGCCTAGCTTTTGTCAATAATCTAACCCAAATAAGAGTAAAACATAAAATGGAGTAACAAAAGAAAATTTGAACTACATTTAAACAGTTTTCCTCTATTTACTATAAATAGTTAGGTTTAAACATATTTTTAAAGTACATATGACCCATTATGGATATAAAAATACCTCGATGGAAGGAATGCAGACCGAATGTTCAGTGAGATGATTGTATCTGAATCCTGCCATCTCTGGTTAAACAATGAAACTAAAAACAACTGAATTTGACTATTACCCTCTGTGCATGATTTATACATTCTCAACTCAGAGAAAGTGTTTTTATTGTGTGTTAAATCAAGAAAATAATACAGAAGTAAACGAAATGGAAGGTAGGGAAGAAGGAAGAATGGAAATAAACCTCAATAAACTGTCCACCTGATAGCAAAATATAACAGAAATTGTAAGCATATAGTTCATTAACATAACAATAGTCCATGCAGTAATTTCCATTTATTCTTTCCATAATATACAGTCCACTATTACTAAAAACCAGCTTAACCACTGCAAAAGTTTAATTAGTTATATCCCCACAGAACTAGAATGCAAATAAAACACCGACCATAGATAGAACAATGGACAGATATTCTGAAGAACATCCACTGGAAGTATAAAATTTTCACTGTAATCTAACTGACGTCTCAAAAATAGAAAAATATTCAGTTTGCCAAAACAATGCTCATTTTTCACAGATAAATGCTCTCGATTGGGGTTCATTGTAAAAAAAAGAATCGGATCGGTTCCATACTACAGGAGCGTTCTGGAAGTCATCTATGGTCTACGAACTCCATGGCGAGGGAAATATGAAACGCATGTTGAAAAGTGAAGCAGAAAGGTGTTAATGTAGTTTTTGTCGGAGTCCTAGCCCACTGCGAAATTTCGGGCTATGAAGAAGCAGATAGAACTAACAACTTAGCTAGACAATATGAATACCGGAGATAACAGTGCTAATAGAAATCACATTGAAAGACTGGATAAATCAACTAAAGTAAATTATCTCTAAGGAATGAGAAAAAAGGCTAGATTTTAAGCCGTTAATCCACCAACGGTTATATCCTAAGAGGTCTGGAGGTTGCAATTAGTGAATATTGTGTATACGTGAAAAACAGTAAAACATTTGTTGCTAGAGTGTCTCCTATTTGAACAAACACGGCGAAAATTAAATTTATCGGAAACTAATACCAGATATTTAAGATAATGAAAACAATGGAGTAAAATAGTTGAGTTATCTAGAATAAACGAATTATTATAATAGAGTGTACTATTCATCTCACAATCTCTGGGTTAGAAAAACAAATGCAGTTTGAAAACTATTAATTGTCTATTAATATATTAAAACATTAGAAACAAATAGGATAAATTCAAATCATAAGTTTATCATAAGTCAAAAGGTATCTCACTATAATTAAAAACATAACAATAAATTTAGTTTAATTTGTAGGGGGTTACCTATTGCATGGTGGTTAGCATAACAACCTCCTGTGTCCAAGGTCCCGGTTTCAAAAACCAGAAAGTGGCCCTAGGATTTTTTAATGGGGGTAAAAAATCCTTAGTTATGCTGTCCTTCGGAGGGGATGTTAAAAGGTATCCCGAGCCTGTGCAATGTCAGGTACTCGTTAAAGATTCCTATCCTAATTAAACCTGGATAGGCAAAAGTTAGGACTCCCAGTGTAGCATCGTTCGATTAGCCACAGCAGCGTAAAGGGGCGTTAAATAAAATAGAAAAACAAACAAAAACTTTAATTTGTATGAATAGCTTAAGCGCATGGGTCAAAAGTAAATATGCGCAAAATGGTGTGGAAAACCTTAATACCACAACAGAATGAACGCGGTTAACATAGATCATCTCTTGATTTAGCTTTCTTATTCATCGGAATCAGATGACAAATCTAAATGATCCATGATGAATAGTGGCTTCTAAACGTTAATCAAAATGATCTAGCATGGTTAGTCTCTGTTGTCAGGGCTTTTAATCAAACTATTAAAAGGTCAATAAACTTCAAAGTGACTGAGTATGAAAAGTATGTCATAAAAAAATGAATGATTACCACTACCTATTAAGACATAAATGATTGTGCACTATACTACTATTATGTGCTTTATTTACTTATGCTGAGTATCTTTTATCGTTACCGAACAGTTCGTAACCTTCACATTGAATTCATATAGCATATTATGTTGTTGTTTTTTCATCATTTATTTCCAATAGTATCACAGTAGTAAATAATAATAAAATATGTATCAATGGTCAGTGTACTCCATTCACTCAAGGAAATAATCTGAGCTTGAAAGAAGTTTAATACTAGCTGTTTTTCTATTTATTATCCAAAAGTTATCACTAATAAGAATGTTCAGTTTAAAGTAACAAATTTTCTGCCAGAATATAGTATTCCTTGGTTTAACTTTCAAATAGGCTAAGAATCGCCTCGTTGATATTTTTCATATGTGTTAAAAAAAAAAAAGTAGATCATCTGATTTATTGTTGAGTTATTGGTATTTTTCGATAATGTTCTCAAACAGTTATTTCCTTTGAGAAAGAAGAACTTTCCTCTAGTGTCTTTATCACATCGAGAATAGTTAAACTTCGATTTCAACCTTATATCTAGTTATTTTGAAAAAAAATATTTTAATCATAATATATTAAATATCGTACTGAAATTACCAAATCATTTTATATCGTGTTTAACAATATATTTTTATATTAAAAAGGATCGAAAATGGTTCTTTTGAATCGACCCAAAGTAGAAGGAAGTATACAAATCGTCGTAAAATCATTTTTTATAAATTTTATCAAATTCCATACATAGCTTTCGATTAATCATATTTTATTTGACACATTGCTATTTGAAGATGACACTAGGGGTACTCACTACGTTTGCTATAGCATGCTATTTGTGTTATTTTGCTAAACCCGTCGAGTTTCTACATTTATTTCCTGTATAAAATTGATGGGTTTAGCACAATAGCACAAATAGCATGCTATAGCAAACGTAGTGAGTACCCCTAGTTACGCTTTTTTGGAGAAAAGTAGATTATTAACTTAATGTAACATCTCCCAGTTCTTTCTATAATAAACTGCTGTGCAAAAATATTGCATCACTTCGATATTTTTAAATATCTCATAAAACATTACTTCAATGCTTTATTTTCTGGCGATTTTATTTAATAAGATTGTTGTGAAGTAAGTATAAAACAAATTTATAGCATTAAAAATTATCTGGGAAGGGATAAATAAAAACAAACAAATAAATGAAAATGTCTCTTTATTGAGATAAGAAAAATAAAGAAAAAAATTAAAAAACATTTAAATGTGGTTAACAATCTTCTAACAATATCTTGTCAGCCCTCCCCTAGCACGGATAATCTCTCTGAGTCTCTCAGGCATAGAAGAAATAACGTTCACGATGACGGCCTGGTAAATATTCTCCCATTCCTCCCTGACAGCTGTTTCCACCTCATCCAGGGTTGTCCGGAGGTTTTGCTGACCTCTGAGCCGCCTCCCTATCACATCCCAAATGTGCTCAATGGGATTGAGATCAGGGCTTCTTGGTGGGATCTCCAAAAGTGTGGTTTCAACCTCTTGTAGGTATTGTCGGACAACATTCGCCGTATGGGGTCTTGCATTGTCTTGTAAAAAAAGGAAGTTATCACCCGCATATGGAGCAAAAGGGATCACGTGATCATCAATCACCTCTTTCAAGTACCTGTGAGCAGTCAAAGCCCCTACAGTTATCCTGTGGAGCTCCGTTCGTGCCTCGATGCTGATTCCGCCCCAAACCATTATTGAGCCCCCTCCAAAACTTGATCTGTAGGACATGTTGCAAGCTGCGTACCTCTCTCCTCTCCTTCTCCACACTCTTTCCCTTCCATCAGGTGAGTGCAAAGCGAATCTGGACTCATCATTAACAGAACTCGCCTCCAATCATCTTCTGTCCATTCGGCGTGTTGTCGAGCGGGAAACTCTGTGAGCTCTAGTAAGAAGAGGCCCAGTTGCAGGTCTTCTAGACGATAAGTTGTTCTCCCTAAGACGCCTTCTAACTGTAGAACTCGAAATTTCAACATTCCTGAATTGGCTGATGAGTCCTCGTAGATGATTTCCCGTGAAAGTACGATTTCTCAAGGCAGATAGCCGAAGAAATCTCTCTTCTTGAGCGGTAGTTATCCTTGGCTTGCCTTGCCCGAGTCTTCTACCGTAGCTTCTGATCTCCCTGTGCCAACGAAGAACTCTTGAGACTGTGGATTGGTTTACTCTAAGTCGCTGAGCGATTTCACGCTGACTCATTCCAGTTTCAGAAAACGTCACTATTCTGACACAGTCTGTTTCAGTTAAGTGAGTATCGCGGTTCATAATTTGCAGAAAAAAGACTCTTTGAAGAAATCACAAGAAAGAAATTGAAGAAAAAACTTGAAAAGCAATTGTGAATAGGACAAAGGAAAGTTGCATACTGGCTGATTTAGGAGTAATTATCTTCTTTTGGCTTACAGAGTAGGGGAAAGCCTTAATTCTCTACTTGTGACCTTTGGCATAGACAGTATTGTCTTAAAGTTTCAAGAGATCAAGTTTAGGAAAATGTGAATAAAGGAATACAATTTTTTCAATTTAATTTTTCCCTGATGCAATATTTTTGCACAGCAGTTTATTATAATCGTACTGTTAGGGCTTTTTTTTAATTTTTTTTATGAAAACTGTCCATAATACGCTGATATATCTATACTTCAAGTAAGACTTAACAACACTAATACAGTCCAGTTAAAATTTCTTTCTTAAAAACTCGTCGAAGCTCTCGGCAATCCAAGCACCATATTCATCTTATTAATGCACTTTTCATCCTATTAATTATATAATGCTTGAGCCCATGCCTATTATTCATTTTTATTAAGTGGTTGGGGAGAAAGCGATCCTACCATGTCAGTCTGCTAAGGGTTTGCCTTGTAAGGTAAAGGACTTTTGCAACATAAGAGAAGAAGAAAATAAACTTTATTTACATATTCACAAAATATTTACAAATGATTTCGGATGAGACTATAAGGATCAGCAAAATGTTTTGTTCGTTTGATAATTATAATCTATTATCTTAATGACTAAGTATGTGGTAAAATTAAATTGATATTAACTATGGTAGTAGAAAAATCATACAAAAAACTTACAAATAAAAAAAAACAATAAAATAATTGAAAGTATGAAATTAAAAAAAAGAAACTAGCTTAAGTTAACAACAGATGCTTAGTTTTTTTTTTTAAGAGTGTAGCTTTTCAGTGAAGTTTTATTTGTAAAATATTCCCGTTTCGGAAAATGGTACTCCTAGATACGTGTACTCCGGTACTCTTTCTATTTCACTATTTTCATAGTATATCTTGCCAACCCGTTTACATTTTCCTTTGTGGAAGCATATTATTTTTGTTTTCTGAGTATTAACTTCTAGCCTTTTCATCAAGCAGTATTGATTCAAAATATTTATTTTGTTTTTGGCGTCGGTATAGCTATCTGCTAGGATAATGAGGTCGTCCGCGTAAAGGAGTAGCAGTATGTCGCACGAGCTATTTACTTTTATGCCTCCTACATTTTTGCTTCGGAAAAACACATCTATATCATTTAGATAAAGGCTAAATAAATAAGGCGACAATATTTCCCCTTGCAGTAGACCCAATGTGACATCGATCTCTTCTGATATCATACCGTCACTTTTAACAACAGCCGAGGCGTTCCGGTAAATATTTTTTAAAATTCTAATAATTTTTCCACTAATGCCTTGATTGTGAAAGAATTGCCATAGCAGATTGTGATTAATCGAATCAAAGGCCCGCTTAAAATCGACAAATATGGCAAAAAACTTTTTTCCCCGAGATCCCAGCTGCATCTGAATAAGAGCTGTCAATATAAACAAATTATCCAAACAGCTTCTATCTTTACGAAACCCGGATTGTGCTTCGGGAAGAGCATTCGTCTCATCGCACCATAGAGTGAGCCTATTTAAAATTATTTGGGTGAATATTTTCATAATACAATTTAACAAAGCAATCGGACGGTAATTTTCTGCTAGGTTTCTGTCACCCTTTTTAAATATCATAATATAAACAGTTTTTACCCAGGATATTGGTATATTTTCAGTTTCAAATATTTTATTATACATATGTAATAAGTATAATTGCCAGTTAATGGGTAGGTTTTTGTAAAATTCGTAACTAAAGCCATCTCTACCAGGACTTTTGCCAGTTTTACATTTTCTCAAGGAAATCTGAAGTTCTTCGAGGCTAATGACCGAGTCGAGGAGGGGATGAAGTACTCCGAAGTACGATACGTTTTGGTCGACCCGCGTGGGATATATGCTTTGTAAATAATTAAGCCATTGTTCACAGTTTATCGGTGAAGATTGTGGTTGCCTACTATTGTACCTATTTATTGCACCCCAGAATGTTTTTGAATCAAGAACATTAGCTAGGTCTTCCATGATAGTACGCTCGAATTCCAGTCGCTTCAATTTTATTAAGTTTTTAAATTTTTTCTTTGCGGTAATGTAGCCGCCGACTTCATTTTCAATAAACCTATTTTTGACCATTGATTTTAACCTGCATCTAACGTACTTTTTTGCCAATACACATTCATAGTCGAACCAAGGTTTATTTATTCGATGACAATTATAATTATTACGATTTTTTTTCTTTAATAACCCAAGCGTTTGTGATGTCTCCTGGATGGCAGATATGAGGTTATTTTGAATATTTTCAACGGATAGCGAGTTCATATGATATCCTACCCTAGGAGAATTCATAATAAGGTCATGATATATTAAGCTTTTTGAATCGTCCCATTTCGCGATGGTAAAAGAGTGGTTCGGTTTTCTTAACGGAGTATTATGAGTAGAATTGAGACAAAGATTGAGCTTGGTCTCTATAGGAAAGTGTTGTGAGACCGAAATATTATGTACTATTTTTAAATCGGCAATCGAATTTATAAGTTGGTAGCTACACCAGACCATATCGACTACACTTTTACCTTTTGGAGTGATATTAGTATACTGACCGGGATTATCGCTAATAGTTCGACCATTTAGAAGAACAAAACAGTTATTTTCCATGAATTCTACCAGTATTTTACCCTTATCATTTTCGACAAGATCCAAGCTATCTCGATTATGTATTAAATTAGAGCCATCAAATGCCTCGAAATCCCCCTGATTTAAATTTGCAACCCTAGCATTAAAATATCCAAAACTAAAATTGCAATAGGTTCTGTTATCGCACTTTGTGCAAAAACAAAGCTAAGATCGTGGGAAAACAAAATTAAAATAAATAATGCAATAGCAAGGAGTATCCTCTTTAATAATGTGCAAATATGGGGACTAAGATATGTAGACAGGATAGAGAGCGTAAACATAAACTTTTATAAACGTTTATTCGCATTAAACAAAAATATTCCTTTTTTATTAATACGGTCGGAATTTAATGTTCCCCATTGCCTAATCTCAATACTAAAGCTTTCTCTCTCTTGGGTGCATAAAATTTTAAAACTCAGTGATAACCGACTCCCTAAAATATGCTTCAATACATTAAAGAAAACTTATAAACCAACAAATAAAGTACAAAAATACAACTGGTTTCACCAATTATACTGTATATTAAATCGAATAAACAAACAGTCTATATTAGAAATAGAAAACCCGGCTATTTTTCAGTTAGAGATGCACAAAACATTGATACTGTTTACAAATCATATGGAGACAATAGATAAACAAAAGTTAATCACTCCCGGTAAATACAACCCACTCTATCCGTCCATTCATAACAATAGACATAAACCTCAAGCTTACTTATTATCAAACGCACCGTTCCCTGTCATAAAAATATTTGCACAATTAAGACTCTCTGGAAATTACAGTATTAAATTAACATTTAACAATATATACTACCACTTTAAACCCAAGGAAAACTGCACGCTATGTAACCTCAACGAAAGAGAGGACTTATGTCCCATATACGCACCGTACCGAACCCATTACATCCCTAGAGCCTTAAATATGAACATTACAAATTTTATCGCCCTCTTTACCACCGATGATATTGATGAATTAAAAAATATTTATTATTATGCAAGGCAATGTTGCCAAATCAGATCATTTATAATGAATGAATAAACATGTTTGTTAACTGTATCATATTATTTATCGTGTTTCGCCATATTATGTCAAATATATATTTATATATTTATTATATTGTAAACTATTATATTATTCATATATTGTATTTGTGTTATTTTGTTATAAGTTTTATTGTAATACAATGTACCTAGAGCTGATAACGTAGTGAATTAGTGTCTTGTTAACTGATTTATTGAAGTATGTTTTTTATTCTATATTTGTTATGTAGCCAGCTCTATTTGTATGGGGGTTACCCCGAAAGCAAATAAAATTATTCATTCATTCATTCATTCAAGTTTTATAATAATTACCGATTTCCTTTATTAATGGATTTTTGTAGACTGGTGTTTTACAGAAGTATGGAGCTGTTTGAGTGTGGAAAAATGGTTTATGGTGCTTAGGTTGCCGAAATCTTCAATGAGTTTGGATAAATACTTTAGTGGTGTAAATTCTTAATTGAAGTAAAAACTTCATCTTTTTAAATCTATTTCATTGGACTATTTAATTTATTTTCAAAAATTTTATGATGTTAAGTTAACCTGTTTAAGGGTTTTACTTTACACTCAATCGATATTTGATCAAGACTTATAAAATCCCTCATAAGTTTACAAATTTGGTCCGTACCAGGTATCACACCTTCCATGAAAAACTCCACTCCCACTCTAATCCATTAGTTTCAATCCTCGCTTCCTCTGACATTTGCTGATAATCCTCCGTGACGTCTGAAAAGAAGATGGCCTCGAGACCTTCTTGTTTAGACTCACTACCAAAGAGTGCTGCCAATGGGCAGTTTCTCTTCATGTTCATTCCATGTGTTATAACATTACAGCATATTTACTTGATGTATTTTTTGTACAGTTGTAAATTTCAATAATAAAAAAAAAAGTTTACAATTTTTTTTAGTATTTGCAGGCTCTTGAGAATCAGAATAGAACATCCACAATCACTTTTATGGGGAACTTACTGCCGAAAAAATATTACGTAAAGACCCTGTTATAGATGCTCCAAAATAAAAGGTCCGCGATTACGACAGGCTTATATATATGGATTCATTGTTCAAGAAGCCAATATGTAGCGGCCTAAAGAACACGCGGTAGCATTATTAGGAGTGGGCCAAAGGGTATGGATCTGCATACAAAGGGGTTACTAGGGCTTATTAATGATACGAAAGGAGACCGGAATCAATAAATAGATGGACCGTTAGGAGATCAGAGGAACGCTTTCTTTCATTGCTGTAGGGGGCGGTCCTGAGGGCTCTCCTTCGGAACCTTTGAATTTTGAAAAGAGCTAATCCACTTAGGTCGGCCCTAAGAGAGTTCTGCGCGCAGCGGTAACTTGGTCCTGCGCTTAGGCAAGTCATTCCCTTATGACTCTATCTCATGATTTCAATTTAACAGCAAACTGTGATTGTGGAGAGAAGGTAAAAAAAAAAAAAAAAAAAAAAAAGAAAGAGGGGTGATTTCCATTTTGAAATAACGTATTTATTCAAATTAAAATTGTTCTTAGTGGATATAATTAGTTGACACTTGAGAATTACTGGAAGGAAGTAGTCCGGGAGTTGGAAGTTGTTAGGTGATACAGTCAGTTTTACTCCATATACATCTTCCATCACTTTTCTTACTATAATATAGGTTATATTTTACGAATATAATTTATAATTTTTTATTGTATCATTATTGTATGTCAAATGTCATTAATTCATTGTATGGTACTATTATAATTTTAGTCATTGTTGTCAGACCCTGTCCATAAATATGGCACTTTCCATTCTACCTACATTTCGTACGTATTTTACATCCTACCTAACCCATTATACTGTAGGTAGTTTCCATTCGCACACGATATGGTACGTATCTCTACTCTACTCCACATT
The DNA here is from genome assembly GCA_023052935.1 of Piezodorus guildinii. Lineage (NCBI taxonomy): Eukaryota > Metazoa > Arthropoda > Insecta > Hemiptera > Pentatomidae > Piezodorus > Piezodorus guildinii. The sequence goes on along the minus strand of CM041292.1, from coordinate 135,934,081 downwards.
TTAATGTTTCCTATTTAATGTGAATATTGATATCTTTGTACATTTTCTTTAGCCATAATTTTTTCTGTATAGCCCTTTCATTATTATACTATAGCCATTGTAACTTAATTAATTGATTTCTTAACATATATATTTCTTCTCTTTTTGTATTTAATACCGACATTCTCTATCTCAATAGTTTATATTATATTTTATTTAATGTTTTTGTAATTTTATTTCTTTTGCATCTTCTTTGCCCTTATGGTGACCGAAAATGGGTTCATAAGCATAGAAGCTTTTGAAATATGAAATTTCAGTTTTATACTATTTATTGTTTTTTGGCTAGACTTATTACACACACAAATATTTTCTGGGACTTGGTTTGTGTGACCCTTCCGTTGAAAACTGGAATTCGAATGTTTTCTTATATAGGTAAGTGAAAGTAATAAAAAACTTTGTTCTCATAACTAAACAATGATTCTTTTTGGGATTCTGATAATTGATTTAGAAGAGCATAAGTATTAATTTAGAAACTGTTGCCATTTTATTTTTGATCTTCGTTAGGGAGGCCTCTTAACGAACAGGAAGAAAGCGACGAAACAAGTTTTTTTAACATTATTTAATAAACGAGTGAAAGTTATTGTTGAATCTGTTCGATAGTAAAACAACAAACTACCAAGCATTCAAAAATACTTCATAACATAACCTTGAATGAAAACTGGAATGTATACTATTAGTTATGATAAGTCTATGACGAATATCTATTTTGCAATCACATAAGAAATGTGTTTCATGTTCATACGTTATAATTATTAATTTTAAATTAATTAAATCAAATATAGATTAGCATCATGGTCAGTCGGCGCGTTGATTAAATTTAAACGTAGACAATAAATCAAGCCCCCCGCAATGGCTGGTCATGTACATGACTAATATTAATAGCCCGGGTCGTAAACTATAAATGTTGAAGAGCCACCACTAATTACACTCATCTGCTTAAATGTCAACGGCTAATTCGAGCGGTTAAGTGATTGCTAAGCTTTATGCCCTGCCGATGCGTGTCGTAACATCAATCCTACTACCTGTGTAAATGTAAAACCCAATTGAGATTTGTGGGAAAAGTCCTTTTTATGTATTTTTTATCGGTAACTGAGCAGTTACGCTTTTCCCTAAACACCCTCATTTAATGGTTGCTGTAAATAAGATTGCCATTTCTTATTCAAAGAGTTCGGTTGGTATGTGCAACCATTTCATGTAGGGTTATATTACTCTTGAGTAAGAGGTTGAATACAAACTTTCAATTATGTGATAATATAAACACAATGTTAATTATATTTGAATTGATTTACTATAAACAGTTCTTTGGATTTTTAGAAGTAAGAAAATAGAGTACTGTTTACAAATCAATGATTATTATTCTTTGTTGAATCCTTGTCTATAGCTTTATCTCTCTCTATATAAAATGATAAAGCGATTTTGGTTTCCGCCAAAACTCCTTCTAAACCACAAGACGGATTTTGATATGGTTTTCACTATCATTTTGAGTATTCATTCCTGAATGTCTATTTAACATTGCAATTTTTTTTAACCGTCTGTTGACCGGATTTTACTTTTCAGAGAATAAAAAATCATTAAATAACGAAAAGATTTTCTCTTCTATTTTGAGCAAGCTATACTACTTAAAGATAAGAAATCTCGGTTGAAACTGTTGCATAAAAACACCTTAACTAATCCAAGGTCATAAAATAATAAAAGCAAGTAATCAAATAATGAAAGCACCTTAACTAATCATGTTATTGACAAAGTAAACATGAATTTATAAACACAGAGAAGATTAATTTGAAATATTGAAAAACGCTTCGAAGTTATTTTACAAGCCAATAGAAATAATAAGGTTCAATTATTACTTCATGGTATTTTACTAATTCATTTAATGAAGCGTAAGGGATTATTCTTCCAATAATCTTAATTAAAACTCGGTCCAAATTACAAAACAAAAACAAACAAATAATTTAGTATTTTTGTTGTAATTCTTCGTTTTCGAAAATAAGGTATTGCGCAAAATATTTGGTCCCAAGAGAGATGAGGCCACTGGGGAGTTTAGAAGGTTGCACAACGCGGAATTGCGGAACTTGCATCCTGTGAATATAATTGAGCTGATTGCATCGCGGAGACTCAAATGGGCGAGTAAAGTTGTTGGGCTCGATGACGAGCGGATTCCGAGAAAGTTGGTATTTGCTGATCCGACTGGTAGGCGTCCGAAAGATAGGCCGAGGCGGATATGGGAGGATTGCGTTAAGGCTGATCTCGGGAGCTTGGGCTTGAATGGTGAACATTGGACGAGTCTGTGTAGGGGGAATTTGGTGGTATCGGCATCGAACCTTCGGGTTCGCTAAGCCTATTATTATTATTATTATTGTTGTAATTCTTGAGTAACGTTAAATACAAACATTGTCTAAATATTCAGGAGATATTTCATCCTCGCTATCTTATATGTTTTTCTGAAGCTGTCTTATTAGTATTCCATTGATTTATCATCTGTTATAGCTCATTGATTTTATTTTTATTTAATATATTTTATTTTCTGTATAATTTACACAAAATAATTTTTATTTTACAGAAAATCAATTACTGCTCTCAACTAATTTCAATACGTGCAAAATATTAGATCAAAATCCGACATTAACAGCTTTCCAAATGGCCTCTCTCATATTAGCTATATCTTTAATCTAATTGGCACTGAATAAATAGTAAAATTTAAATAGAAATTTCAACCTTACATTGGGTGTTACTTTTATATTCTTGACTTTTGTATTGATTCATTATTGTGTATTTATTTTATTGTAATTTTATGCCGTGTAAATATTGTATGAATGTAGTATGTATGATATCTTTCAGCACTACTATCTATGTCCAAATTGGGACAGATTGTAATTTTACTCATTAAAAATTGTTGTTGAAAATAATAAAAAAATAAAACTTTTATATATCACAGTAATTTGTTTCTGTTGACTTACTTATTATTTATGCTTTTCTCCTGCTGCTTCTTTTATTTATACTTGAATCAAAAAGAAGACAAATTCAATGTTTAGTTTAATTATTTGTGATAGTCGTGATGGTATACATTTCCTGTAATATTTTGGTAATTGTATTTTAGGTGCGTTGTTATAATATTGTTTTCAAGAATTTTTGTATTGAAACTTTAATTAATTATCATTATTACTTTATTAATTCAAGTTAAATTAATTACAATTTAAATTATATTATAATATTTAGCAGATTTGAAATTTTTGTTCTCATTAAATTAATGAGGAACAATAAATTTTCTGGTTCTGTTGGAAAATATAAACTTTTCAAACGAGCATCAATGGATTAATCTTATTACATTCCACAACCTAATCTCATTGTGATATTTTTTTGTGTGTGTGTGTGGAAACCGATTATGAAAAAGTGTTGCGTTGGCACCTCACGCTGTCATGACAATAAATTCAGATTTTTTTCCTGATAAGGGGAAGGGGACAGAGAACAGGCAGCCCCAGAACCTCTTAGGAGGCGATGTATCATTGGAAGTGAGGCTTCTTTGTGGCCACAGACACAATGGCCAACGTTTGCTGCATTGTGGCAGTCCCATCTGCCTGTCACAACACACCTTGCCGCATCAGTCAAACCGATTGTAAACACCAGCTTACCTTTGTGGTGAAAAAAAAGTCAGAAACTTCAGCGATAGACGTAATCCGCTTTAGTTGGCCTACTGTGGAAGCAGAGGGGAAGGGGAAGCTCGGATTTTCGCGGATTGTCGTGTTAGGCCCCATTGATCAAGTTCAATAGGGTTAGTTAGGCAACCTGATTTTGCTCAAAGAAGGAAATAATCCTTTTGTTGGATGTTATGACAAGAGATTGCAAAGTTCAATTTTTTATCATTCTTCATGAGGATAAACATAAAAATTTCGAGAGAAAAAAAAATTAAATATTTACGCTAGGTAGATAAGTACATATAATTTACTTATGATTATGTTGTATTGTGATAATTTTTTTAATCTATAATTAAAGATAAAATAAATAAAACGAGTCCAATATTTCTTCCTGATTATTTTATTAAATGGTTGCAAGGCATTGTCTTTGTTCTTTCTTATCATTTGTAAGATATATATTTGGCCGTTTCCAAAAGAAGTTTATTGATCTTATAGATCTTATTGAAGTTTATTGATATTATAATATTAATAATTAATATTATTATTAATTTATTACTTTCAAACTTTACAACGTTTCGGCATTTAGCGCCATTTCAAATGTCTGTAAAACAATACTATTTACATCTCATTTTAACATTTAAATTAATTATTTTATCAATCGTGTCTATTTCTAAAAACGCTTACCTATCATTCATATATATATATATATATATATATATATATATACTCTTATACCGCTTCATCAGCAATGTCGTCCTATTTAGCAAGCTGTGTCAAAAAATTACAATTTTTATTAGAGAGAGACATATTTTATTATATTCATTTTTCAAAAAAGAAACGGTAAAAAAAAATAATTACTTTAAATGTTAAAATGAGATGTTAGAAATATAGAGATACCATATAAATTTAATTGTTTTACAGATACTTAACAATGGTCCTAGAAGCCGAAGCGTAAGGTGTGATATTTAAGTAAATCAATAAACTCTTTTGAAAACGACCAAATATATATCTTACAAATATTGAATCAAAAGAAAACTTAGGAAAATAATGAGAAAACCTTATTATTTATTTTTGTATAAACTCATTTATTTCAAAAATCGGTACATATTACAGTAAATTTAGTAAAAAAAAATAAATCGAAACATGCCTTTATAGAATACAATGCCCTTTTTACAAGTTATATACAAAACATATTTTATTCATTTGTAAAACTTAGCAACAAAGAAATAATGAAACCAAACTGATTCATAATAAAATCAAATACAAATCATAGTGCATATTTAATTATTAAAGGTAACCGACTAAGTCTGCACCTAAGTGAAAAATACAATGTGGTTTGAAACAGGTAATGGATATTTTTTTCTTTTTAAATAAAACTCGAAATAGATTATATTTTTATTTTGACTTCTTATAAAAATTTGTATAATTAAAATAAGTACAATGATCTGACACATAATCATTGCTATATACAATATTAACAATCTGATGAACCCCGGAATAGGCTTCCACTTGTGGAGGGAAAAGCCAAATCAAAGAGATCCTGACGCCTCTCTCTCAGCCGCGTCACTGGTATGAGCCAGTGTAGGCTCAGTTATATAGCCACAAACATACAGTACATGAGAAGAGAATCTGACCAGTGTAAGAACTCCAGTATAAATTTTTACAAACCGTCTTGTGGCCACTGCCGTTTCAATGGATCGTAGGGGATCCATGGAGGATTGTAGGGGTGGGTGGAGCTGGATAGGGATTGTGCTAGAGGGTTAAGATGATGTATATGGTTCTGATGGAATTTAGAAAATTTAGACGGTACCAGGTCTAGAATAAATGGAATATTAAGGTGTAAGATAAAGTTGGAAACATAATAAGGAGCATTGACTATTGTTCGGAGGACTTCGGATTAGAAGGATTAGGTGCGTTTATTTAGCTGTCTCCCACAGTTCAAGCCCGTAGGTCCATATATTAATAAACTAGGAAACTTTAACTGGAGGCCGAACAAATTTTTTATATTTGAGTAAATTACGAAAAATGGTGCTTATAAGTATTGAATATACTTGTTTGATTTCATTTTTTTAGGTTATCCAACTCTGCTTCTGTTTCAAATACTTCATTGATATTTCTACGCTTGAAAAGTATGATATTCTTTTATGGTTTATATTTATCCACTTTTATGCTTACTACGAAGAGAAACTAACTAATTATTTTAAATAAATCAAATTATAAAAACTTTAGAAGAAGGAAACTTGAAAATTCGGCATTAAAGTCAGACTGACTCAATGTTTATTAGATACAGTTTATATTGAAGACTAATTTATTATCTTTTGACATAACGAATTTAATAAAAAATGCACGGAATAGAGCTTTGGGGCTCTACTAAACCATCAAATTCTTCCCGCATCCAATCCTTACAATCCAAAATCCTTCGTAAAATCCTCAACGCTCCTTACTTTGTCACGAATAAACTTATCCATTAAGACCTTAATGTTCCCTATGTTACTGATTTGGCCCGGACCAGGTATCAATCCTTTCATGACAAACTCCCTTCTCACTAGTTTCAATCCTTTCTTCCTCTTCAATTCCGGATAATCCTCCGAGGCGCCTGAAAAGGAAATGGCCACGGGACCTTCTAGTTTAAAATATTTTTAGAGTGCTGCCACTGGGTAGTGTCTCTACATGCTTTACATGACAGTTTTGTATATTACCATCACATTTAGTATTGTATTTTTATTTAATACAGTTGTAAATATCAATAAATATGTTTAAAAAAAAAAATAAAAATAAAAAATGCTTGAACATTTATCCAGTTAGTTTTTGTTATGGCTAACCTTTATAACATTTCAGGGATATTTAATTTTATATGTTTTTTCCCTTAGCTATTGTCATGCTATTTTTTCTTGATGGTCTGTTTGTTAGGGGTTGAGAAAGGGGAATAACTAACCAACCCTCTCTAGTCCGCTACTGAAACAGACTAAGATTTGGAACAAGTTGAGATTACGGTCTAGTTTTATATAAAGCTGACGTATTAAAAAAATTTGGTACGCATAACACACGACTTTTACTTACCTACATTGTTAAAATCAATTTAAGAATTTTTAAATACTTTTAGAAAAAAAAAATGATAAAGAATTAATTAAATAGAAACATGTGTTTTATTAAATAATCTATTATATTTTTATCTACAACAATCAGTTAGTTTTATCGACATTTCATCATTCTCTTTTAACATTTAGAACTCCGTGCATTAGATAATATTTTTTCTAAAACCTTTAGCTATCCAACGGTATATTATACATCTATATTACTATTCTTGTGTTCATAAACACACAAATTGCATACAAAATATTTTTGCACTTATCTCCTTTAGTTATTTATCAAATTCTCTCAACTTGTATATTTAGCCGTTGTTTACCAAAGCTAATAAAATGGTGTGCCTAATTTTTTGAAATATACAGAATTAAAGGTACTTTAGAGGAAGAATATTTAAAATATCGGCATTTAAGCCATGTCAGGCTATTTCAATCAGAATTAAACCTACATGATATAAAATCCCATTTAATTTCACATCAATATAGTGATTATGATCAAACTTGTTTATACCATTTTTTTTTTAAATCGTAAAAAGGTGCATAAATGCATGGTATGAAGTGAATCTTCTGGTGAGTCGGTTTTGACGGAAAAGTTGCAGTAACATCTCGGAAGTATACTTACATATATAAAGTATACACACATATATACACACAGATCTTTTTGCGGGACTTGGTCATTTGGACTCAGGGAACCCTAAATCATGTATTACTGGTGAAAACTGAAATTAGAAAATTTTTACGATCGCAATACTTTCTCTTACTATATATTTCATATAAAAGTAAGTGAAAGTAAAAATTAAATAGTAAACTGTATGAATGATTCTGGAGGAACAAATTTTTATAAATTAAGGTTTGAATAGTAAATTTCATTAGTAGGGTACTGAAACATGTGTACAATGCGTACAAACAACCATTACGATCCTCTCTCTTTAATAAACCGCCAGATCTCAGACAACGTCAATATTTGTTTAATGCCAAGCAATCAAATCATTAGTACACAGAAGCCTTCCTCGAATAGCAGTTTTGTTAACCAGGAGTGTAATTAGAGTGGGGCCCAAAGTATTCTCTCAGAGGGACGAGCGTGCACTGCGTAGACCCTCTCTCATTTCGACCCATTGACTTTCTTCAAAAGGAAATTGCCCTGGGGTTAGCGAGGAGGGTCCGTGCAATGGATGAGATGCAGTTGGGAGCAATCAATGAGCCAGGGTATCTCTTAGTTGAAGAATGTCGATGTTGAAAGGTTGAAGCACGAGTTGCCCGATTCACTATTTAATTTAAAGATCGTTAAGAATGATTCCAAAAGTAGGATAATAATTAGTATATCTGATTACTGTTAATACCATAGAACATAAAAATACTTAGGATTACTTTCAGATAACACACCTTTTAAAATCCAATATAGTAATTTATGGGCAGGAATGCTCAAGCACAACTGTTCATTTCATATTATTTCTAAATCTAAACTAGAGTATCTAGCGATCACTATAGTAAAACTGAACCCGGCAGATGATCCAAGACTTAAAAAATAAAAGGAAGTAAAAAATCCATTTTCAAAGGGTCCTCTAAGGTTTTCGAAAATAAGGCAGTACGTGAAATATTTGGTCCAAAGAGAGATAGATGAGGCCATTGGGAAGTTTAGGGGAGAAAATTTCGGTTGAAAACTGGTATTCGAAAATTTTCACTATCGCAATACTTTCCCTTAGTATACATTCCATGTATAAGTATGTATTCAGAAATCCTAAACGCTCCATACTTTGTTACTCATAAAATCATTCTTAAACACCTAAATAGTCTACTACTCGAAGACTTACTCCGAAACAGATATACATCTTTTCCTTCTAAACTCACTTCCGACACATTCCCCCTTATCCGTGGACTTCTCTTCCATATATATTCCTGATGATCCTCTGAGGCAACTTAAAAGAAGATGGCCAAGGAACCTTCTACCAGAAATTAAGCATTCGAGTGATAGTTTTTTCACAAGACTCTCATGTGTTTTACTCATATATTTATCTTATTTACTTATTGTATTGAATCAATAAAATTTTATTAAATCATTTAAAAAAAAAAGTTTAAATTATACATAAAATGGTAGGTTATTAATGCTATAACAATTTATAATTTAATTAGTTTTTGTCATAACCATTCCAGTAACTCCAGTTTTAATTAATAGATGCTTCTTTAAGTGTCTATATCATCAAAGGGTCTTTTAAACTAAAGGTACTGATTCTCGTTTAGTCCACAGAGAGTTAGAATTTATGAACTCAATCGAACCTGCTTAATAACGTTAAAATGTTTGCCCGTTTAAGCGTGAGCCGTTAAGGGGCTAATTTTACTCTATAAGGTGAAAATTATACAGTTGGAATGGACACTCCTGTAAATACCTTGGAAAGAGAGGGGATTCCCTAAAGCTGCTGATTTAATGAAAATAAATTACTTATTAGGGAGGATGGCGGTCAGATGGTGGCTTTGACACGGTGGCGTGCCATCTGCCCGTGTTAGAGCAGGCAGCGCCCACGGGGGCATAAGGTCCTGGCTTCCCCAGCCCATAAATCCAGCGGGCACAAAGGGCCTCTGCGACAAAAGGCTACAAGGGAGGTACAAATTCTGTTTGATCCGTCCCCGACCATAAGTCACCGTTTCTGGCCAAATCAAAACAGCCATTATCTCCAGGACCACCCGATGTGCCTACCAGTCCTCCCTCTGTCCTCAACCACTACTTAGTACCACTTTACACCATTCACCTAACATTGAACTGAAGAATTTCTTTCAGGGTAAGATCCTCCAATGAGAAGTTTGAATTAGACATAAGTCATACACTTACCTGATATTATGGTTTTGGAGTTTGAGGTGTAAAAGCTTAGGGTCATAAATGCTTCTTTTTTTGTATTAGATAAATCTATAGAAAAAAAAGTAAACATTTAATAACTATTGCTTATTGAAAACAATAATTATATCATAAAATATATTCAGATAATCGAAGTTTCTTTTTTCCCTATTAACATTTTATAAACTTGGAATCCCCATACAAGACTGAAATGATAAGAAACTGCTGCTATATTTTCGACTACTTGAACACTTACTGGACAAACGCTTCAACCTCCCACTTAATTACAAAAGACTTATTTACACGACCATCATAAGGCCGATATGGACTCACGGAGTAGAGCTGTGGGGCTCTACTAAACCAAAAAATTCTTCTCGTATCCAATCCTTACAATCCAAATTTCTTCGTAAAATCCTTAACGCTCCTCACTTTGTGACGAATAATCTCATCCCTAAACTCCTAAATGCTCCATATGTTACTGAATCAGCCCGAACCGCGTATCAATCATTCCATGAAAAACTCAATTTCCTGCCTAACCCACTAGTTTATATTCCTATCATCCTCTTCAATTTCTGATAATCCTCCGAGGCGGCTGAAAATAATATATCTCCGAGACCTTATAGTTTACAATATTTTTAGAGCACTGCCAATGGGTAGCGTCTTTACATGTATTTCATGTCAGTTTACCATGTCCATCACATTTACTTGATTTATCTATTACAGTTGTAAATATCAATAAAAATGTTTAAAAAAATCTATACAAATATTATAAAGCTGACGAGTTTGTTTGTTTGTTTGTTTGAACGCGCTAATCTCAGAAACTACTGGTTCTAATTAAAAAATTATGAAGTACTTTAAAATATATTCTTTTAAAAACTTCTTAATAGCAATCATAATAATAGAAATTGATGCAGACGAAGTCGCTTTAGAATATATCAAAGAAAAAGTTACATGTATTAAGAAGGTTTAAATTTGGGTGATAAAATTCCGGTTCTGGGATACGCCGATGATTTGGTACTGCTAAAGGAAGACACGGAAACTAAACAACTAAATACAAGTCCGTTAATAAAAACCGGTAAAGAAATAGGACTTGAAATAAATATCGAAAAGACAAAATATATGATTTGTAGCAGAGACGGTGGCGATCATAGTGATATTGATATATCAGGGTATACTTTTGAACACGTAGAGAAATTTAAGTATTTAGGTTCAATGATAACGAAAAAAAAAATCCAGGAGGAAATAAAGTCCTGGTTAAACGCGGGAAATGCGTGTTATAACTCAGTTGCGAAATTACTTAGCTTCTGTCCAAAAACTTAACGGTTTGAATTTATAAAACTGTTATTCTTCCGACGGTGAAACGTGGCCGCTTACTTTGAAGGACGGACAACGGCTAAAGGTTTTAGAAAATAAGGTACTAAAATATTTGGTCCGAAGAGAGATGAGGCTACTGGGGAGTATAGAAGGTTACACAACGCGGAAATATTTATATCAATCTATATTATTATCTATATTGTTAAGTCATGTTTTATTTCGAGAGTTATTTTCAACTTTAATCGTTATTACCTTGAAGCATATACATTTATAAATTTAAATAAATTAAAAAAATTACTATTTCTTTTGATTTATTCGAGTATAATAATCAGAACTATTATTTTAAGCATATTTAGGACTTTTATGAGCTGTATGTGTATATTTATAAAAGAAAGTACCACTCAATTTTCTGGTATCTAAAAAATTACTATGGTTGTGAGGCTAAAATTTTTCCTGGAGGTTCGTCTTACCGCCTAGATGTGCAATAAGGCAGGATTTGAAAATCTTCGCCCAAAAAGTGGTTGAACATCCTAAACGTTAAATTGTCTTAATCTGATATGTATCAGCAAAGGTACAAAGATTTTATAACAAATATATTTAAGCATATTACTGTTGTTATCTGTTCGTTTAACGTCACTTTTATACAACTATGGTTAATCGTATGATGACTAATTTTTTCCTCTCCAAGTTTATTTAGGGTAGAGATCTTTAACGAGTTCATGGAATCGCAAAGGCTTGGGACTACCATTTTACGTCCCCTTCGAAGGAGGGCATAACTAAGGTTGTTTTTTACACTCATTAAAAAATCTTAAGGGCACCTGGCTGGTCACTACATACAGGTGACCGACCCTTTTAAGCATATTGCGTTTCATATCTGTTTCGAGTGTAGGTTCCTATGAAAATATATTCAATTGTTATTTATTTTTTAAAAATGGTTTGTGACGATTATTTTTACATATCGAGTGATTATGGGTATAACCACTTCTACTGGTTTGCTATTGTAAATTTGACAGGAAGAAGTCAAGATCGGGCTTTAAATGATAACAAAGAGAAGCTGATAGTTGATATTTATTATAGACAATCTCACTATAAAAGCACATAAATTAATACGAAATGCAATATTCGCGAGCAAAGCTGCGAGACACAGCTAGTGTATAATAATTGTAATCAATATAATATAAGAAATCTTTTATTCGTACTAACGCTCATGAAATCCAATATTATTGTAATTATTTTTCAAAGATAAAAAAAATTAAAGAAGAGATTTCTACTTTTTCAAGCAGTATTAGCATTGTCTTCAATAGATTTTTGGGATTAAATGTTTGTTCTTAATAAAGCAAAAGAGGGGGAAAAGTAAAAAAAAAAAAGAAGAAAATGTAAAAAAAGAAAGGAAGAAAAAAAGGGTCTAGAGCCAAGTGAAAGCAATAAAGTTTTTAGTTTTTCCACTGGGAGCCCCAAACTGTTCTTAACTCTTTACCACCAGAAAGCCACGGGGACTCACCGGTCCTTTGATTAAAAAAAGACTTTCAGAAACTACTGTCAATGTAGTTTAGTTTTTAGTTTTGTAATTTATAGTTTTTTTTTTTTTTATTTCTATTTTACTATTCTAATAAAATTTGATTATAATAAAGCTAAGATTTATGTGTTCATGAAACATCAGTTATGCCATAGGATTTTCCTAGCTACGTTGTCAACTTTAAATTGTAATTTTTTAAAAATTTATTAATTTATCCTCACCTGTCTATATAGACCTATGACAATCAGTGGATTGTCTCTCAGATACGTAACAATTAAAACGTATGTCAGGCATGAAGGAGATAACAATACCTAGTAGTATCTCTTTCGTAGCATTATTCAATTTTAAAGAAAATTACAGCAGCCCTCTCATCCACGGCCTTTTCGGTTTTCTATGAATGTCGTCAGGCATATTAGTTTTTTTCATTTTTATTGTCAGGGGTTTTTAATGCCCTTGTAATTTGGTATCACATCGAGACCAGTTCGTATGTATTCGCTGACGGTAGGCATGTGTCAATCTTTATGCAACGTTGTGTTACAAAAACACTAAGGTGCTTGCGAAAATTAATCAAAGTATTTTGGAATGAAAAAGTTTGAAATCTTTGTATGTAAGTCTTTCTTGCAACCCCGAAAATTTGAGAGGCTTATGTATATAAGCATGTATAGGTGGCAAGTTCTATCTTAATTTTAGGTTCGATTGTCGCCTGAGTAGTGTGTACAGCAGTCTACTTTGATTTGTCTTTCGCTTTTTCTTTATGTGCGTACCCAAGTCATACTCCTGCTAAAAGTTAGGTCTAAGTAGTTTACATTGTCTGTCTACTTTATCGGTGTATGCTGATGGGCAGGTTTCAAGTGTAAATATCATATATTGGCACACGTCATAGTTTATCCTTGTTTTCCACAGCATGCACCAATCCTGTAGTTTTTGTTAGTATTGTTGTATTTTTAGTAATTGCAACTCTAGCATCTTCATGTTTTGATAAGATTACAGTGCCGTCTGCGTTTGTTGCCATCAGGATGTTGGGACCATTTGTCATGTAGTGCTTGTATAAAATATATAATACTGGTGCAAGTATAGATGCTTGAGGCATTTTTGCTAGTACTGGTCGTATATAAGATGTTTTTGAGCCCTAACGGACAGAGAAAAAGTCGGAGGGGGATGATTGAAGAATAAAAATGTCTTTATGTCTTAATTTAAGCTGTTCTAAATCAAAATCTGGATTTTAAATCGCAAACACAACTTATTTATAAGCATATAACCTAAGTTTTATTAACCAATTTAAATATAAATTTCGATATCCTAGACAAATTACAATGAAAACGCCTTATATGATCTTAGAAGAGCCAAGTAGGTGATTTCTATTACTCATAGTTGAGTAATAATTGAAAGGAGGACTTTAATTAAAGTTCGAATTCTGATTTAATATTTTTAATAATAATTAAATTTCTTAATTCGCCCAGAAAAAAAAAAAATAAAGGTCCCACAGGAGATACTATGGCGAGGATTGCGATAAGGGACTCTACTTGATAGGTTATGGAGAATAATAAGGTAATATTAGATAAACAAATAAAGAATTACTATTTTTTTTTTTTTTGATATTAGTAGACCAAGGAATCTATTGTTGATTTATTTAACTTCATTTTATGCTGCGGTGGCAAATCAGACGATGCTACAGTGGGAATCCTAAATTATATCCAGGTTTAATAAGCTAGGGATCTTTAACGTGTACCTGATAAAACCATTTTTCATCACCTCAGAAAGACGGCATAAATAGTTCGAGCCCCCGGCCTTGGATATATAACATAGTTTGAATAAGAAACCTTTTATTTTGTATAAAACTTTCATTATTTATTCTGTATAACTATTTGGAAATAATTTGCTGTAATAATTGGGATAACAGGCGTCTGAAAGAAGATGGCCTCGAGACCCTCTTGTTTAGATTGGCTATGGGCAGTTTCTCTTCTTGTATTTGATCATTAACTAGCATATTTACTTGTTGTATTACAAAATACAGTTGTAAATTTCAATAAAAATATATAAACAAAAAAAAATTGGGATTTACTTTTACTAACACTTTCGATATAAAATTTGGTTTTTAGTCGGTCCCACAGGAGATGCTGAGGCGGTAATGACGATACCGAACCCTTCTTAATAAACCATAAAGGATAATAAGGTGATATTAGGAGACATTCTTGGGTTAGATTAGGCTTATCATATGATACGGGAATCTTTGCAACAGCACTTGGTTACTTGTAGCACTTGCCGAAGTCTCAAGTTGAGAAACACCTGCACTAATAAACCTTTCTAGATTCATCGTACAATCTCGTTAACTGGGAGTTATCACCTTCCCTAATGTGATGAGCTAAGGTTCCTCCCCAACTTGTAATGAGAGAGCCTGGAGTAATCCTTAATGCAGCCGTATAACTTAATCTGTAATGGGTGTAATTAAACGCCACCGTAACTTGTTCAGGATGTTCGTATGTCTCGTGTCACAGGTAAATGTAAGATAAAGATTGTTGTTCAGAATAACAAACACCTGTATTTATAATGACGTGGATTGAAATAAAAATTATAGAAAAAATCTACAGATTTGAAGCTTAGTAACCAAGAGATTTATTTAGTTACATCCTTTAGATCAGTCGTACTTTCAACCCGTTGTCTAGTTCCACTGGACATTAACGATAAGTAATGTATATAATACCATACAAAATCATATATCAATTGAAATTATAAATAGTGAAAAAATCAATGTACAATGAGCTGAATAATCACAACACAAAATGTTAAACATCAAACTGAATTCTAGGAAGAGGAAACTGCACAACACCATGCAAAAATGGACTATCGTGAATCTTCACATACATATATTTGATCTATAGCAGCTAATAGCGAAACCAGTGGAAATAGATTTTTCCATACTGACATAATTAGATATAACATCAACACTACAGGAGAATCTATATGATACAGAAATAATTTAAATTACCTAAACTGGTCAAATTATATAGTAGAGTTTCAACTAATGGTTTTGCAAATGTCTACGTATGTAGATATATGAAATATTGCAAATAGCTTACTAAAATAAAAATACAAAAAAATAAATGCATAAAGAAATCAAAGCAAAGTGTTACTAAAATATCTCAAATTTCGTTTACCCTGAGGGTATACAATTTGCTTGAAAACTCCTGCAACAAATTATTGCTCAAGTCTAACGCTTTATTCTACAATATTTTCTTCTTGAATTAAATAGCTTTCATTTTATTTTATAAATTGTATGTGATGTTATTAATTTAATAACAAAACAATTCAATTTTTTTAATTCGAAAATAATCAAATTAGCTAGTTTAATAATATAGTAAAGAGAGAGTTTCCGCTTCCTGTAAAATTTCCTAGAATGGATATAGTACCTTTTGGAAATCAATGTATCTATTGATAATATTTATTTTTATCTGTTTAAATCTTTCTGCTCTGAAAAAATATATTTTAAACCCGAAATATATTTTAAATGAACTAATAAAATATTGAAAATTGTTTGGTCTAATGCAGACAATGTGATATAAAACGATTATAGTTGTACGTTCCTACGTCATAGTTCAAAAGCCAAATAGTTTTTAAAGACGATCCTGACTTTTTGTCTACTATCGTTATTTACTTCAGCCCATTTATATTCATATATATTCATAACCTCATGACAAACTGAACAATTATAATCAGTAAAAATGTTCTAAAAAAAACAAAAAATTCTGGCTTGCAAACCAACTCAGGTACATTATAGCGTTTTTGCATTTCAAATAGGAAGTACTAACAGCTCCAAACAGAAAATCGATCCTGAAATTATAACCAAGTGTGAGTCAATCCTTAGTTTGCAAATCTTTGTTTTACAACAATATCTTGCAATATTTATTCTTCTCATCCATAAATTCAATTTAGCACTTTTGAAGTTTTTTCAAAAATCAATGTTTGCAAATTAAAATCAACAGCTTTGACAAATTAAAAGTCATTCGACTAAAACATTGTTTGTTCTATAGTATTATTTAACCTATGGGTATTTTCAACCCTGAGAAGTGATATTCGAAACCGAGGTGTGTATTTACACTTCGAGTGTGTCAACAACGTTTTTATGTCTCGACAGTTGGGAAGTAAGAGAAAAACATTCTAGATTGCTACACGAATGTTTCTGATTTTTTTTTCAGTCAGACCTATTATTTTTTTCTTTCCATTAGATTAATTGAGTTTCGAAGATTGAAATATTCAATTACATTAATATTATAAGAATTGCGATAAAATGAGATGTAATGTGATTTTAGTAGCATGAGTTTTTATGATGCTATTTTATAATGAAAAACGCAGCAGATTATTACACAATGGTTTATTATTACCGAATAATTATATTATGGTATTGCAATTTATATAGCTGTGTAGGCAATTAACCTGTATCTATAGCAGTACATTGGTCAAAGAGCTTAAGACAGACGATCCAGTAACACTTAATATTCTAGAAAAATGACCGATTTCAATAATTTGTTTTTTGTTTTGTAGGGTTTTTACCGTTGTTTGGGTTTTCGTACTTAAATGCAAGACCTTAGATTTTGAAGGGGTGGGTTTTTTTTTTTTCTTGGTGGATCACAAAGTTTTCTTATTAAAAATAATAAACCGCGATTGCCTAATATTTTGTAAACTGAAGCAGTGTAGAAGCAAAAATAAGTGAGGTTATTTTAAAGGAAAAAGCAACTAAAACTGATGTTTTCATCTTCAAAATTAATGTAGTTTTATTTATTTATAATTATTAATTTTTTTTTTGTATACCCATAAAAGCGATGAATCGATGCTATAAATTTGAGGGTTAGAGGTTTATTCCTTATATTCATATTTATTACTCTTAAGAAACGTGACGAACTCCTTTTTCTTTTGATTGTCAAAACTAAAGATTAGACAGAAACTGAATACATATATTGTACTTACCTACATCAAATAATATGGAATTTTCTTCCTAAGAGATCATGAATTTCTGATTCAGCTAAAATATGGACTTATAAAAAGTACAATAATCTTAAACAATTTTTAAGACACTAACCGCAGCTTCATTTTACTTCTTTGAAAAACAAAACTCTACATACGGACTCATAAGAATTAACAATCGATAAACAGGCATATGATGTTTATTAGCGTTTTCACAACAAACTTAACGTGACAATAGAATAATAAATAATAAATGGCGTGGCTACAACTGATGCCCACTAGAAGACGGCTGAAAAGGAGGTTGATGAGAGGCCTCCTTTGCTAAATTAAAATAGCAATTCAAACGCAGGAAAAAGGGTCCTGCTGAGTAGATTATTCTTCAACATAACATTGACCAATACTTACTTTAATTCCACCAGCTCATATTGTTACTATCGTTTGTGATTGGTGCGAACTAAGAAATCAAGAAAAAAAAAAAGAAAACTATAATATTTTCATGTAGATCATGATGTTTAAAGTATTTATTGATGTAAAAAGTATAACAATTTTTTGTCATGTAGTATGCATAACAATAATGTTATTGAATCATTAAAAATAATGTATCATATGTTTTCTTATCCAGTACTCGCTTTCAATGTCTGTGCTTTGGAGGACTAAGATCTTTAAAAACACTATAGCAAAGAAGACCTCGGAATTTTCTGAGAAGTATTTAAAAATTGTATTTAAGCATGAATCTGACTAAGAATTATTATTTTATTTTTACTAAGTTTAACTTATTAATACTTATTTTGCCATTATTTATCATGTATATATCTTCAGATAATTTTAAATTTTGTTCTTATACATTTTTTATTTATTTGCGTTATTTCTCAGCATTGAAAACTATTTCTCTTGGGTGAGACAGCTAATATTAATTTCAATAAAATTCTCACTGTCTTCTTTAAAATTGTCTTATCACAAATAAAAGAAAATGTTTTAGGAAACTAAATAGCTAAACGAGCGATATGTTCTATTGCGTTGTTTTTAAAAAGTACAAAAACTAAAAATAAAATTGCTGCTCATTCTGTTAAATTGTTCTTGCAGATCTGAACTTCGTCGTTATGACATTTCAAACATTTTCTTATTTCTTATAATTAGTAATTATTAGTGCATAAATTAATGATATATAGCTTCCAAAAAACGGCTTATTTAATGTTTATAAAGACTCTCTCCTTATCACCACTTTCGGGATCTGATGGAGCGGTGACATGCCATCCTCAATATCGCCTCGTAGATTAAGCTACCCCAGGTTTAAATTAGCTTTAGATTCATACATGGCCTCTGAATATTTAAACAAATCCGTACTAGTAAATTCAAAGGGTCCTTTGAAGATATTGCAGCATTGAGCAGTAACTGAGCGTGTTATTAGTAGCTTTGTCAGGGCAGCATGTTTATTATCGAGCTGAGGATATGAGCTGCATTCGGTATTCAGATGTTCCCTTCTCCATGCAAATGTCATCTTCTTTCTTAACTTGCCACTCTATTGGATTCCTATCTTATAACTGCTCTTCGCTACTGGATTCTGTCTTTTATCACTCACTTTACAATTCACCGCCTTTAATTTTAGTAGATACGGCCAAAAAATAAAATAAAATAAAAATAATGCTAATATTTTAACAAATTATTAAAATGGAAAAAAATCTGCTAAAAGATATTGATCCAATATTATGTTGTTGTTTTTTAATTCGATTGCTCGTTTTTATTAATGAATGTTTCTTTTTTTTAGATAGGTTTTAACTATTTATAGAAGGAGATATTTATAGAGAGGTATGGATGGAAGTGATTGAGAGGTCAGACAAAATCAGACTAAAAAAAAATTAACTTGTACCTGAGTTTCAAGTGTCATGGCTGCGAGTACAGTTCACTATAAGTATAGCTCTGTCTTTCTTACCTTCTCATCACTGTGTTATCGCATGAACATCGTTCAAACTTTGTGAATCGTGAGTTGTTATACTATTACACACATTACCGATCACAGAAAGCGAGGTGAGTGGCGTTTTGTTCAATAAGCAATCATAGACTAGTGACCGCTTGGGCTAGAGATAAGGGCCAGGCTTGCCTGCTAATCCTTCTCTAGTGTTGACAAGGTCTCGGTCAGGACTGTCAACGACCTAATCAGACAATATTTATAAACATTATTTTTCTCCCTCAATGAGTTTTTAAATTTATTTTCCTCGAAGACTTTTATTTATTTATTTTTTCATTAACTTAGAAATGTTTGCTTTGTTTTTTTTTAAATAGTATATGTATATAATATTGTAAATAGTTTAGTTTTAAGATCTTTAAGGTTAATTTTCTTTTAATTAGTAATTTTTTTTCTCTAATAATTATATATAGATATATAACTTCTTTATTTTCTATCTGTTTCATTTATTTATCTAGATACATATATATGTTGTTATTTTTATATATTTTTTTTCTTAATTAATTAAGCCATGGATCTAGATAAGACTCCATCTTGTGACGACTCGGAGGAGGAGACTCCCTTTTCTGAGATAAGCGAGTCAGACTCACAGTATTTAAAGCCACGGACTCTACAGAAACGCCAGAGAAAGAACACTAACTCGGCTGGTAACTCGCCAAATAAAAAAAAAAAATAAAGCGGCTAAGACAAAACAGCCATCACCACCTAAAACTCGCAGTACCACTGCAGCCAACCTAAATGAGTCAACGGCGCCATCTTTACCCGGACCGTCTTCAACCGCACATTCAAAATCACCAGCTTCTACCTCTAGCACTTCTGCTAACGCCACCAATAAAAATGAGCTCCCGGAACAAGGATTTTCTGACCCGGAACCACCTCCAATATTTGTATCAAATATAAATAATTTCCTCTCGTTCGGCAAAGAAATTTCTGATCTCATAGGCCCGTCAAACTTTCAATGTTTTTCAAGAATAAATGATATAAAAATAAATACCACCAATAAGGAGAGCTATAAAAAACTTATCACTTATTTAAATAATAAAAATTTTGACTTCCACTGCTACCAGTTGAAACAAGATAAACCATACAGAGTAGTTCTGAGAGGACTCCACTCATCCACTCCTACTGAAGCCATCAAATGCGGCCTAGAAGAAATTGGCCATAATGTTAGGAATATCTCATGTGTAACACACCCCCAAAGAAAAATATGCTTTGCCCTTGTTTTTCGTGGATCTGGAGCCAGCCAGGAATAACACGGAGATATTTCAAGTTAGACGGCTAGTATATTCGACCGTTCGGTTTGAAGAGCCTAGACAAAAGACAATTATCGTACAGTGCACCAGATGTCAATCATTAGGACACACGAAGTCCTACTGCTATCACCCTGCTAGATGTGTTAAATGTGCCGGGCCACATGCCTCTGACACATGCCTTAAGCCCCCTAATGAGACTGCAAAGTGCGCACTTTGTGGTGAAGGCCATCCGGCTAGCTATAGGGGCTGTAGCGTATACAAAAATCTTCTTAAGCAGGGGACACACCACCTAGCGGAATTACGAGTGGAGCAGAATATTCGCACGCAGGTGCCTGATTTGGACAATTTGAATAACTACCCAGAAATTCAAAAACAAACAGGTACCATCGTCCAGCAGCCAACTACAACAACTGCAGTCAGGGAAACTACAGAGCACTCAAAAAAACATCTCTCCGAGATCATCAAGCATCAACAGCCACAAAGACAGGCGCCTCCTAAATCCCTAACCAAGCCTCCTTCCTCCCATCCTAACCCGCAACCTGTACACCGATCCGTTCCTCCCCATACACCCTTACGTGTAAAATTGCCTCCTGAACATCCTCCCCAAATACCATCTCCTTCAGTTCAACCAAGTCAAATAAACCCCTCGCCTCAAGTACCTCAGCGGACTGAACATCATCGTTCTCCACGGCGAGTCCAGCCCCAAGCCAACGATCCGGACCATACAAATCATCCTGCACAAGTCTCTTACCCACATCCGTATCCCTACCAAGACCCTTCCAACATATGCTCCATTCTCCAGTCTTTTCTTTCAGATCTTAGAAATACTATTCAACCACTAATCACCCTTCTTACTAGAATCCTTACCCAAATCCCATTCAATCTCCCACGATGAGTGTAAAGCCCCTAGCCATCCTTTTGTGGAACGCTAACGGCCTACTCAACCACCGTGACGAACTGGACATTTTCCTCCATGACAACCATATTGACGTAGCTCTCTTGACTGAAACGCACTTTACACAACGAACACGTTTTTACATACGTGACTACATCACATATAGATCGGACCACCCAGACAACACTTCCCATGCCGGGTCATGCATCCTTATCCATAAATCCTTGCCTCATTCCCTTATTCCTTCTACTCCAACTGACGCCATACAATCAACCTCAGTGACCATTCCAACTCGTCCTTTTCCTCTCACCCTCTCAGCTGTATATTGTCCTCCTGGTGTTTCCCTTTCCTATAACCAACTTGAAGCCCTGTTTCGATCCCTCGGACCGCGCTTTATCGCTGGAGGAGACTATAATGCTAAACACCAACGGTGGGGTTGCCGCACTTCCAACTCCCGAGGTAATCTCCTTTCTAGTGTCTCTATTTCCCATAGCTATACTGTCCTCTCACCTATGAATCCCACGTATTGGCCGACATCCTTAAAAAAAAAACCTGATATCCTGGACATATTTATCACCTCACAAATTTCCTCCTCCCAAACCACAATCAGATCACTGAACGACCTTTCATCAGATCATAGCCCGGTTTTGCTTTCCTTACATTCCAGTTTTGTTCCTCAACCCCTTCCACCTAAATTGATCAATGGACGAGTAAACTGGGACATATTTCGACTTGACCTGGAAAGCAAATTGGACTTGAACACTCCACTCAAGACAAACAATGATATTGATACAGCTGTTAAAAAACTGACTGACTCCATAACTTGTAGTATAATTGACAACACAAAGACCACCAACATTAATGACACTCAACATACAGATCTGCCACAGCACATTCGATTCTTAATAAAGGAAAAGCGCAGAGCGAGATCGAAGTGGCATAAGACTCGATACCCAACTGACAAAACTTATTATACCAAACTAACTAACAAACTCAAGTCGGAAATAAAAACATACAAAATTCAAAATTTACTCAGATTTACTGAAAACCTTACTACAACAGACAAATCATTATGGACAACCACAAAAAAACTACTTAAGTTCAAAGACTGTAACCATCCACTCTTGACTGAAAACCAAATCTGGACAAGAACTGACGAAGAGAAAGCTCAGATATTCGGACAACATCTTTACAATACTTATACTCCACATCCAGATATCCTTAACCCCAATCACCTTAAAATGATAGAAGAAGACCTAACTATTCCCCTCCCAATGACCCTTCCACCTAAAGCATTCCATCCTTCCGAAATATCCAATATCATTCACAGATTACCTGCCCGAAAAGCTCCTGGCCATGACTTAATCACTTCCTATATCTTGAAGCATCTCCCTCAAAAAGCCATTCTATTCCTTACCTACATCTATAATGCCGTACTCCGTACTACTTATTTTCCTGCCTCCTGGAAATTGTCCATAGTAAAAATGATCCCTAAACCCAAAAAGTCACCTGAAAATCCATCTTCCTACCGTCCCATTTCTCTTTTATGTATAATGGGTAAAATTCTAGAAAAACTCCTTCTGAAACGTATATATCCAATCCTTGATTCCCATCATATTATTCCAGATCATCAATTCGGTTTCCGTACATCTCACTCCACTATCCAGCAATGTCATCGTGTGGTTGATGTTGTCTCCTCTGCGTTGGAGCGCGGATTGTACTGCACGGGAGTCTTTCTCGATGTAGAACAGGCCTTTGACCGAGTCTGGCACCCTGGATTGCTTTACAAGCTCCGTCTATTCCTCCCTCCTACCTATTTTCTTATTATCCAGTCCTACCTCGCTGATAGATCTTTCAAAATAAATCACAATAGTTCCTATTCCTCCCTGTTTTCTCAATCTGCTGGTGTTCCTCAAGGCAGCATCCTAGGACCTGTTCTTTATACAGTCTATACAGCTGATATCCCAACCCATCCTAACACATTCCTTTCTACCTATGCTGATGACACGTGTGTGCTATCAGTAGATAATGATCCAGTTACTGCCTCCCACATCCGAGACCTTGAAGTATGGTGCCAGAATTGGAGGATTAAAATTAATTCTAACAAATCCCACCAGATAACCTTTACCCTTCGTCGTAAACCAATGACTTCCTGCCCTACAGTATCCTTTAATGACACTCCACTAGCCCCTGTTGAACAGATTCGATACCTAGGACTCCACCTTGACAAACGTCTAACTTGGAACCCCCATACAAGACTTAAACGACAAGAAACTGCCCGACGTTTTCGACTACTTTAACACTTACTGGACAAACGCTCCAAACTTCCACTTAATTACAAAAGACTCATTTATATGACCATCATAAGACCGATATGGACTTACGGAGTAGAGCTATGGGGCTCTACTAAACCATCGAATTCCTCTCGTATCCAGTCCTTACAATCCAAAATCCTTCGGAAAATCCTCAATGCTCCTTATTTTGTCACAAACACACTCATTCATAAAGACCTTAATATTCCATATGTTGCTGACTTAGCCCGAACCAGGTACCATTCCTTCCATGAAAAGCTCCATTCCCACTACAATCCATTAGTTTCAGTCCTTGCTTCCTCTTCAATCCCTGATAATCCTCCGAGGCGTCTGAAAAGAAGATGGCCACGGGACCTTCTAGTTTAGAGTGTTTTTAGAGTGCTGCCACTGGGTAGTGTCTCTACATGTATTTCATGACAGTTTTACATATTACCATCACATTTACTAGATGTATTTTTATTTAATACAGTTGTAAATATCAATAAATATGTTAAAAAAAAAACAAAAAAACTTGTACCTAAGTATGAAAATAGTATAATTATTCTCTCGGTCTTTAGAGCTTCAGATTTCAAAACGTTTATCAACATTTTTTGCAAGTTAACGGAAATATCAAACAGTGAAAAAATGTTTCCCTCGACTTAAGGATTTCTGGAGATCTTGTTTCTGACTGATTTAATTATACTGTAATTTTTTTTGTTTTGTTTTACTCTTCGTTGTAAACCGATGACATCCTGCCCTATGTAGCAGATTTGGCCCGAGCCAGGTGTCAATCGTTCAATGACCAACTCCACTCCATCTCTAATCCACTAATTTCAATCCTTGCCTTCTCTTCCATTCCTGACAATCCTCCGAGGCGTCTATATGTAAGACGGCCTCGAGACCTAGTTTAGATTACAAAATGGAGTGCTGCCAATGGACAATTTACTTTTAAAAAACGCTACAAATTATTACACAATGGTTTATAATTTCCATATAACTTATTTAGGATATGACTGTTTATAGAGCTGTTGAAAGCTGCAAATCATTTAGATTTTTTTCTATCTTCAATAATAACCGAGTTTTGGTGGAATCTATTATAATTTATGACTTGAATATATAGATCAATTTGTTTTTTCTGTTAATCGCGCTTTACCGAGTCTAAAACTCTCTACATATTTTCTCTATCTTCAAAAATAACTGAGCTATAGGTTGTTTATTAAAAATACCCAGCTGTTATCAACGTCAAGGTGTTAGGATCATCGTTGAATGCCCTCGTATTTTTGCGAATTTAAAAATGCTGGTGGGCACAAACACGACTTTCACTTACCTCCATTGTTTATATCAATTCAAGAATTTTTAAACAAATTAATAAACGAAAATGAACTGTTAAGGAATTATTTAAATTGGATTTAAACAGAAACGCGTGTTTTATTAAATAATCTATATTACATTATTCTCTACGACAATCAGTTTGTTTTGTTTCATCATTCTCCGTTAACTTTTACAATAGTATGTATAAGATAGTATCTATTCTAAAATCTTTAGCATTCAAACGGTATATTATACATGTATATTACTGTTCAAAAACTTAAAATTTCATTAAAACAATATTTTTGCAGTTTTCTCGTTTAGTTGAATATCGAACTCGTTCAACTTATATATTTACCTTTTCTTTAGCAATGCTAATCAGTTGATTTGGTTAATTTTTTTTAATCTAGAAAATTAAAGGTACTTTTGAGGAAGAAATTTTGAAATATCGGCATTTAAGCTCTGTCAGACTATTTTAATCAGAATGAAACCTACATCAATTTAAAGCCCGTTAAATTTTACATCGACATATCGAATTTAATCAAAATCGTTAGAGCCATTATTAAGAAAATCGTAAAAAGATGCAATGTATAAAGTGGCTCTTCCGGTTAGCTGACTTTGATGAAAACGTTTCTGAAACATCTCGGGCGTTATTAGTTGTCTTAAATATGAAATTTTAGTTTTATATGACTTATAGTTTTTGCCCGGGAGTTACCACACACACAGACCTTTTTGCGGGACTTGGTTATTTGGACTCAGGAGACCCTAAAACGTTTATTTCCGTTGAAAACTCGAATTAGAAAATTTTCACGATCGCAATACTTTCCCTTACTATATTAGCAAGTTAAAGTAAAAATTGGTTCAGTAGATTTAAGAAAAACGCCGCGGACGGCGGACAAATGGATTTTCTTTTATTCGTTATTCCAATCTATGTATCTTGAAACGTAAGCCCTCAAATTTTTAGATTGGGGGGCGGTTAATTTTTTTGGGGGTCAATTACAAAGGTTCATTATTGAAAATTATAAACCAAAAACTTAGCAGTAATACGAATTAAATTTGTAATTAGTCTGATTTTTGGAGAAGTTTATACATATTGATTATTCAATACACATAAAATTCACGAACAATATATATATATATATATTATATATATATATATATATATATATATATATATATATATATATATATATATATATATATATATATATATATATATATTATTTGTTTTGGACCTGAAGTTATGATGGAATAATACAAAAAGTGATTCACTACCTCGTAGCATGTTGAGGCGCAAATCCGATTTTTCGATAAGGGCTGGAGCGGGATGGACCGGGGGACCGGAGACAAATAAGAAGTAATAACGGGCAAGTTTGGAACCAGCCCAGGGAAATTTATCAATAGCCTTCCTCCCTCCTCTCCCAACTAAAACAAGGAGGGGTTACTACAAAGAAAGAACCTTTTCCCTCAAGCATGCGGGAGCCTCTCGATGAATTTTTATATTTTTAATAAGTTACATCACGGAAGTTCAAATGATAATATAACAATTGTTTATGATAATTCAAGATATAAATGTAGGTCCAACAAAATATTTTATTAATTAAGAGTTTAATTATCTTTCCGAATAATAATTTTTGGTTTATTTCTTTATAACCCTTAGTTTTTACTTAACTAATTTTTTTTTTCCAGCTGCTCCATTTTTTGGACATAAAATACACCATATACAGAATAACGAAGGAGGAGGATCATAAAATTGTTTTGTTTTTTTAAATCAGATTTAAAGGAAGATTTTTCATCGAAGTGATATTCCCTGAAGTACTTTTAGAAATACAACAAACGCTGTGTACTATTGAAAATAAATAAATTTAAAAAAATGGAAATAATAATAAATAAAAATCTTTTTTGAAAAAGTAACGACAAACAAGGTATTAAACTATGTATATACATGTACACACGCTCATATATATATATATATATATATATATATATATATATATACATATATATTTGTTTTTTTTTCTATCTATCATTAAGAATTTTTTTTTAAATCTCCTTTATTGAAAAAAGGACAACAAACGAACGAATCAATATCAAAACAAATAATGCAACAGATCAGGGCTTTCTGAATTTACACTACCTTTGTGGTATTTTTGGGTGCGTATCAACGAATCGTGGTGTGCCTTTCACAAATATACTATTTACGTTTACGACTATATAATCAAGGAGAAGGAAATATCGTGAATCATGAATACAAATTTGATGACTAAATATGTAACATAAATATGTAACATAAAGTTCTCTCTCGAAAAAAAAAAAGTTTAAATAAGAATTCATTCTAACTTATACTGGTCACTAAATACAATAATATACTTTCTATGAAAAAAATTCCTTTATTTTTAATGTTTTCATTAAATATATTTTTACTAGAAGCCATTAGTCCGGATGGTGGTCGATGAATAAAACAAATAGATAGTTTAACCATTTATATTCTGCCAACGTTTCGACCCTCATTGTGGAGCACCATCAGGGCTAAACAGATACAAAAGAGATACATTTACAATAAGATTAAATATACTATTTTAAAAAATATTGAGTTAAAGGATGTCAATATTAAAACATAAAAAGGAACAAGATGTGTAAAGAAATCGACTAATTAAATTACAATGACTAAGGTATAATAATGAGAGGGCTATATAGAGCAGATAATGACTAAAGATAATGTACAAAGTTGAAAAAATTACATGAAATAAGAAACATTGAAATATGGAGTAGAGTGGATACGTACCGTATGTGTAGGCGAGTGGAAACTAGGTAAGATTGGGCTCACTTGTAGCTGGGTGGTTAGCATAACAGCCTCCTATGCCAAAGGTCACGGGTTAAAACCCACTGGTGGTCCTTGGATTTTTTAATTAGAGTGAAAAATCCTTAGTTATGCCGTCCTTCGGAGGGGATGTTAAAAGGTGGTCCCGTCCCTGTGCGATGTCAGGTACTCGTTCGATCCCTATCCTCACAAATACTGGATAGGCAAAATTTAGGACTCCCACTGTAACATCGTCCGATTGTAATACTAACATAAAAAGAAGTAATCAGATTAAACATATAATAGTAATAATATTATAATGATACTAGTAAATGTTTAACAAAATTCTTAAAGTAAAACCTATATAATAGTGAGAACAATAATGGATTAAGTATATGGAATAAAACTGACTACCTCCCAACCAACTTTTCCCTAATTATGATATTAAGACAGTAAACAATAATATGAAAAAAAAACACGACAGGACTAATGACTAATTTCTTCCAGTAATTCACAACGGTCAACTAATTATATGCAATACTTGCTGTCGTCCGCGACTTCTTCTGCGTCAATTTCTGTTAGTATGATCGATATTAAGAAGTTTTTAAAAGAATATATTGGGTTGTCCAGAAAGTTCTTTGGACAAAATTAAAATTGTCTACAGAACAGTTACTACGGTTAGGGATTATTCTTTCCTAACGGCTTAAAAGGTCCATATTTTCTTTTTTCTAAAAATCGTTGTCCTTACAACCTGAAGAACAATAAAAGGTTCGTTTTGACGTCATCTTCTGAAGACTAGGATTTCCCTAGTAGACAATTTTCGAGGGAACGGAAAAGATGGAAATCCGAAGTAGCAATATCAGAAGAGTACGGTGGGTAAAACCTCCCATCTGAAGCTTAATAACTTTTGCTGAGTCCTTGAAGTCACATGGGGCCTAGCGTTGCCTTGGTGGCATAGCACTCCTTTCCGATTCGCCAATTCTGGCCGTTTCTCTTCAATTGCTGCCATCAATCGATTTAACTGGGCGCAGAAAAAGTCCGTATTTATAATTTGGTTTTGTGGAAAGAGCTCAAAATGTATAGGTCCCTTCCAATCCCTCTAAATACTGAGCATCATCTTTCTTGGATGCAAGCCGGTCTTTGGTGTTGCGAGCGGCGTCGTTCCAGGCAGCCCCCAAGATTTTTTTCGGCTGGTATTGATGTAGAGAGAGAATTAATTTTTCGTCACCAGTCACAACTCGTTTCGAAAATGGATCGTGTACTTTTTTTTTTTTTTTAGCAGCAAATCCCAACATGAAATCAATTCAATAAGGTTCCTTCTACTGAGCTCATGGGGAACCTAAACGTCGTAACGACAGATGTACCCGACCTTCTTTAGATTATCAAAAACGGTCGATTTGCAGGCGCTTAAGTCCTCAGTTATCTCACGGACAGTAATTCGTGGATTGTTTGCGATGACCGCCATAATATCCTCAATGTCATGAGTTGCGGCAAGCCCGGGGGTAGTCTTCCAAATTGAAATCTCCTGATCTCAACCGCGACAACCACTTCTGAATCGTGGTATCAGCAATGGAATCGCTGCGAATCTTTCTTGTTTGGGCTGCGATTTTCCCTTTTTTAAAATAGAACAACATAATATGTCGAAAATTAACTGAATTGTCACTCATGTTGGTTTGCAATTAACTACATTACTGAGACTTAATAAAGACGAATTCAGTGTGTAATCATAGTTAATTCCATGAGGATTAAAGTTATATAAATAAACATTTGCTTTGTGATTCATTTTTAGTAAAAAAAAAAAGGTTAATTTTATTTTAAATATCTCTACGAACTTTTTAGACAACCTAATACTTAAAATATTTTTTTTCATGTTTTCAGTTAGTTTTTTCTGGTTGTCACGATCCCTTTTTGAATTATCCATACTTATGAGGAAATTGTAGGATGTTTCCAAATTCAACAATGACACTTGATAAAAACTATATGATGGGTCTGGTCAAATGAGTAATAATTTCGTCTTTTTGGTCCTTTTTTGAATGGTCGCCATTTTGTAACATTTGTAGGGGGGATTTTTAATTTTTTTTAGGCTTTGTAATTAATTTTTAGTCGAAAAAAAAGAAGGTAAATTTAATTTTAAAACTTTTCGGACAACCCAATATTTTAAAGTACTTCGTAAATGACATTTTTGGTTTTCTTGTGGCAGAAGAACATACTGATTTTCTCAGGAATCCCGTTCTTGACGTAAATAGATTCCTACATATTTAAATGTTGGCCCCTGTGATTTATTAATTATTACGACAAAAAATAAGTTAAAGGGCAATTGAATTATTTTAAAATTAAAATGTAAATCATTTGGAATTATTGGGATGCGAGGTTAATTACATCCGTTTTTTTCCACATTTCCACTAATTCTATGGCTCCTATAACCTTCCTCGATAAATGGACTATTCAACGTAAAAATAATTTTTCAATTCGAACCAGTAGTTTCTGAGATTAGCGCGTTCAAACAAACAAACAAACTCTTCAGCTTTGTAATATTAGTATAAATTAATATATTTTTATTGAAATTCACAACTGTATATTATAATACGACAGGAAAAAATATGCTTGCTAATGATTAAATATATGAAAAAAACATGAAGAGAAACTACTCATTTTCAGCACTCATTAGTAGTGAGTCTAAACAAGAAGTTTTCGAGACCATCTTCTTTTCAGACCCCTTGGTGGAATTTTAAATTTTTAAGTCTTTGTTTAGTTTTTTAAGATGTTATCCATCGTTTATTCACTACTTTATGTCTCATAGCTACATTGTTTTCAAAAATTTAATCCGAAATAATAAATACTTTCTTTACCTCTTATTTATATACTTTGATTATTATTATAATAAAATATGAAAAAAAAAATACAATGTGAAATATTGATTGATTACTATTAGTAGATATTAAATGTATGCTTAGTATATTAAGCGGATGGGGTGGTTGAAAATTTCCGGAATGTATAATTATCTATCTTTATTTTGTTTAATCATATTTATTCACTGCTAAGAGGGTATTTTCTCGCCCATTTAACATCGTAATTAAAGGCATCGAGAAAAGTTGTGGAGCGAAGCTCATCGGTATTCATTACGTCATCCTAAAGAAAACTTTTCAAGCTCGGCGTCTATTACTTTTTTATATAACCATAAAAGATCAACAATTTTTTTAAATGTTAAATAATTAATTATTTCGGTTCATTAAACCGCAAATTTTACAATCTAAATATCTTTTACAGTATAAAATAAATTCATTTTCGATATTTTTATGAATTGAGAGATATAATTGTGTAGTAACAGCATTTTGTTGTGAGATAACTGTTCATCTCCAACACAGTCCTCACAAAATAAACATTCCTTTACAATAGAAAGTAAAAACTCACTATAAATTATTAATTATTGATCATGCAACACAAACAATATTAATTATTTTTACATATCTTCACTAATCACCTAATTTAGGTTTTTTTTTTTTTTTTTTTTTTTTTCCAGAATCCGTTTCAAAAACTAAAATAGGAATCAAATTATTCGAAAAAAAAATTATACGTCTCAAACTGATCGATGAGTAATGTTTGGAAATGATAAAGCGCACTTACGGCGCGTCTGGCGCTCATTTCGTTACACTTTACAATAGTGTTTGTACGATAATTAACTATTATTTTCGTGTATAAGCTCTATGGGTCACCTACGTCTGTCTCTGGCTCCTAGACTAAAAGGAATTACCAACGTATACGATAGAAGTACGGCTAGGGAGGCAGCCATTACTTCAACTCTTAGCATATGATTTATACCCCCTAGCAGTTAACTACTGTACCTGAAGAAAGATGGCGGGCAGAGAGAGAGTGAGGACGGAGGGGAAATAAAAAATACAAAAATCCGCACGTTTCTCAAAGAGTTGCGTCCATGGGGAGGTATTTATTGAGGCAAGCGATGCTATCGGGGATCCCAGTGCGGGCTGTAATTAAAGCTGTGGATCTCGTAAAGAGTTTCAACATGTTAATACATTGCTCGGAAAATTTATCCGTCAACTGTCTGCGCTCAATCGCATCTCCCTAAAATTTATTGGACGGCATTGCGAAATAAATTGAGCCTCTCTACGTCAAAGTGGATTTTGACCTCGCGATCCTGCATAGCTCGTTTTAATAATTCGTGGCAAGAAATACTTGGTGAATTTCCGAACTTGAACTGGTATTGTATAAGTACAGCGATGATAACAAAATTAATAATCTATTACGTCTAGTATGTGATTTTTGACCAATAAAATGATGGAAAAATTAACATAAAACATTTTCAAATTCATACTATAAAATAAAAAATCTGGTGCCCGCAACAAAACCTTCACTTGCCTACGTTGTTAAAATCAATTTAAGAAATTTTAAATGAATTTATGTTGAAATAAGATTAAGAATCATTGAGTTTCGATAGAGAAACATGGATTTCATTAAATAATCCACGACAATTCGGTGTTCATCACTCCCCTATTAATATATATATATATAATATATAATAATTTTTTACAACATGTATAATTACTGTTCTTATGTTTAAAAAAAAATTCATAAAAAACTATTTTTGATGAGGGAGATAGTTGGGGGTGCGGTCATCAAAAAACACACATTAACAAGTAGTACTTATTTTAATTGTGTGCCGACGTTTCGGCCGACATTGTATTCATAACGTCGACTCTGAGACGGTATTCTGAAGAAGTGTACTAGAAGAAGTAGACTTCTCAGAGTCAACATGATGAAGGCCCACAATCAGGCCGAAACGTCGGCACAAAATTAAAATAAAATACTACTTGTAAATGTGTGTTTTTTTTATGTCCGCACCCTCTACCATCTTCCTCATCTAATATTCTCAACGGTCAACTAAACTCCATCATTAAAAATATATTGTTTCTTTTCCCATTAGGTTGGTTATCAAATATGTTCAACTTGTATATTTACTCGTTTTTATCAATTCTGACAAGACGATATGGTTAATTTGTTTGAACTTAAAAAAATTAAAATAATTTATGAACAAAAAAAATTTAAATAGCGGCATCTAAGTTATATCAGATTATTTCAATCAGAATGGTTGAAATAGTTACCTTATATAACTAGTATATAAGTATATGTAGATAACCACCTTACATAACTAGTATGATATACATAATATTAAAGATCATAAATTTTATATCAATTTAGCGACTTTAATCCAAACTGTTAGAGCGTTTTTTGTTAAAATTCTAGAAAGGTTTAAAATTCATGGTATAAAGTGGCTCTCGTGGTTGGCCGATTGTTAAAAAAGTTGCTGAACAAAGAAGAAAAAAAAATTTCAGGGATATATGCGTCTAAAATATAAAAACATCAGTTGTATACAATTCTTTTTTTTTCGATCTAGACTGACTGATCCTCCAACAAAGTTTAATCATTTAGTTAGTTTTTTCATTAGTTGAACTTTGGATGCAAAGAAAAAATCAGTGAAGAAAAGTCAGTTGCATTAACTTAGGTAGAAATAATCAGGGGTCAGTCGTGTGAAAAATGTTTTAATTTTATCGACGTTTCGGATCAATTATGTGAGCTAACTATCAGGGTATCATTGAGCCATTCCAAGCATAAAATGCAGTTTAAATACCAAATATTTTTTTCTTTATAGAGGTATCAAACCACAAAATTTATATAATTAATTATAAACTTATCTGGCAAAAAACATTTACTGGAATATACGTGGTCTAAAGGAATCAGGGATTGTGAATTCCTTGTTTCCTTTAATGGTACAATTATTTTGGGCAATTACATTTGCCTGAATTTCGGAAGCAATTACTCCGTTCATTCACCTCCTCAATGACTGGCACCGCGGTCGTTTACGTTGCTATTTCAAGTTCCTAGAAGCAACTCAATTAACCAAGGCAATTAACACTACACTTTTAAGGACTCTTAAAGGTGTTTTATTTATATGTCAATACTAGGGAGAATACATTGTTTCACTATACACTTGTACAAAACCACCTTATATAGCTAATATGGTATGCAATTGTATATAAATACTCAGCGGTTGAAACTTATGAAAGTCCGAAATTAATAATAGCGAGAGATGATTTACATTTATATAATGAATTTTCACAAACATTTCAATCAATAGAGTAAAAATGAAAGTATGAAACATAAAAAATTCAGAGAAATGAAAATTCAATCCCCTCTATCCTCAAGAAAATAATAAGCATTATTTAAAGGGATTTGTACATCAACAATAACAAACAAAAGATCTATTATGATAATAGTCATGTAAACATGACTCCAACTTCCAATAATATATATATATATATATATATTGACAAATATATGTATATATATTTATTATATATAGCATATATAGATCATAATATATATATATTGATGATGGATAGTCAAAACTATTATAGGTGGAATAATCAGGAGTCAGTATTTTTCTAAATATTTTTAATTTTTCCGACGTTTCGGCTCAAGCATGTGAGCCATCATCAGGGCATAAACTCTGCTTTGACATGGCTCAGTAATGCCCTGATGATGGCTCACACGCTTGATCCGAAACGTGGCAAAATTGAAAATATTTAGAAAAAGACTGACTCCTGATTATTCCGCCTATATAATATATATATTATTATATATATATATATATATATATATATATATATATATAAACTAACGATTAGCCATAGTTGATCGAGTGATTTAAACTAAAATAATAATTATCTCAACAATGAATAGCTATTTTAAAACACTCATAGTCTGCTAAACCAGTTACACAAATGTTGATTGATAAGCCGCGATATTTCTTTGCAAAGTTTGGGTCAGAAGTAAAATATCATTCTACTTCATGTGGTTATCAACAATCATTTAATTACAAATTATTTTTAATTTAAAAAAATGTTTTATTGCAATACAGTTTTAATGTTATTTATTTTTAATAACCTAAGATTAATTATAAATAAGGAGTTTCCTTATAATTTCCCACATGTCCACTTTTTTTTAATATTCCATTATATAATTTTTTAAAATACTACAATTTTTTTTACTGAATTAAAATTATATCTGAAAGTTAAAATTTATACTGGAGTGTGTTCCTATACAAATCTTGTGTCTTTTGACCAAGTGCTTCCATTCCATTCCACCAAGTATTCCACCGCGGAAATATTTCAAGTATAATACAACCATTTTATTTTTAGCCCGTTATTTTAAAATTTTAAGTTAATCTCCAATAGTGTTTTGTAAAAAGTAAGGACATTTAAATTTTTTTTAAAGTTGAAGAATCATATGTTTTTACTTATTTAATTTTTTTTTTTTTTGCTTAATTTGACTTATAAATAAAGTTATGCGATCAAATTATATTTTTTGCTGTATTTTATAAACGAAGTTCTTAATTTTTTTGTGATGATAATACGATGATAATGCTTGATTATACATTTGCGAAAATAACTCTTAAATTTTAAATTATAAAAAATAACCGTTATTCTGATTGATTATTTATTAAATCTCTTTGAAAAACAGAATACATATAACGTAATAAATACAGCAATCCCAAGACAGGTTACAAAGATATCCGCTAGATAGCTCTGGTCTGTCAATTTAATCTTGAGCCTTTCAACATTACTGCATGAATATAAAACTTCCTTAAATTAGTATTTTTAATATAGTGTGTTTCTTCAATTATTTTTAGGAAATAATAATTTTTAATGTCACGTTAAAAAAATTGATTAAAGACGAAATAACATAATACAAAATAATAGTCAACTATATTCAGAAAATAATATTATATCATTTAAAATTTATTACATCCTTATAAAAGCCCCGCCGGGACTAGGATTCGAACTCCAAACCCTTGCATAAGAGAAGGGGGCTACGGGCTCCTCTTTATTAGATACTATTATTTCTAGAAATAAATCCAATTGCCCGTAAATTATTTTTAGATTTATTTTTAAATTATGTAGCATTATAACACTTTAAAAGTATATATTTCAAGCCTATGAGGTATTTAATTAGAAATATCTTGTGCTTTGAACCAATTAAGTTTTAATTATTTCCAAGAATTTTTTTTTTTATAGTACATTCCTATTGACAGATTCTTTAACTACCGCTATGTACTAAATAATTCGGAGAGTGTATTTGCTGACTGAATTTAATTGTATTTGACTAAACAATACCTTTCCAACGGGTAGAGTGTCAATTGTTGATTAAACATTTCGGAATGGGATTGGGTGCCGTAACACGACCAGGTACACCTCGGGCTGTGAGAGGCAATTCCCGGGGCTGTGTGTGGATGTGACCCTCCTGTCTTTGGAGCCGGCTGAGTTTCAATTAATTCTGATTCATAGCAGCCTCCAGCATAATCTGGACCTGTCGAAGGCAAGATGTCATCATCTCGGCCTGAAATTCCGAAACGCTGATTGATTAATATCCAGCTAGCACCGCCATTTTTCCCTTAATTGAAATTAAATGACTTCTGTATACGAATTAATGGAGTTGTCAGTTCCGAAGACCGGTCCGTGAGGACTTAGTGCGAAATAATGATATTGCTGATACCCCAAACCATTCAATGGAATGTTTTCAAGGTTTAGCCATCTGCATTTAATAAATGTGCTTTATTTTTTAATAAAGCTAATACAATATTTAGATGAAAAACATAGAAACCGGTTTTGTGAGGACTCACTTTAATCTAGTTTTAAGTCTTGAATTTTGCAGTATGAATAACGATTGGTAGTTGTAATAACCAAACTCTGTTAAGCTCCAAATTGGGTAATTAGGTCTTCTATAAAAATTACCGGAAAACTTAGAGTACCTTTTTGTCTGGCGGGTATCCGGTTATTTTAATTTGCAACAGAGTGTGGCTAACTAACTTATACTGTAGATACTTTTTTTTATTATATAGGCGACAACTTCCCAGGATCATTTTCGCCTTTACACCATTTGATACAGGTGACATGACTATAGGAGTAGAGGGAGAGTATAGGTTAGATCTGGGCATAAAGATTGTGGGACTTAAGAAAGCGAATAAACTTAGAAATATGAGGAGAGGAAGCTAAGGGGAGGGGAAACAAATCGGTGAAGAGCTTGAATACAGTACTTGAAGCAGTATATTGTAAGGATTCTGTGAGGATGTGGAGTATTTGGGAGGATGTGGAGCACAAGCCATGAGATAACCCTGGGTCAGCCGAGAGTGTGCTTACGGAATCGTGCGATCACAACCTTTTCTGGTCGTCGAGACGGACAGCAGGAGGAATCACAAAAAGGCCAACACTGTACATATTTAGATATATTGTTAGAAAAATTGTAGGAATGATCTTAATTTTAGGCCAATGGCATTCAACATTTATAGACTTGTCCTTGTTTGTTAAAAACAGTACTGGGAAATTTATTTGGATAAGTGACTAAGATAAATTTCCATATTTATACGATATGAAATTGATCGTTTGCCTTTTCATTTTAACACGCTGTACACATATAATTTACTTCTAATTGCAGTCCTTTAATGTGGCATAAGTGGATAGGTGAGATCTGACCATTCTCCGGAATCGGAATTAAAATCTTCAATTCTCATTATCATCGTTCAAATAAGTACGATTCTTTAATACCCATCGGGCTCTGAACTGTCAACAATTTTTACAATCCGTTGCAAAGCTACATTGTAAATTTCATATAACAAAAAAAAATTGCATCTTTTGTGATCAAAGCCACTTGAATTCTTTTCATTAACACCTGAAACACTCTGTTAAAAGCTGTACGTAAATGATGGACATACATTCCTAGTTTTAAATGACCGATATATATATATCGCTTAAGGAGGTGATTAGGGATAAGCTTATGATAAGTCGCTAGGGGTTATTTCTCAATTTAGGGTACCCAATTTATAGAGGCTGGGTGAACCTCAGGAGGGTCTCCACACGTCAGGCATGAAAAGCTGTCTCAGCTGGGGTACGAACCCAGTTCCCGGAGAAGAGTAGACTAGTGCTCTATCCACAAGGCCACGCCTCTTCTTCCAAATTATATAAACTTATCTATAATATTATAATGTATATATAGTTGTATTTTTTAATAATCTTTATTGAAATTTACTACTTATTACTGGTCATTTCATAAGTTTTTTTTTTTTTTTTTTGACAGTCCAATTTATCATTAAAAAAATACATAAAATATTAGAAATATGCATGCATACATAAATGACCATCTATTGCTCAAACGTATGAAAAAGTAAAAAAAGTATGCGTATAAGACATAAAAATGACTTTTGAGGGGACTTCATATAGTATTTAGTCATATTTTATAAAGTTTTACCATTATTATAAAAAAAATGCATTTATTTATTAATTTATTAGGTTAATGAATTATTCTTAAAATTAAGCCAATGATTTTCTCTTTAATAAATGAAGTTGGCAACCACAAAGTTGATGAAATAAAAATGTCCCACATTAATCCCCAGTTGTATCTTTTAGCCTTCGGGACCAATTGAACAAATGAACCTCAATCATCAAAAGCTTTAACGAAGTTAATTAACAGAAGAGCAATCTTTAAATGACAATTCTCTTAAAATGTTCATTAGCAGAGGCTTGACATAAATCTACGGGGCTAGACAATTGTGCCAAATTTATTTTAATAAATATTTCATCACATCATTACATAATTTTAAACATTAAAGCTTAATTTAATGAATTATACTTACATTGATTTAGATTTTTTTTTGCTGTATTATCTCCTGCTTTTCTCTGCTCAATCTCTTATTTTGAAAAACAATTTTATTTGGGTAAATTGGTTTTGCGAACATTAATGCGCATAATTATTTCTACAAAAAGGATATGCAATAGAAATGAGAACACTTATTTTTGTATATAGATATAAAATGTTTGAAGCATGGAGGTTAAGAAATAATCGTTTCGTAAAATATTGTAACTCCTATTATGGTATTATCAAGGCAAATTTCCAATCTGCGTATTATCCTAAAAAAATATATCTGGACTTATTTTTTTCTTTTAAATAATAGTTTACTATATATTATATTTAATGGATTAGTCAGCATTGCTTCTAATCCACAAATTTTAGTATATACAATTAAATAAAATAGTAAAAACTGTTAATGTGCCTATTAAACAACTCTAACTTAAAATATATGTTTAAAAATTATCATTATTTCCATTTAATAATATAGCAAAATTCATTTTTTTAAACGACAATCACTTAAGATTGTATTATTTTTCGTTTATGTTCCATACTTAATACTTACACATACACATCGATGAAATTTCAAACTATATCTTTCTGTTGAAAATGGACTCAAAAATATTCATTATTTTTTCAAATATTATGGTGAAAGAAAAACAAAATTTCTAATAACTTCGATATTTATTCAAATAATTAATTTTGCATGTTTAGTCTCTTATTTATAATTTTTTTTTTTTTTTTTTTTTTTTTTTTAGAAACAATACTTTATTGAGCAATATTACAATCTGTCCAAATCAGGACATTTTTAATAGTGATAACGTACATTCACTCGATATATACAAAACAATAAATTTATGTAATAATAATAATACAATATACATATATTTATAACATTAATGTTTTAATCCTAAAATCTAGTAGAAAACTTTTTTTTTATTATTTTAAAGAAATTTGCAACTGTATTTTGCAATAACATACATTGAGTAAATGTGTTAATTAATCAAATGGGCTTGACACAGGCATGTAAGAAACTTCATAGCACTTCGGTGTAAAAATCTTAATGTTTTTTTTTTTAATTTATAAAATCCTACTTATCCTTACCTAAATACTAACAGGAATGTTGACCTAATTCATTTTTTTTTCTTGAATATGTTATTGTATTGTAAGTGATGGTCAGTATTAAAATCAATTTTAGAACATTTAAATAAAGTTTGAGAATTACATTGAGTTTCGATAGAAATATTTATTTAAGTTTAAATAATCTAACAATAGATATTATTACCAATAATTACTTCGTTTTAATCATTCTCCATTATCTTACTTATTCTCATTCATTACTCCATTAAAACTTTGTATATATGATAACATTTTTTTCTAAAATATTTAGGTTTCTTATTCTTATCTGTTAAAAACGTAATATGGTTAATTTTTTGGAAAACTAAAGGTACTTTAGAGGAAGGAAATTAAAAAAATCGGCATTTTAGCCCAGTTAAACTATTTCAATCAGAATAAAACCTACATGATTTAAGGCCTATTCATTTTTACATTAATCGAGTTAGATCAAAATCTTTCAAGCCGTTCGCGTGAAAATTGTAAAAATTTACAAAATGCATAGTATAAAGTTTCTCTTCTGGTTCGTCACTTATACAAGTGACACTTGGTTCGTTTTTAGAATCAATTAAACAATTTTCAAAATACAGTTAGAGACAAAAAAATCTGGTGCGAGCAAGACACGACTTTCATTTACCTCCATTTTTAAAATCAATGAAAGCATTTTCAAATACAGTCAGAGATAAAAATGTTTGAAACCATTAAAGAATAAAGATCCCTTTCCTAATAAAACCTGGATAGGCAAAATTCCCACTGTAGCATCGTCCGATTAGCCTTAGTAGCATAAAGTGACGTTAAACGAATAAACAAACAAACCATTAAAAGAATTAATTAAATGGAATTTCTATAAAAACATGTGTTTTATTAAAAATAAATTACATTATCATCTAAAATAATCACTTACTTTTATCGGCTTTTCATCACTCTCTATTAACTTTTAAAAGCTTGTGTATGATATGATATTTTTTCTAAAATCTTTGGCTTTCCAACGGTATATCATACATATATATTACTGTTCTTATGTTCAAAAACAAAAAATTGCATTAAAAAAATATTTTTTAGTTTTCTCCTTTAGTTGCTTTCTAAATTCGCTCAACTTGCATATTTAGCTGTTATTTATCAATTTTAACAAGATTATATGGTTATTTTTATAGAACCTACAAAGTTTAAGGTACTTTAGATGAAGAAAATTTAACATATCGGCATTTAAGCCCTGACAGACTATTTTTATTTCAATGAAACCTACATGACGTTAAAGCCTATTAAAGTTTACATCGATATAACGAGTTTAATCAAAATCGTTTTTGAGAATATCGAAAAAAGGTGCAAAATGCATTGTATAAAGTGGCTCTTCTGGTAAGCTCATTTTGATGAAAAAGGTTTTGTAACGTCTCGGGCGTATATTCGTCTCAAATACGAAATTTTAGTTTCACATGAACTACTGTTTCCGCCCGAGAGCTACCACACACACACACAAACACACACACACACATACACACACAGAGAGACCTTTTTGCGGGACTTGGTTATTTGGACTCAAGAGACCTTAAAACGTGTATTCCGTTGAAAACTGGAATTCGAAAATTTTCACGATCGCGATACAATCCCTTACTATATATAGTAAGTGAAAGTAAAAAGAATTACTATTATTATTCAAAAACGCTACGCACTTATTTAACAACCCAATACATAGGTTAATAAGTAATTCAGATTATAGAACAAAGCTTCCTATATAGAACTACTATTGTATCCTATATAGAACTAGAACTACTATTGTAACCTATATAGAACTACTATTATTGTTTTCCTCTTGACTTAAATTATTTTATTTTTTTTTATATATTTATATTTTTTATTTATTTTCTATTATATTTTATTTATTTTTTTTAATTTAATTTTTTTCAATTAATATTATTTATTTATTTTTTATTATTATTTATTTTAATATATCTTTTAGTAATTTATATAATAATATTTTTTTATTAATAATATTTTTTATGAATATGTCCATAATATTTTAACTTATAATATTTATCTTAAATTAATCTTCTAAAATGAATATATCTGGCACTGATGACCGCGATGTTTTGTGCCGTTAGAATTTTAAAAACTAACCAACCAACCAAAGCTTCCTATTAAAGATAATTGTCTTAAGCCTTATTTTATTGATGACCCAGTTGTTTGTGATAAAAATAACCAATTTTTGTACGACAATCAAAACTGTAAAAATATAGTTGAATTTGATGAAGGTGATGATATTTTGGTACAGAATAAATTTACTAAAGAATGGGGAATGGCAGATGCAAAGAGAAGCTTAATTTTAAAGCGTATTTAATAAAAATGAATGGGAAAATGACGAATATCGAAGAAATTCAATTTTTATTAGAAAAGTTCCTTCAACTGAGTATGTTGAAAGGTTGTATAAAAGAGACCTTAACCTTGATATTAACGATGAACTTT
Source organism: Piezodorus guildinii (assembly GCA_023052935.1). Classification (NCBI taxonomy): domain Eukaryota; kingdom Metazoa; phylum Arthropoda; class Insecta; order Hemiptera; family Pentatomidae; genus Piezodorus; species Piezodorus guildinii. Next base: position 135,891,933 of record CM041292.1, on the reverse strand, counting down.
GTGATGATGAATAAGACAATCCAGAAATTGATAGAGCTACTAGTACTTCGGCAATAGATTTACCTGAACCTACTATTACACGAGTTGGCGGAATAATGAAAGGACCTGATTAAATATACATAAAGCATAATGTAAAACATATTTTCTTCATAGTTTCAAAAATTGTAATTACTTAGTATTATATAATTAGTTAGATGAGGAAGATGGTTGTGGGTGCGGACATTAAAGAGAAACACACATTAAAACAATTTTAATTATGTGCCGACGTTTCGGCTAACATTGTAGGCCTTAATCAGGGTTGATTCTGAGACGGTGTCTAAAGAAGTCAAGACTAAATGAACTAAACAATAAAGAAAGGGAGTTTTTCATTACGCTGTAGCCATTATGTTAAGCCCTTTAGTGCGCCAGGCGACTGGTGACATATATCCACTGATTAAAGCCATTTCCCATAGTAGGCACTTCATGGGAGCTATCCTTGTGGAAGAGCTGCGGGACCCGGAGCGATAAGGTGCCGGATGAGAGAGCTCAAAGACAATGCCCAAGCAGACGATGTAATTACAGCATACTGTAAAAGAGTGGGGGGGCCACCCAGAGGTAAACACCACCTTACGGACACGCGCGGCAGTCACGGACCCATCCTCCAGCTGTCTAGTTTCTAACGAGCATCTTACTTAGCTGTCAGCCGTATGTTGTTTGATGTGTGCTTTCTCTCTTCCCGGATATCAACTTTATTTTTAAAATAATTTCAAAACATCATCATAAAAAATCAAAAAAATCCTGAGATGGTGATTAAGTATTTTCGTTGTAGAAGACATTATACGACTATTATGTAAACTATGCATACTTATTTTATTTTTTGTAATCTCTCAAGGAGTATTTATTCCTAAAATAAATTAGCTTCAATTATACAATGTTATATATTTTTGAAAAAAAAAATATCGTAATTAGTATTCTCCTTCAGATTAAAATATAGAATTGTATATTAGATGTTTATTAGAATGAAATAATAGCAAGGTAATTTACACAAAGACAGTCCATTTTTTATTTTCTCTTAACTGCGTTGTAATATATATATATATATATATATATATATATATATATATATATATATATATATATATATATATATATATATAATATAATTAATATTATAATTAAAATTATTTTTATTATATTCGTGAAATTAATTATTGCATTTTTTTAAATTGAAATATGGCAAGCTAGCTAAAGGTTTGACAATAAACAATTGATGGACTAACATAAGTATATAATCCTCCCAATTCTGTCTGAACTTTTAAAAAAATATATTAAAAAAATTGTTTGTCCTATTTCCGTAATTGAAAAGTTATAAATTTTACAGATGAATATGGCTTTTTAGAGCTACTCGAATGTCTTAATACGGAGAAATGATAAACAGTCTTTCTTTATCTAAGTTATCTTACTTATAATATGTATAACAGTCTATTTATTGCATAAAATAATTATTTTTAATGCCTAAATTTTATCTTTCTTAATATATTGATTATTTTGGACTTCATTGTTTTCCATTGTTTATTGTAATCATTTTATTTTCTCACACCTTTGTAAATTAGTAAAAAAAATTTTTTTGTCCAGACGTGTAGTTTAGGTGAAGTCTGAGTCTCAGAACAGAGTTAGTTGAATTTCTTTCCTTTTCTAAAAAACTTCAATGTATTTTTAATAGTTAATAATGTTACAATATTTAAACTCAATGGCATTCAGATGCATCGATCTGAGAATTTTCGAACGGAGTCTTAGCAGGATAGCACGTTGGTTTGGGGTGGTTTCAAACGCACTTTTTCGTAAAAAAAAAAAAAAAAAATCTTGGGCTTTTGGTTTATGATTAATAATTTAATTTAAGGCAGTATGATTATCACATTTTTATTTCAGAAAAAGTTTTTTTTTGTTGTATTTATTAATAAAACTTAACTTTTTTTTGGAGTCCGCATCAAAGGTATGTGGTGTTAAGAAGGTATCAGCTAAGTGGAAGCGTTCAGATTGGTGGAGTGAGGAGCTTCGGGTTGTTATCCGGGAAAAGAAGAACTTCTGGAAAAGGTATTGCAGAGAAAACAGCAGAAGAAACTATGATCTGTACAAAGACGCGAGAAACAGAGTTAAGATGGCAGTGAGAGAGGCAAAGAGAAAAGCTTGGGAAGAGTTCGACCGATCTCTAGATAATGACCATAGGGAGAATATTAAACTCTTTTGGAGGAAAATAAAAACCCTCAGAGGCAGAAAGCCCAAACAAATAAGAAACATAAAGAATGAAAAAGGAGAGGTGGTATCTGAGGAGAAAGAGGTCTTGGAGACCTGGCGTAGGCACTATGCAAGACAGTTCGAGGGCAACCAACAAGAAGAAATCGATCATCTCAACAGGGAATCCGAAATCGAAGATGAAGGAAATGACCCGATTGAGGAGGAAGAGGTTGAAAGGGCCATTGCGAAGATGAAGATAGGAAAAGCAGCAGGGCGAGACAACATAGTCCCAGAATTTCTTAAATACGGAGGACCAGAGTTGATAGGGACATTACAAAAATTCTTCCAAAGAGTTTGGGAAGATGAAAAAATCCCTCAGGAATGGTAGTACAATGTTATAGTCCCCATCTACAAAAAAGGAGGTCAAAGTGACTGCTCGAACTACAGACCTATTTGTCTGTCTCCCGTGATCTATAAAGTGTATACCTCTGTTCTCGAGAGTAGGTTGAGGCCAATAGTGGAGCCTATTCTGCAGGAAGAACAGAGTGCATTTAGACCCAATAGACAAACTCAGGATCAGATTTTCACCCTGCGGAACGTGATCGAGAAGTCCTGGGACCATGGCCGAAACGTCTATCTGGCGTTCTTAGACTTGAAGGCGGCATTCGATTCAGTACCTAGGAAAGAAATTTGGGAAGCCTTGAGGGCAAAGAACATTCCTCAAAAGTTGCTGAGGGCTATAAAGTCAACATACCAAGAGCCAAAGGGTGTAGTGCGCTTAAATGGGCAAGAATCGAAAGTGTTTAGGATGGAAAAGGGAGTAAAACAGGGCGATTCGCTAAGTCCCCTTTTGTTTATTGTTTACATAGATGAGATTGCCTCAATTTTCAAAAGACGCACAGCCAGAATGCACATGGGCCAATGGAACCTGTATCCTGTTGTTATACAGTTCCTCTTGTTTGCTGACGATATAGTCCTTATAGCGGAATCCCCAGAGCAGCTTCAGCAGGCAGTGACGGAGTGGAATGAGGAACTGAAGAGAAAGGGAATGACTATCAATTCCAGAAAAAGCAAGGTTCTTCAAGTTGGTAGAGCTCAAGAAGATGTACAGATCTCATGTGGTGGAGAATTGATGGAGGTGGTGACAGATTTCACGTATCTAGGCACAGTGATCAGTAGATCTGGGAAATTGGATTCTGAAATCTCAAGTAGAATTTCCAAAGCTAATTCCGTCTATTACCATATCTGCAACACGGTTATCGGAAAAAGAGAAATAGCACAGAACGTGAAGTTACACCTGTTCAAGTCCATCTTTCTACCAGTGCTTCTCTATGGAGCAGAGAGCTGGATTATGAATGAAAGGCTACAAAGTCGCATCACTGCCTCAGAAATGAAGTTTCTAAGGAGAATTGTGGGGAAGACACGGAGAGACTGTGTCCGAAATGAAAGGATCAGAGAAGAGCTTAATGTATGCTCTGTTCTGGAAGTCCTAGACAAGAAGCAATTGGGATGGTACGGGCATGTCTGCCGAATGGACCACCACCGGAACCCAATTAAAACAATGGAGGTAAGGCCCTTAGGACGAAGACCTAGAGGACGCCCTAGGACCTCCTATATCACCCACATGGAGCGAATAGGGATGCGTAGAGGAAAAACTCTGGGCGAGATTAGAAACCTTGCCAGGAACAGAGACAGTTGGTACCAATGGCTGGGAGCTCGCCCACGCTGAAAGGCAAATGGGTCGAAGAGAAAGAAGAAGAACTTTTTTGCAATAATTATCACATATATTAAAGAAGATATTGGTTTTCATTTAAAAATTGGTGATTTTTTTATGATATTCCAAAATTATATTTATGTTTTACAATACTAGATATGAAACATAATGAAATGAGAGTTGTGCTCGAAATTTCAGTTTTGTTTCATGCTTTCTTGTCTCTGTCAAAAGAACTCATTCATTCCTTTCAAAAGCTTAACGAATAATCTATAACATATCACATGTCAAATGACTCACTTGGCAAAGACTTAGACATCCTCACATTTTTAAATACTGCCAAGAGAATGCAACGAAAATTTCCATTACCGACTGAATATCAACATGAAGACATCTCTTCTAACGTAATCACAGATCCATCCCGATGACTGTTGAAGCGGTAGGATTTTTTCTGATTTAATATTTTGGGTGAAATAATTATTTAAAAAAAAATGTTTGTAAATAGCAAATGACAATATAACAGGATTCTGATCTGTTGCTAAAATTAAAAAAAATATATAGTGTTGGTTTATTCAAGGAGAACGTTAAATATAGTTGATGAAGAATTGTTCAAAAGTTTTAAAATGGGAAAATATTTAATATCAATAGAAGGACAAGGTTAGTTTTATTCGAAAATTTTATATTTACAGTCATGTAACATTTATTATTTTAAATTTTAGGATAAAATATCAATGACAAAATGTATCGAACAGAGGAGTAAATGGTTAACAGTATATTACCAAATTATATGTTCTTACATTGAAAGATATACTCGTATTTCAGCGTTCCTTATGTTATCTTTAGAATCTAAATTTCTTCCATGTCCCCATATTTTTGGTCACTTGAAGGGTTCCCTAAATCAGATCTAAAAACTGTATATAATTCAGCGGTCAGTTGAGCCGGCAGCTGGTATAATCCATATCTTTAGCCTTTCTTCTGCGCGGGCCACCGGGCGATGACTGATGGCAGCCGATTGAAACATCCCAACCCTCAATTAGACCCCGGTGATTTATATACCCGGGGAGAGAAAGGAGTGACTTATGACCTGGTGATGACCCGAGCCATGGTCGAAAATGTGGGCGGATGTCGCAGGATCTTGATACTGATTAATAAATTGAAGTCTCCCAGTGAAATGGGTTTGTTTTATAAAACATTACACGCCCTTCTACTAATTGCCTATCATGTGTTCAGCGAGAGTTATGACAGGGTTGGCAGATGTTCTCAGACCACCTGTTTTGTAAATTATAGTTGAACTCGTGAATTGTTTGATAATGATATTTGAAGGTAATGTAATTCGGTTGTAGATGGCAACATTGGTTATTGTCAAATAATTAATATAATATCCTATAGTATATTAAATGTTATATATAAACAAAAAAAAAACATAAAATTTTTAAAAAATCTCAAGATGACCCGACTCATATTACATGCAAAAATATAACTTTTGTATTACATTGAACTCCTGATTCTCGAATAGCAGAGTCCTGCTGTTGAAAGAATAAGGATATACATTGTAATGGAGTGGTTACGATTAGCGTAAGATGAGCCCACCACTCGCACACCTAAATTGCGTCAGCCACTTAGTTACATACTTTGCAAATTTCATATTTTTGCTTGTAACTATTTTTCGTATTTTCGCTAAAGTTATTTGTTTATGTTTTATAAAATGTGTACTAGGAAACCTTCTTATAAAACTTGAAAAAATCGGCAGTTTGAACAGTAGTTATAAAAAGTTCTATTGAAAAAAATATCACTGTAATAGTAACGCAAAAACAAACTTTGTAGTTGTATATTGAGAGCATTTTAGTTTTAATTTATAGTATTAACATCGTTTTTCGTTCATTGGCCACCTAATTGATCAATTTCCTCATTTAGCGCTTAATTAGATTCAAATTCATAGAGCAAAACGGTTTGGGTTATACCAGTCATAATTATGTAGATGCTTCATGGTTTTTTCCATTGTTACTGTTAATATGGAATTCGAGAAACTATCTTATCAGATGAAAAAACAATGGTTTGTTTCATATAACTGTAAGAATTGAGACACATTACAACTGTCTTTACTGGTAAGTTTATAGTTTATGGATAAGAATTGCTTCGATAACTTTAATAACTGACCAAAGACTCATAATTTTAAATTAATTATGAATATATTTTTTCATATTTCCTACGATAAGTACAGAAAATCATTATTTAAATTTAATTTTTAATATACTTTAGACCTTAGATCTTGTTATAAATTATTCGCAGTATCTATAACAGGACTTGCGTAAGGACTTAGGTCGTTGGGTGTCAGCGGATGGAGAAGTGCAGCCAAAGACAGGTCGAGTGGAGGTGAATCGCTGAGGAGGCCAAGGTCCTGCAAGGGCCATAGCGCCGTCAGATAGGATAATAATAGGACATTTAAAAAAACGTACCACTAGGACCCATGATGTGACTTCGGTTTTGTGCCTATAGAGATCCGTTGAGTTTCAAAGTAGTGATCACTTCAGCTACAGCCTAATACTATTTATCCTAAATAAATAGTATTCTTCTGACACCCGATTCGAATTCGTAACCTGAAGACCAGTAGTTCACAAGGTAATCAAACTGTAAACAGTACTTTAGAAAGTATTCTAGGTTTTCAGTTTATATTTAGAAAGTGAGTGAATAAGAATCTTGTTTAGGCTGGATTATAAAGTTGTTAATTAGTTTATGAAAGCAAAACGAACAATCCAATGCACAACTGCCAGTAAAGTTAATTTCAATTCAATTAGGACCAGGTAAAGGAGAGGGTTATCGCCCGAATTTTAATTACAAAATGGATTTAATATAAAGATAAAAGGCTACTTAACAAATTGTACCGTACGTTTGTGGAAGTGGACATTTCCAATGATAAAGGTTGTAACTATTTAATCAAAATTATTTTCTCGTTTTAATTTCCTTGTTCATTTTTTTTTTTTTTTAGTTTATAAAAACTATCTCTTTGTTAAAATTTATTTGAGCTCTTATACGAGATTGCCTTGCAATCTTCCTCAGTTATCGGGATATAACAATCATGATAGCTGGGGGTGACAAATTCAATGGGTCGTGCATATCCTTCTGTTTCTTCCCGCGATTCTAAATAATCCACGATAAACTGGATAATATTTCTTGGGGAGGAAGGCATGCTAACAAGAGAGGCAATATCGACTGACCACGAAGATCAGTTGAAAAGACGAAACGTTGAGCTGCTATCCCTTAATTCAGAAGAGTCACGAAGTGGAGCTATTGATGGCTCTGTTGGTGGAGCACAAAGGTCCAATGTGGTGAGGGTCTAACTACCACTTTGTCTCATCAATTGTATTACTCCTATCCAACTTTAGAAAATTTACCTCTATTTATAATTATATTTTGGATCAGGGAGCATTAAATTATTTTACGCCCTAACAAAATTTGTCAAATTGTTGCACATTTTTTGAAGATACGTGTAACAAAATTTACAATAAACAAATGTACCTTTGCCTAAAGATTATTTCCAATTAAAAATATATAGTTATAAGGTATAACTGTTTTTAAAGCTGAAGAAAGGCAATTAAGTGATATGAAAAGGAATAAATAATTCAAAGAAAATGCCATATCACCTGTGCTAATTTCAAAATGCTATATCTATCCTAGTTCTTAACCAATTTCAATGATTATTTTTTTCATTTTTAGAATACATAACTCTCTATGAAACAGAACTAAAAGTACGAACGAAATAAATTTATTTATTTATTAATTAATTATTCGTTATTCGGGTTCTACGCATTCTGAAACGTAGGCCTCAAATTTTAAAGAGGAGTATTTTTTTGGTCAATTAAAAAAGTTCATTATTGAAAATAAGAAACTAAAAACATGTTGATAAATTACCTATTGACAGTACTCCCATAATCAATCTTCTTTCCAGAAGCCTCAGAGAATCATCAGGAATAGAATCTAAAGCAAGGATTGACACTAGTTGGTTTATATTGGGAATGGTGTTTGTCATGATAAAAGTGATACCTGGCTCGGGCCTAATCAGCGAAATGTGAAATATTAAGATCTTTATGGATGAGTTTAGATATTCGTGGCAAAGTTAGGAGCATTGAGTATTTTATGAAGGATTTTGGATTGTAACCTTATAATTGATAGTATTTTATCCAAATAAGATTATTTAATTTTATTGAAATTATATCAGTAGTTTTTATGGTTTGAGACATACATTCGAGATTTTTTCTGTATAAATATGTAACAGATGCTTCACGCACTCGCTCACAGGCAGCACTAGCGGCGTCTACTTGAGTAACCGGCGCAATATAAGATGTATTGTTTAATAATATAGTTATATTGCGATTTTTTCATTATCATTGTAAATACTATTGTTCATGTTACTGATTTATAAGAATAAGTAAACCATTCGAGGTAATTTGACACTTGGGCCAAGACACTAGTCTGGTAGAGAATCTCTTACCGTCAATTATTAACATTGTGGTCTAACATCCCCAAGAGTTAGCTCAGCTCTTCAGATCACCTACCTCCTTTACCAGGTGGTATCTCCCTAGGTCAGAGTATCTCTGCCTTTGTATCCTAAATGTGGTCCATCTTTGTTTCTCGTCCTTTATTTACCTTTTCCATGTCCTCCTCATAGGATGCGGTATATGGCTTTTATCTATGTGCTACTATGAGGAGTCAAAACTGCTGCTGTCCTAACCGGGCTTCTACCTCACGGGACATTCCTTCCTTGCCAGTTCCCTCTGCTAATAGGTAGGTGCGGGTTCACCCCATCCTGGTAGGTTACCTTATAACTGATGCTGCGGTACGTGCTTCAACCACTGCGGGCAACCACCTCCTCATAATCACACCTTTACTAAACAGGAATCGTCGAGGCCTTCTGAAGACCTGTCACTGCCGTCAATGTGCCCCTGTGTCATGTCGTACGATTCAATACTGATATTGTACCCCATATTGACAAAACATTATTATATCATATGTACAACAACAGTTTTTCAACAAAAGTTTAAATGTCAATTTTATGTTTTTGGAAGAAAAAAAACTCCCTATTTCGTTTATTGTTTATTCATTTAACGCCACTTTTATGCGACTGTTGCTAATGACAGTGGGGGTCCTAAATTTTGACTATCCCTACTTTACTCGAGAATAAATGCTAAAAGCTTTAATAGTGCAATAAAAAGTTATTATTTGAAATATAACTGGGAAGAATCATAGATTATCTGCTGAAAAAATAACTATTGCTTTCCGGATTTCATTGATAGAGAAGCCCGAAATGTATCAATTTATATATTTTAATGTAAGCATGTAAGTCTATTAGGAACAATTTGGATAGCGGGTAGAGCATAGAGCGTCAGTCTACTGTTCTCCGGGTCTAGGGTTCTTAAATCCCAACCTCTATGAGTAGGTGTAAAGGTGGATAACCGAAAATTGATGCAATTCATAAGATATATAACCATTCAATACATTTAAAAAATATATATATCCATTGAAAGCTATAATAAGAAAGTTAATTAACTTAATTGATAAACAATTTAAATTAATAGCATAATAGCTAATGTTTTACAGCCAATTCCTTTTTATGGTAATAATTTGTCAACGGAAGACTCACCGCAAGTGTAATTCTCAATAAATACAGGAAGTTTGCTGGTAACAAGCAGGTGTTGGACGAAAGCTAACTGCATGACCATTAACGAGATGCTTTTTTAGAGATAATTTGGGAAAATGACATAATTTTCGTCATCATCATAGAGCGATTATACGGCAGATGGCAGCTACGATAGGAAAGAAATTTTTATCTGAAGTAGGAAACCGTGATTTCATAATATAGTGCATTAGTGTACTAGAATTCATGAGAACAATAAATCTAAATAAAGAATTCCGGTAAAAAATGAAATGTTAAAATATCAAAAGTGGACTAAAAGCAATTAAATAATAATTTTTTCCTTTGTTTTTCCGAATAGAAAGAAAAGATGTATTGTACATTAATAACATATTGAATAGATACGTGGATGTATATTGAATAATAATAGATGATATGATAATATGCTGATAATAATGGTAACAGCAAATAATGTTAATGTCATTTTATTATGTCATGATGTATATAAAGAAAAAACATGGTGATTTATAGATAAATTTATTAGAAATATTATAAGTATAAAATTAAAATAAAGAAAAGAGAAAATCATATTATGCCGTCTTCGTATTGCATACTGCCAATTTATCCATGATTACCTTCTCTGAAATCTGGACGCTTTACAAAAAGTCAAATATTTATTGTCAGAGTGTCTTCTATTCGAACCATTAAGGCGAAAAATTAAGTTGGCATTTATCCTGTAAGGAATCTTTTACGAAAATGAAAATAACGTAGTAAAAGTGTCCTTACTATTTAAACTATTTAAAAGAAGTAAATTTCTACTACAGAATGGAATAAGCCTCAGTTGTCAGTGACCCTTACGGGCAGAGCTAAAGAAATAAAAAGTGTTACATAATTTTTAAGTATTTATATTGTTTTATGCACGGAGTATCATTGCTTATATAAATTTTATATTTTTCAAAATTTAGTAAACTTTTATATATATATATCTTTCGATTCTAAATAAATCTGAAACAATATCTCTAATCTCCGCTGGTGAATAAATTATAATATTTACCTGTTAAAAAAAACAAAAAAACAAAAAACAACATATAATAACAATGAAATAAACTTCGTCGTTACAAACTTAGGCTTACTGAGGATTAACTTTAAGATCAATGGTTAAGCAAGGAAGAGATTTGTGCTGTTTAAATTTTCTGTTGAAGCCAATCTGGACCTACGGACTTGAACTGTGGGGGACAGCTAAACGTACTAACATCAAACGCATTCAATCCTTTCAATCCAAAGTCCTCCGTGCAATAGTAAATGCTCCTTATTATGTTTCCAACTATACCTTGCACCACGACCTTAATGTTTCTTTTATTTCAGACCTAATTTCATCCAAATTTTCCAAATTCCACCAGAATCTCATTATTCATCCAAATCCTCTAGCTCAATCCCTATCCAGCTCCACTCATCCATACAACCCACCTAGAAGGTTGAAACGGCAGTGGCCCCGCGACCTTTTGTAAATATATTGGAGTTCTAGCACTGGCTAGATTCTCCACTCAATGTGATGTATGTATGAGTGTGTGTATGTGTATATAGGTATAAGAGTATTCTTGACTTTATTGTATTGATTCATTATTGTGTATATATTTTATTGTAATTTTATGCTGTGTAAATATTGTATAAATGTAGTATGTATATCTTTCAGCACTACTATCGATGTCCAAATTGGGACAGATTGTAATTTTACTCAATAAAAAATTGTTGTTGAAAAAAAAAAATTTTTTTCTGTAGACATTTATTTTTGTAGGATTTATGTTATGAGGAACGTGGTTCTTGAAATGAAATGGAAAGTAATCTTATTTCGGGACGAGTAGTCCCCTAAGAATAACAAGAAAAGTACAATATAAATGATAATTGTCTGGTCGTTTAAAACTTAAGTTTAAACTATAAAACACAGATTTTGTGACAATATATAGCTATCATCTATAACCTATTTAAATATTAAATATGTTGTGAAAATTGGTACTTCAGAAGATGAAGAAACAGTTGATTTGAAAGTGGATAATGATAAGGCTTGACGAATGGATATAAGAAATTCAAAAATAGGGTAGCACGAAGGACAAAGGATTTTTTGAAGGAGACGGATCTGTAAGAAGGTATATACAAGTTTATGGGTTGGAATCTAGTGTTTACTGAATGGACAGAGGAACAAGTGGCAAGCATATCAAGAATATAAGAATGTTTTCTTGTTTTGAATAATCGGAAGAGACAGACACTTTGGAGGTACTGCCAACGGAAAGAGGGATAGAGCCAATTCAACTCGGTATACCTAAAGGAAACATGGGAGCGTCTGAGGATTCCACATGTGAATCTAATGAAGCAATTCATAAGTCTTTTGAGTCTCATATCAAATTTCTCAGACAGCCCTCCATATACGAGCAACCGTAGTCAAACTGGGGGAAAATTCTTCTTATGAGTTTAGCAGGCTGTATATGAAGGTTTACATTTTATATAAATTTTTATCCTTGATAGAGTTGATAGTTTGCCTGGGAAAATGCATAAAAATCGAAATAATTATACAATGCATTTTTAAAATATACTAATTTACACCAATGAACGCTGCAAAGAAGTGTATGTATAGAAATAGCAACAAAACACTCATGTTGATATTTACTGTAGATTGAATTTCCATGGTTTAGATATTATTGCATCTAAGAGATAAGATGTAAATCGATAGCAGAGTTTGTAGTTACAGAACCTAGGCTTGGGTTACTCTAATTGTCTTGTCTATTTAATAGGGTCGTCTCGGTTTGTGGGAGGGGGGCAATCGCTTTCGCAGACGTTTACGAAGATTTAAGACATCAATGTCTGTTATAACTGTTAAATATTCTATTAATAGCATAAATTCATGTTCAATTAAATAACTGAAAACAGTGAAGTATAACATTTTTTTTTTTTTAGATTCTATTGGAGGAATAATTCTCCATATATTTTCTTAGTAAAAAAAAACATAAAAAACCCTGATACTCTACAACCCATGAAGGGTCTTGGGCTCAGTACAGATAAAGGTTCGTACTGTTTCTAGACCAATGGTCGTGAAATGAGGTGATTCGGCCGAGATCACGCTCATCCGTCAGGTTTTCCCCCATTTTTTGGGTACCCAGTTTATAGAGACTGAGGGTCTCCATACCCCAGGATCTCCCCACGGCTGAAATAACAGAATAAATAATATTCTGCTACAGCCAGGATTCGAACCCAGGGTTCGGAGCAAGGTAGACTAGCGCTCTATCCACCAGACCACGCCGCTTCTTTCGAAGTATATATAATAAGTTATAATAATCCAATTTATATATAATTGAATTTTTTTAATGTTCCTTATTGAAATTTACTACTTATTACTTGTTATTTCACAATAATCTTTGATTTTAAATGTATTGTATTATTTTTTTTTTTTTTTGTCTTCAAAGTTTTATATTCACACCTGTCAATAGATGTTGACAATCAGTGAATGTGATGATGAAGGAATGATAGTTGGCGTGGTAGGCATGATGGAGAGAAGATGCCCAGCGGCACCTCTTCCTGGCGTGCTTCCTATTACGGATTTAGCTTAGAAGGTCCCTCATCCAACTTCTTTTCAGTCTTCTGCGAGTGTTGTCCGGCATGTTACTAGTGGCCATGCTTCGTATTAAATTGTTTGGATTTCTGTGTAAGTTGTTGTGAAAACGTTTGTTGAGGGTTCGAATCTGTTCGTTGACTGTTGGCATGTGTCGTAAGGTCGGTATGTGAAGTACTGATTGTATCAGTGCCACCTCTAACTTTTCTTATTGTTTGACTATTTAGCTTTTGGCTTTTCCTTGTCCATTGCTCTTTGGCATGTTATAAATTTTCTTTCATGGAGCTTGTTGAGGGATTATGTTTGGCATCCATAAGTTAGTCGAGGTTCAATATACAACTATTGAAGGCTAACGTTTTTAATTGCTGACTGATATTGTTGTTCTTCACCTAATTCGAAACGTCTTTCAAAAGTATCAAAGTCGTATAATAACTTCTTTAAATCATTTAAAAAATAACTTCTTTAAACAACAATTCATAAAACGCAGACTAAGATAACAATTGACCGATTGTTTTGTAGAAGATGCTTTGTATATCAATTGATGCCTAAGTTTTTTACCTATAGTTTATTATATTTATATTAGTAAAAACAAATGTAATAAAACAATTAGAGCTAGTAAACCTTATAGAGTATATCTTAATCGTAAATCCTTAGTTATGTCGTCCTTCGGAGGAGTCGTTAAAAGGTGGTCCCGAGCTTATGCGATGTCAGGTACTCGTTAAAAATCCCTATCCTAATAAAACCTGGAAATAGCAAAATTTAGGACTCCCACTCTAGCATCGCCTGATTTGCCACAGTAGCATAAAGTGACGTTAAATAAATTAATTAATAAAAATATAAGAAAATTAACAAAAAGCGAGACTTTTAACGAGCTATAAGAATAGAATAGAATAGAAAAAGATATTTATTCTGGGACAAAGTCCCTTAAGAACAATTCATATGTACAATTAAGATATATATAATGTGTCTGGCTACAAAACCAAAGTAATATAATTATTTCTTATTCACAATGATGCATAAAGAAAAGAAAGAATATAATAAAACAAAAGAGGAAAATAAATTAATAATAACTTCTGGTGCATTAAACAAAACTAAACATTGAACTTGATTCATTATTGATCCTTATAAAAATATAAACAATAAATAACAGATTTTCTTTTTTATTTGAAATATCTTATTGAGCGTCTGTTTGGGATGACAGTAGGTACTGGAATAACTGGGACTTGAATGATGTTAGGGAAGAAGCATGGCGGATATGAGTAGGTAAGGAATTCCAGAGAGTAGTGGAGCGGACAAAAAAGGAATGATCAACAGTTGTTGTTCTATGGGTAGGAATATAAAGGTCGGAATGGCGCGATCTTGTTTGGAGGGAGTGGACTGACGATTTAAATTGCAGAAGTCTGTAGATATATGGAGGTAGCTGGGAGTTGATTGTTTGGTAAAGATATGATCCTATGAAATATTGTCTTCGGATAGAAATAAGGAGCCACTTCAACTCATTGTATAAATGGGTCACATGAGACCTTTTCGGTGTACCAAGGACAAATCTTAAAAATAAGTTATATATATATATATATATATATATATATATATATATATATTATATATATATATATATATATATATAAGCTTACTCACCTTTGATTATTTTTCGTTACAAGCTTACACACACACACACACACACACACACACACACACACACACATACATACATATATATATATATATAATATATATATATATATATATACACAATCAGGGACATAAATTTAGTGACTGGGACTATGCTGGTTCCTGAGTTTAAAAAAATATTAACTTTGGTAATTTCACTTATTTCAGACAAAACCGAAATTAGAATGATCATGATGGTACTATCTACATTTTTGTTTCTTACAACACATTACTTCAGTAGCAACAAAACAAATTGTTTAAACAAAATAAATTGTTTAAAAGATTAACGAAAATACATGAACTGAAATTTTTACCGTGCTGTAACAAGGAAGCTTTTGTTAATGTTATTGTTTTATCATTGCGCTACTATGAATACATAAATTCTATTTAGAAGGTGAAAATATGCTCTTCTTCTTATAATAATAATAGGTGAAAAAATGATTATATAATTATTGATTGAAAACTAACACACTGTAATAGTTGTTATTGCGAGCTGTATGTAATATATTACAAATAAAAAAATACTTTTTGATATTGAAATATCCTATTGTTTAATCTAATGACCATAAATATTTCTTAGAAGTTAGGAATAATATTCTAACAGATATTTATCGATAGAAGAATGTTTAATAAACAGAAGTAATGAGAGGAAGGCAGGGAGCTGACTGATGAGCAAAAAGCCTCAATTAACATTTCATAATTGATACACGCCTACCCATTATCCTTAGCTTAAAATCGAAAAAAAAACATAAAAAACTTAAAAACCTACAGACTTTTTTTTTCCTTTTATAATCAGGGCTTCAGAAGACCATTCATTTCAGCTGTCAGCCATTTTTTTCTCTTTTCGTTCGTACTTTCTTTGCTGTTAACATCGTTTCACCTTTTTTTTTTCTCCCCTTGGGTTATAGCACTCCGTGAGTGATTTGGACGGATGGATGTATTGGAGAAATTTTATTCTTGCCTTAATATTTTGTTTTGTTTTTTGGTTCTAGAAGGTTGCACAATAGTAGAAGCTTTTAAAAGTTAATATATATATATATATATATATATATATATATATAAAATTATGCTAAAGACGTATGCTATTATTACATTACCGTTTGTGAACATATTCAAAACATAAATTAATGTAGAACCATTCTCTTCTTAAACAAAACATTTATTAATTAGGAATATTACATTTTACACTAATTTTTGAAATTTATTAATTTTTATAAATTTCATAAAAACTAAAAAAAAAAAAAATTGTGCGGGCAACACGCGACTTTCACTTACCTCCGTTGTTAAAATCGATTACAGAATTTTTAGATGCAGTTAGCGATAAAAATGAGAGAAACTAATACAGAATTAATTAAATTGAAATTCTATAGAAACATGTGTTTTATTAAAAAATCGATTATATTATTATCTAAAACTATCAGTTTTATCGGCTATTTATCACTCTTTATTAACTTTTACAAGCTTGTGTATATGATAATATTTTTTCTAAAATCTATAGCTTTCCAATGGTATAATATATTGATATTAGTGTTCTTATGTTGAAAAACAAAAAATTGCATTGACAAAATACTGTTGCAGTTTCTTCTTTAGCTGGATATCGATTTAATTTAATTTTTTTATTTACCTTTTTTATCAATGATAACAAGATAATATAGTTATTTTTATATAATCTACAAACTTAAAGGTACTTTAAAGGAAGGAAATTTAGAATATCGGCATTTTAGCCTTGCTAGTTTATTTTAATCAGAATGAAACCTACATGATATTAAAGCCCATTAAATTTTACATCCATACAACGAGTTTAATCAAAAACGCTTGAGCCGTTTTGGAAAAAATCGTAAAAAGTGGCTCTTCCGGTTAGCTGATTATGATAAAAAATGTTCAGTAACATCTCAGGTGTATAGTTGTCTTAAATATTTATTTATAAATGCTATTAAAAATACAAGACGTAATAATTATTGAAATTCCAAAACCATAAGTCTATCAAATACTAGAAAAAATCGGGAAAGGTACTATTGCACCATTAGTCTCAAAACGACACGCAGACATGTTGCTATACGTCGCATTTATATTATTTTATGCACTTATAAATGTCATGGTGATGGTGAAAGGTTGGATTGTTTTAATCTTCCATGATAATGATTTTATCAACTAAAACACGTTCTCCACTCCGGGAAATACAATGACTCCTTTTTGTCCATTAAATTCCCTTTTTGGTCAAAAAAATTTTTAAAAAATTTTAATATTAAATAAATAATCAGACTTTTCCCTCCTTCAGGTAAACGTTTGATTTTTTTAATCATAATGAGAGCACAGGACCCCCGAATCAACAGCGGTAAAAAAAAAAAATTACTTAACGCCTTTATCAACCTAAAAATTTCATAAAAATAGGTCTACCGATTGGGAAAAAGTACGACCACGAACAGCATGGCAAAAATTTTTTTTCCCCAAAAATTTAAAAATTTTATTTTAATTGTTTACCCCACGCGCCCCTAAAAATGATAAAAAGTTTTTTGGTTTTAAAATAAATTTAAATTTAATTTTTTTGAACCTTTGGATAGGGGCACAGCTGTTTATTTTTTTGTTTTTTTCAAGCGTACGTTGAGATTTTGTACGGGTTGTTTTTGAGTCCTTTAAATAGAGTTGTTATAGGGGGTTCCGTCACTTTTAGATTTTTTTTAAGAATTTATGTCTTAAAGAATCTATGAGATATGATTTTGCAAGGGGAAAATCTAAAGCAGTTGGAGGAGTCGCCGAGCCAGAGCGAGCCTGCCAAAAAAAGTCAGGAAGGGGGGCGCAGGTAAGCTCTTTTTTGGAATTTTCCCCCATGTAAACTACTTAAATATTTAATTCTGGGCGAAAAAAAAAATTTAAATTTTTATTTTTTTTGTAAAACAGCCCCACAACCAAGATTTTTTAATGGGTAAAATTGGAAACCAGTATCTTTTAAAAGCAATAATTTTCGCTGAAATGACTAAACATGTTCGAAAAAAAGGGGTGCAAAAATTTTTCGAATTTCGAATACAAATTTTTTTTTTGTTTGAGTGGTCCCTTTTAGCTAGGTGTCCCTAGACCAGCCCTTTACTTTGCTAATCTAAGATGCTTGTACTAATTAGCAGGGAAGGCCACACCCCAAATTTTCCCGGGCGGGGGGCTGCCCCCCAAAAGAAAAAAAGAAGAGGTTCCTGAGGCGGGCAGGGTTTTAGGCACATCTGGCCCCCATTTGTGTTGGTTTGGGGGGGTTTTTCCAGTCCCACCGCCATAATTCCAAAACCCCCTCTCCAAAAATCCCCCTTTTTGCCTTGCCCCCTTCCTGGGCCCTCCCCCGGGGGTTTTGGGCGTTTTGGGGAAAGGGTTCGTTTAAGAGGGATTTATTTTGGGGAAAATTAATTTGGCCCCCCCCCTTTTAAAAATTTTTTTTAAATTTTTCACGGGTTAAAAAAAATTTAAAATTTAAATTTTAAAAAAAAAATTTTAAAAAAAAAAAAAAAAAAAAAAAAAAAAAAAAAAAAAAAAAAAAAAAAAAAAAAAAAAAAAAAAAAAAAAAAAAAAAAAAAAAAAAAAAAAAAAAAAAAAAAAAAAAAAAAAAAAAAAAAAAAAAAAAAAAAAAAAAAAAAAAAAAAAAAAAAAAAAAAAAAAAAAAAAAAAAAAAAAAAAAAAAAAAAAAAAAAAAAAAAAAAAAAAAAAAAAAAAAAAAAAAAAAAAAAAAAAAAAAAAAAAAAAAAAAAAAAAAAAAAAAAAAAAAAAAAAAAAAAAAAAAAAAAAAAAAAAAAAAAAAAAAAAAAAAAAAAAAAAAGGGGGAAAAAAAAAAAAAAAAAAAAAAAAAAAAAAAAAAAAAAAAAAAAAAAAAAAAAAAAAATAAAAAAAAAAAAAAAAAAAAAAAAAAAAAAAAAAAAAAAAAAAAAAAAAAAAAAAAAAAAAAAAAAAAAAAAAAAAAAAAAAAAAAAAAAAAAAAAAAAAAAAAAAAAAAAAAAAAAAAAAAAAAAAAAAAAAAAAAAAAAAAAAAAAAAAAAAAAAAAAAAAAAAAAAAAAAAAAAAAAAAAAAAAAAAGAAAAAAAAAAAAAAAAAAAAAAAAAAAAAAAAAAAAAAAAAAAAAAAAAAAAAAAAAAAAAAAAAAAAAAATTGAAATTTATTTAAAAAAACCCTTTCTACTTTTTTTTAAATAAAAAAAAAAAATTTAAAGAAAAAAAAAAAAACCTAATTTATATAAAAAAAAAAATAAAATAAAAAAAATTTTTATTTTTTAAAAAATATTTTTTTTTAATAAATTAAAAAATTTTTTAAAAAAAAAATAAAAAAAAAAAAAGGGGAAAAATTTTTTTTAAAACAGAAAAGATAAAAAAAAAAAAAGATAAAAATAAAATTATAATAGAGTAATATTTTAATTAAAAAAAACCCCCCGGGGGTTGGTTTAAAAAAATTTGGGAAAAAAATTTTTAAAAAAGATCATTACAGAAAATTAAAAAAAAAAAAAAGTTTTAAATTTTTTTTTTTTTAAAAAAGTTTACCTTTTTTTTAAATTTCCCCCCTTTTTTTTTTCATTCAGCCCTTTTCCCTTTTTTTAAGTTTTTTTTTTATTTTTTTTTTTTAAAAAATTTTTCCTTTCCCCCCCAAAATTTTCCCCCCTTTTTTTATTTTAGAAAAAGAAAAAAAATAATGGTTTTTCCTATTTAATTTTTGAAAATTTTTAAGTTTTGGAAAAAACCATAACAAAATAGGTTTTTATAAAAAAATTTTCCCTTTTATTTGTCCCTCTATATTTTCCCCCCTTTTACCTTTTTTAAGTTTTTTAAAAAAAAAAGGGGGGTTTGGGACTTTAAAATTTTTCCCAAAATTTTTTTCCCCCTTTTAAAATAATTATGATTGGAAAAAATTGTTTGTAGTGGTTTTTTTTAAAAAAATGGGGGATATTTTAATAAAAATAAAATTTTTTTATTTTATTTTTTTTAGTTGTAAAAAATCTGGGATTTTTAGGGATTGAAAATTTTTAAAAAATTTTTTTAATTTAAATTTTTTTTACTTTTTAATTTTAAATTTTTTTGGAGTTTTTTTAATTTTTTTTTTTTTTTTTTTTTGCTTTCTTTAATTTTTTTTGAAACAGGTTTAAAAAGGGGCCTTTCCAAAAAATTTTAAATTTAAAAATTTTTTTTTTCATAAAAAAAAAAAAAGGGAAAAAAAAGTTAGCCTTTTTTAGATTTTTTAAACACTTTTAAAAAACCCCATCAGATTTAAAAAAGCCCGATTTCTTTAGGGTCCAATTTTTTCCCCTTAACCCAACTGATCCCAAAAAAACGCCCCTTTTTTTTCTTTTAGATTCAATACCTTTTTCCCCTTCAAAGGGGTTTTTCCCCCTTTAGGACAAAATTAGATTTTTCCCAGGGGACCTTTGATCCAAAATGGGGGTGTGTCAAAAAATTCAAATAAGATTTTTTCCCCCCGTTTTTACCTTCAAACTTTTTTTCCTTTTTTTTGGGGGGAAAAATTTTGATTCCCAATGGGGATTTTTTTAAAAACTAAAAAAAAGTTTAAAAAAATAAGTTTTTAGGAAATTTTAATACTAACCCCCAAACAAGGGAAATTGGCCTTTCCCCCCCAAAAAAAATACTAGAAAATTTTTAAAAAAAAGAAAAAAAAAAGAAAAAAAAAAGAAAGAAATATTATCATCCCCCTTACCCAACAACGGGGGAAAAAACTTTTTTCTAACCCCCCCCCAAAACCCAAAAAAATTTTTTTTTCCTTTGGGGAGATAAAAATTACGAAAATTGGGGTTTTTAGAAAGATCCCCCCAAACCCTTTTATTAAAAAAATTTTTTTTTTAAAAAATTGGGATGAAAAAAAAAGGGGAATTTATAATATTTTTCGGGAAAAAAAGGTTTTTTAAAAAATTTTAAAATTTTTTTTTAAAAACTTTCTATTTTTTCCTTTTATCCTTTTTAAAAAATTAATTACTTTCCCTTTTTTAAAAAAACAAAAAAAATTGAAAAAAATTTTAAAATTACCCAAAACAATAGTTTTATCGGGTTATACCTTTTTTAAAATTTTTAGGGTTTTTAGCTATTTTTTTTTTTTGGAAAAATATAAAAGGATAAACGTTTTTTTGTTTTAAAAAAAAAAAAAAAAAAATTTTTAGTTTTTTCTTTTTTTAAACGTAACTTATATTTTACGTTTTTTTCAAGCCCAAAAATTTTATTCTATTTTTAAAAAACAAAATTTGTCTTAGAGGAAAAAATTTAAAAATTTTTAAAAAAATTTAATTTTTAAATCATAAAAAATTTAATTTTTTAAAAATTATTATTTTAAAAAAATGTTTTTTTAAAAAAATTTTTTTGGGGTTTTTTAAAAATTTTAAAAATTTTAAAAACCCGGGGTTTTAAAATTTTTTCTGTCTATTTAAAAAAATTTTTAGATAATTTTTAATCAAAAATTTAGTTTTCCTTTTATTTTTTTTTTGGGGTTAAAAAAAAATTTTTTGGGGGTTTGGGATTTATAAGATTAAATTTATTTTAAAAAAAACTTTTAAAAAATTTTTTTTTTTTTAAAAAAAAAATTTTTTTTTTTTAAATTTTTTATTTTTAATTTCCATTTTTAAAAAAAAAGAAATTTTAAAAATTAGGGAATAATAAAATTAAAAATGCTTAACAAAAAATTCCAAAGGGTACCACCAAATTTGCAAACTCGCCTTTTTCAACCCCCCCCCGAAAAAGCCTTTTGCCCCCTTTAAAAAGTTGCCCTATTTCACGTATTGGTTACGAAATTTCCCCTTTTTTCAAATTTTTTTCATAAAACCCAACCCAAAACCCCCTTTTTTGGGGTGGTGATCAACTTAAAAATTTTTCCAGTAAAACCTCCCCAATTCCCCTTTGAACCTTTAAACCCCCCCCCTTTTTTAAAATATTTTAAAATATTATTTGAAAAATTTTAAAGGGTTTCACCCAAAGTAAACCGGGCCACCATTTCCAAAGAACCGTTTAAGTAATGTTTTTTTTTTCAACCAATTTTTAAGAAAAGCCCGGGAACCTTTTAAACCCCAAAATTTCAGCATTTTTACCTTTAACCGGGCTTTTTTTTCCCCTTTTTTTTTTTTTTCTTTCCCGAACCCAAAACTTAATTTTTCACGGTTAAAAAATCCAAATTTTTCACGTCCCACCTTTCCCCCCGGGCCCAAACAAATTTTGCAAATTTTTTAATTTTCCCCCCCTTTTTTTCCGTTTTATTTAAAAATTTATTTTTTGGGGGTTTTCCGGCTTCCCCGGGAGACCCCCCAAAAAAATTTTACCCTATTTAAGTTTTGGAACACACCTTTTTTTTTTAAAACCAAAGGAATTTAAACCCCATAAAGGGGTCCCCTTTTTTTTCAAACCCCATCGCACCTCAAATCTCTCGGAGTAATTATGACCGATTCTAACTTTATGAAATGTTTCCGACAAACACATCTCTACTAGGTTTACTAACTTTTTAGGTATCCCTGTTCAATCATGATGTTATATAGCTTCTGACGGTCTATGGAATCATAGGCCTTTTTAAAATCTATATAAAGTTGATGGACTACACCGTTGTATTCCAGCTTCTTCTCTAATATTTGACGTAAGGAAAATATTTGATCAATAGTCGAGCGATTCCGCCTAAAACCACATTGGTAGTCTCCGATAATTTCCTCAGCGTATTCCGTGATTCGGCTAGTTAGTATTGACGAGAATATTTTATAGCATACTGGGAGAAGAGAGATCCCACGATAGTTGTTACAATCCGTCCTCGGTCCTTTTTTGTGAATCGGAATAAGTATTGATTCTTTCCATTCTTCGGGTATTTTTTCATTTTCCCAGATCTTTTTAACTAAAACATGTAATTTGGAAACGCCCGCTTCTCCACACGCTTTGATTAATTCACTCGTGATATTATCATTTCCTGCAGCTTTATACCGTTTTAATTTTCCTATAGCCATTTTAACTTCCTCTTTACTCGGTGCGTCTACCCATGGTTCAGCGCTCTGGTATTCAGAGGGAGGAGATTGATTATTATTTTCCGTATTTAGAATGCCGTCAAAGTGTTGTTTAAATTTATTTAATATCTCAGTCGGATCCGCAATTATGTTGTTATTCGCATCTTTAACCCCATTCAATAGAGGTTTAAATCTTTTACGCGATTTGTTTATACCTTTGTACATCTCTCTTACGTTATTTTCGCTTCTGTGTTTTTCTATTTCTATTATTTTGCCTTTAAGATACTCTCTTTTCTTATTTTTTAAGAATTTTGAAGTTTCGTTTTTTACTAATCGAAAGTAAGCCACATTATTATCGCTTGGATTATTTAAGGAATTCAGTTTAGCGGTTTTTCTTTTTTCACACATATTTTGACAATCCCTGTCGAACCAAGGTTTGTTCTTTTTATTTTCGATTTTCCCAAGACATAAGTTACCGACCTCTTTAATATTATCCCTGATCCCTTCCCATAATTTGTTTACATCTTCGTGTTCCTCGTCTGAAGATTCCAGAGCATCGAACCTATTTTTTACTTCTATCGCGAATTGTTTTCTAATTTCGGGGTTGTTCAATTTAACAACATCAAAATTCTCGGGATGAATATAGTTCGGTGTTCTCTTTTTTGTATTTAGTTTTTGTCGAAGTTTCGCGATTACTAATTCATGATCAGATCCGCATTCTGCACCACGATACGATCTCACGTTAATTATGCTACTTTGCCATCTGTTTTGTACTAAAATATGATCTATTTGATTCCGAGTTTGTCCATCCGGCGATGTCCACGTATACTTATGAATGTCCTTATGTTTAAACGTAGTACTTTTGATTATAAGGTTTTTCGAAATGGCAAAGTTTATTAGTCGGGTCCCATTATCATTACTATATTTGTGCAAACTTTCTTTACCGATTGTAGGACGATATACTTCTTCCCTTCCAACCTTTGCGTTCGCGTCACCTAGTATTATTTTAATGTAATTTCGCGGTAAATTATCGTAAACCGACTCTAGTTTATCATAAAATTCGCATTTTACTTCATCATCACTATCCTCGGTGGGAGAATGAATGTTTATAAACGCGATTTTATACCAACGCCCTTGAAATATAGCAACCGATATTCTTTCACTAAAGAACTGTACATCCCGTAATGCGGAAAGAAATCTATTCCTAATCAGAAACCCGGTACCTAAACAATAATTAACGCTCCCCCCGTACCAAATAGTGTACTTTCCTTCTGTTAACGAACCCTCCCCTGGCCAGCGAACCTCTTGTAATGCAACGATATCTAAATGGTACCCCTTAACTTCATTCGCGACCGACTTTAACCCACCTGCCGTATTTAAACTTCTAACGTTCCACGTCCCTATTGTTAGATCTCTACTTTTCATCTTGCGCCTAGATTCCTCTGAAGCAGTCCCCACCCGGAGACCCGAACGGGGGACTAGTTTGCTTCCGGATAATGGGCGTTTTACCTCAGAGGAATCCATGACTGTTTGTGGTATTTTGTGAACTAAAATATGTGAGTAGGGCGTTCGAACCTACGTCACACCCTCCAGCAAGCCTGGAGGGCCGCTCTCATTGTTGGTCAGCGAGTCCATCGGACTTAGCCGGGAGGAGCTTCCGAGGAAATTCCACCGACCATCCCCACATCCGCCACCCGTGGGACGCTCCCCATACGCGGTAATGAGATCCGCGCGAGGTATGATTGAGGTAGGACGGATAAATTGAAAACTTATATAAGTAGCTTTGCTAGTGAGTTAGTCTTATATAAATGGGTGGGGGGGCTCCGGTATTGGAATAGATGCTTAACTTCTTAATTTTTAGCACCAAATATAGTTAAATTAACACTTTTTTATTTTGTTATTATTTATTTATTTTTTAAAACGTTTTACATAACATACACCTTTTTATTTATCTATTCATTTTTTCCTTTTTTTCGATTTAAAAAATAATAATTTATTTCCATTTATTCCGCATTATTATTTTTTATTTATTTATGTTTTTAAATATGTTTTTCTCTTATAGTTCCAGGAGCAGATGACATTCTTTGACGAACCTCATTAGTGAACTAATTCTTTGAATGAACTAATGAACCTCATTAGTAAACTAACTGTTTAACCAGAGTTTTGTTATATAATATAAAATATAATAAATTATTTAGTTGTCTGACTGACCCAAACTAAATTAAATAAGAAGTATTTACTTAAGTGTAAAGAAAAATCAATAAAACAATGTATCATTATATGGTTTATAGTTTATTAACTTCTAACTAATCCATTCTTTATAAACGTTTTACCTTATCTAGGAATTTCCAATCGGGCTACTCCAACCAGAGAGAAATAAATAAATAGATGGCAGCAATAAATCCAACCCCCACTCCTTGGCGTTTGCTTAATTAACAATTTATACCCGAGAGTTGTTTTCTGCTAAGAAGAGAAGGCATTAGTGAAGAATATCTCCCCGGCGTACTATCTTGTAATATTTAAGGGTTCGGGAGTAGGTTCCATTGGCTAAGTTCACATGAGCTACTGCAGCAGGTACCCCCAGGGACCTCCCCTTGCTAATCCTATTAAATTCCTCTCTCCTCTCTTTATTCTTCGTTTTTCTTTCTCTCCTTCCTCTGTCTTACCGCGCCGTAATGAAATTGCGGAATTGCCGCTTTTATTCTCCCGCCAACCCACCCTTATTCCTTCTTAATAGAGACATCCTCCCCCAACCCCGCTTGCTCACCCGTGTGTTTATTGCAACCTTATAACCGCTCCCGAAATGAAAATTCTGGGTTATTTTACCGCTCCCGCAATTTACAAATTAGGATATGGTGTGGTGATGTATATTTTTTAAGGTGTGAGGGGAGAGATAATTTTATTAGGAACTGCTATATTGCTGTGCCTAATAAGCAACTTTACATCCGGCGGTAAAGACTTATTCCCGAAACTCAGAGTGTTCTTTGGGTCAGCAGATTCAGCTTCTTACGAGAAAGAATGCTCTAAAAAAGAAAAAATACATTCTACTTTCTTGTTATTAAAGTATTCTCTCAGGTTCTATAACAAAAGTTCTTTGAATTGTACAAAACCTTCATTAAGAAATTTTTATCACTATTGAGAATAAACAATCATTTGTTAATTATATTTCTAAATAATTTCCGTTATATTAGAAATGTACAATTAAGGATTTTTGTTTCAAACACTAATTGAATAAACAGTTGAATTTGAAGTTATTAATAACTATTAACTTTATCTGACCACTTCGGATGGGATACGAAAAACGCTCTATGAAAGCCTGGAGGATCTCAGGAGACGATATTTCTATTTAATCCAGACGACTAGCCATCTAGGAAGAACGCGAAGAAGAAGATTAATTAAATATACTTAATTTTATAGATTTTTCATTACAGTCCAATAAATTCTATGACTTATTATGTAACTTTTTGTCTCAAGAATTAGAGCTTTCCAACGGTATATAATGTATACGGTATATGAAATATTTTGTCCACCTATCCACAGAAAAAAAAGAGCCTTTTGCAAGACCTCGGTTTTGGTAATAGGGAATAAATAGTCCATGATTAACTTATCTTTTTACTGCATTTTTGATTTGTGGTCATTTAGATGTGCATTGTCACATATTTTTTTGTAAATACTGTACTTTTATGACCACTTACCACACAAAAAATGACTTACCAATGACACTTACCACTCAAACAAGGACTTACCAATCAAACATACAAAACAAAAAGATGAACACTTACCACAGCGTTGTAGTATATATCATGAAATTATTGATAAAAAAAATGAGAAATTCAGCTGAAAGAATGGAGAAGCAACTCAAGAAAGTAAGGCAGGACTGTTATCATTCTATTTCTATAATAAAATCGTAGTGTTACGAAATGTGCATGAAAGCCCCCTCTGAATTCCTGCAAAAAGCCAGGATATAAAGCATGTGTTGGAATTCTAGGGTGTTAACGGATACCAAGGGGAAACTAGATCGTTTTTTCTACGCTTTTTTTTTAGTAATTTGTATTACTCGGACAAACATCCATCATGGCGTTATTATACGGTTCAAAGATCAGTGCATTTCTCTCTTCACTTCATCCTCATAAGACCTTTAGCAGGAAACATTTTTTTTTTTTTTTTTTTTTTTTTTTTTTTTATATAAACAAAACCAAATACTATCATCTATCTATAGACAAATTAGTGTTTACAGATGGTTATTTTGGAAGAGCTATTATACCTACTTTCGATATATCTTTCTTTTTTTTTTTTTATTATGAAAAATAGTTCTCCTCCCTTCTATTATTACATAATAAATTAATCAGCGAAATAATTTCATTAGCTATTCACATTTCTCAGGATCATTTTATTCAATTTTCTTTTTTTTTTATTTAAAATTTAAATTGTGAAATAACTACGTTTTACGGCATCTTTAATGAACACTCATTTTCACTGATTTTCATTTATTTAACTGTTGCCTTATTTTATTCACAGTAATAACTATGATGAAATTCATAAAACAGTAACTAAATATTCACGTTCCTGAGTTATGGTGTATTATAATTTAATAGTAAATGTGAATTACGAAATAATGAACGTAGATGAATATATTTATAATGATATTTACTAGAACATCTTATTTAACTTACAAATGTTTCTATGCATTTTAATTATAGCCTAGCAATGAAATCTAGCCTACCATATTACGGTTGACCAAAATTAAGCTCATTTAAGAATGGTGTAGGCAAGCTTTTCTTTGCAGAGCATGTGCCACCATCCACTTTTCAACCAGTATCAAAAAGAGACTTTTGTAAAGCAGGATATTGAATGAAATGTGGCATCCACCCTTGCGGGAATCGTTCTGACATTAACTTTGAACTAAATGGCGTCTGTTTCAGTGATTCTGCAGGGAATCAGTGATTTGATGAAATTAAACATTTTTCTTTAAATTTATTTATATAATTTACAACTGTATTAAAGAACACAATAAGTAAATATGAGGAATGAAAAAAAAAGTCATGAAAATGTCTTGAGAATGAACTACCCAGTGGTAGAACTTCACTAACTATTTTAACTCAGAAGGTCCCGAGGCCACCTTCTTTTCAGTCACCTTGGAGGGTTATCAGAATATCTAAGGAAGATAAATTACGGAAAGTGGGTTTGTATGGGCAGGGAGTTTAGAATGAAAAGAGGAGTATCTATCACGGGCTATGTCTGCAACAAATGGGATGTTAAGGTCATTATGAAGGAGTTGATTTGTAACAAAATAAGGGGCAATCAGGATTTTGCGAAGGATTTTGGATTGTAAGGACTGGATGCGGGATGAATTAGATGTTTGATAGAGCCCCAAAGCTCGATTTCATATGTCCAAATAGGTCTGATAATAGTGATGTAAATGAATCTTTTGTAATATACTGGAAGTTTTGGACGTTTGTCTAGTAATCGTTATCTAACGTGAGTTGTAATAATCGATATCTTCGAGCAGTTTCTTCTCGTTTCAGCTTGTCTGAGGATTCCAAGTAAGCCGCTTGTCACGATGGAAACCTAGGTAGTGGAGTTGTTCAACAGGAGTAAGGGTAATGTTATTAAAGGATACTGGGAGACAGGAACTCATCGGTTTGCGAAGAAGGGTAAAGGTGGTCTGGTGGGATTTGTTGGGGTTTATTTTAATCCTCCAATTTGACACCATTCTACAATGGCTCTGATGTGGGACTGAAGGGTTTGGGATGCAGTAGGTGGATCGTTATAGGGCGGATAAGACACACGTGTCATCAGCATAAGTATTGAGGACAGTACGAGGATGGAGTGGAATGTCAACTGTATAAAGGGAGTAGAGGATAGGACCTAAGATACTACTTTGAGGCACTCCAGCAGATTGGGAAAATATGGATGAGTGAGAAAAGTTATGGCTAACCTTAAAGGTTCTGCCAGTTAGGTAGGAACGCATTAATAGGAAATAAATTAAACAGTTAAATATACATCTTGAGAATATGTTTATCCTTTTTGCTGTTAACTCTGAAATAATCTTAACTTAACACTAAAATAAAAAAAAATCTTAATGATCTGTTTTATGCTAAGTTAAATTTTTAATGGAACATCTATTTCGGATCCATGTCCATGAGTCTTTCGTTTTGACCCATATAAATTTGCAAATGACTAACATGTTTTCTTATTTTATGAAATTTGGTATCCAGTTAATAGAGAGTGCGTAGGCCCCAGGAGGGTTTCTTCATCCCACAGTCACCACACAATAAAATATAACATGTATTTTTACATTAAAATTTAATGAGTAATATCCTGCCACAGCCGGATTCAAACCGAAGATTTTGAGATTAATAGTTCAGTGCTTTATTCACTGGACCATCCTACTCATTTATCTGAATATACTTATATAAATAAAATAGAACAGTGAGTTGGCCAAATTCCTTTGTTTCCAAAGCTAAGAAGGTGTTTTTACTGCAAGGGATTAGTTAGAAGATTAGAAAATTAAAGGTATTATGCTTTTTTACAGATCGATAATTTTATTAAGTTATAATCAAAAGAGTTACGAATTTTCAACGACAGTAATTTCTATTCAATATTTGTGAAACTCATTATGGTTAACATTAAATCTAAATAGTAACAAACATCTTTAATAGCTGAAAGTGCAACCTATAGCTATAACATTCGACTCCTACTCTCTACCCTTCTAATTAATCGCTAGCAGCTTTATAAAACAAAGGAAAATTACTATACTTAAAATTTAGTCCCTTAATCCTCGAGGGAGAGAAGTTATAGGGGGGGGGGGGAGAGAAAACAAAAAAATCTTTTCTCCTCAACAGCTCAACCGATTTCCGCGAAAAAAAAACACATGTTAGGGGTATTAAAAAAATATTTTTCAATGAAAAATGTGTGTAAACAATTTTTGTGAATTGTTCAAAAAAAAAAATTACAATCCAACATAACCTATTTGTTTTTTTTAATTCAAAGATTTTTTTACTAACATTTCTTTGACAAAAATTAAAAAACATATTTTTTGAAACTCATTTTGAATATCCCTACATATATTTTTTCGTGAGAATCGGTTGAGCTGTTAAGGAGAAAACATTTTTTTTTTTAGTTTTTTCTTTCCCCCTACATTACTTTCCTCCCACAAGGATCATGGGACTGTGAGTGAGTTAAAGTGTGAATCAATGAATCAAAATTGTTCAAATATGCTTGGGGACAGATATCACATCCATATCCCGCTAGGCCTTTCCTTCAGGTCTTATTAGGTTACAATGGTAATTTTTGTACATTATATCATGTATTATATATTAAAAGCTCCTCGTTTGTCATTATATTGAAATAAAATGATTCTTTTAACATTTTAACATTGAGTGGTATCTGGAAGTTAAGGGTGCAATTTGGATGTGGTGTCATATATGTTAAAAAAATTAATGTTTGACCGATTTAGAGTTTATCGCTTTGGAATTAGAAGTTATTGGTAACTAAAAATGAACTTAGCTAAAAAACATTATTATTTTTTTACGTATTTTCATTATTATATTCAATCATCGACAGAAATTTAAAAAAAAAATAAATAAAATAATGGTCAATTAATCGAAATTGGTTTAGTTTAATTGTTCGTTATTTTAAAGTAAAACATAAAGAACATTTCTTTACTGGTTTTTAGGAGATCCTAACAATGGGAGATTTTAATGTCATTTTCAATTTGTCTTTACTGGAAGTTATTATGGAATGACTATCTCTCTCTCTCTCTCTCTCTCTCTCTCTCTATATATATATATATATATATATATATATATATAAAAGAGAGAGAGAGAGAGAGAGAGAGAGGGAGTTTTAATAAAAAAATGCTAAAACTGATACTATTTCAATTTGTGAGTTGCGTCTTCTTAAAAAAAAATATTTAAACTTTCGGAATAAATACCACAGGAGAGAGAAAGGAAGAGGGGATCTTATTAAAAAAATAAATATTTCTTATTTTGCAGAAGGAACCGCACTTGTTTGTTTTCTGGACTGTAACTATGGTTAGTGTATTGTTGGCGGGGTAGTATTCCAAGGAGTTGAGGGCCTCAGAGGGTCGGCTAATCATCAGCCTTCTGGTTATAGGCTCGAGGGAGGAAAAAAAATATAAAATAAAAAAAATTCAACGTTTCCACCCCTCAACCCCCAGTTTCTTTTCTTTTTTTTCTCTCCCCTCGGGGATCTTCCCTTCGCATAAATTGGGTGTTTCCTTTTGTTTCCAGATCCGAGAGCTCATTATGACATGCCTAATTTAATACACCTTAAAAGCTTTCAGTGGAAAATTATGGTTTTACTCATTCCTATGTTTGTTTTGTGTCTCAATATAAAAGGTAAGTTATATTCCTATTGTTTTCAGAAAACATCAATTTTAGAAGAGGCTTGTAATTTTCCCACCCGTAGTTTATGGTATTATTTTGACTTTACTGAGGCCTTTGGATCGATCAGAATTTCCGCTACATGGGAGAAGAATGTCTGGAATTTTCTTTACTACGTTTATGACAACTTGCTTTATTTTATTGCCCTTAAATAATTTTATGGTTGACTATTCACGTCCATGATATAGTTAATAACCTTTAATACTCAAATTTTCCTCGCTATTTTATCATTAAAATTGTATATACGACAATAGTTGAATTGGATATAACTAATTGTTAAAAATAAATAACGGAAATACCCAATACAAACATATTTATTATTTTATCTCGCTTCGAAAAAGTTATTCACTGTGGCTTATCAATTAAAAAAATTAAGTTAGACTTAAAAATAACTTTATAAGTCCATTTTCCATATATAAAATCACTAAAGCATACTGTGCGTCGCCAAAAACATTGAACTATATTTACAGTTTTTAAATTGTTATCAGTAATAAATAGGTACAAAACAAAAATTTCAAAAGCAAGTATTATTATTATGTTAAGTATATATTGAGTACTTAAATCAATTTTATTTGTTATTTATTTTTTTTAATTGTTAAAATCAAGCAGAAATAAATAACCCAATGTTTTCTTAAACTTATTAAAATTATAAACAAGGGAAATGCAGAAAATATTGATGTATAAAGATAAGTTTATATATATATATATATATATATATATATATATATATATATATATATATATATATATATATGTTAAAGAATAATTAGTTATAGAGAAACGTTTTTAAATTACGAAACCTATATATTTCATTATAGCATGAAATTGAACTAAATAATTGCCAATCATACGATTGAGATAAATAAAACGACTAGTACTAAGTTTTGTCCCGAATAAGTGCTTTTAGACCACCATGGCTAAAATTTAATGTATCGGTAGTCCTAGAAGACATTCAAGAAGATGTTGAAAATACAGCAGTTCAGTCAGGAAATGGTTCAGTCTTCTAAAAGAATTAAATTGTTATAATAAAGTATAATACTCATCTGATAGCATGACCCCGTGAGATAGAGGCTAAATACCAAATAAAAATTAAATATTTTTATATAATGCTGAATTAAGTATAATTTAGTTTAGTGTGAATATATCTTGAATTCATATTTCATCCGATTACTAGAAAAAGTATTATTTTTTTTTTATCATCTCAAAGCTATATGAAGGTTCATAACAAAAATCTGGTGCGGGCAACACACGACTTTCACTTACCTCGGTTGTTAAAAATTAATTTAAGGACTATTAAATAAGCTTGATTTTAACAATTTTGCAGTTAATTTTTTTTTTTTTTTTCACTTAATATTTTATTTACACCTGTAAAAAAAATTACAATAAGCAAATGTGCTAAGATCTAAGTAAATATGGCGTGGGCAGGCATGAGGGAGACAGCACCCAGTGGTGCATCCTCCTGACATTAAGCAGAACTATATTTTCAGGTCAGGAGGTCCCTCATCCAACTCCTTTTCAGCCTACGCCGAGTTATGGATGGTATGTCGGTTGTAGCCATGTTTTGCACAAGTTTGTTTATGTGTCCATTTAGTTTGTCGTGAAATCGTTTGTAAGTCGATCGAATGTGGTTTGTTATAGTAGGAATACGTAAGTCAGTATGAAGGGTATCGTTTGAAACATATGTTGGTGAGTTCGTTGCCAGTCTTAAAAATTGCGATTGAAATGTTTGTATTTTTTGTATTTGTGTCTTTTTAGCAGGTCCATATATTTGGCAAGCGTAAGTCCATATTAGTTTTAATAAATAAGTGTATACGTTAAGTTTCCTTCTGATTGGTAATTTAGAATGTCTATGAAGTATGGAATACAATAGTCTCAGTCGAAAATTTAGAGTTTTAAGTTTAGTCTTAACGTGTGGGCCCCATGTCAACCTTTTGTCAAAAATAAGTCCTAAGTACGATACTGTGTTTGATTGTGGTATCTGGTGATTGTCTACGTAAACTGGGGGGCAGGTTCCATGTCTAAGTGTAAATGTAACATGTAGTGATTTGTCGTGGTTTATCTTTAATTTAAATACAATGCAGTTAATTTAAATACAAAGTTTATTCAGTATCTTTGCAAACATATGATCTAGATTTAATGATATAGCAATGTCAAGTTTTTACGTGTAATATCATTTTACTGTACACCGATATCTCCTCTAGTAAGAACCCCTCTTCAATGTAGATCGTACTGAGCAGCGGTACATATACTCTGTTAGACCAAACTAAAATAATTTGGAATCATTTGTTAATAACTAAATCGCACTTCAAGAAATTGAAGAAACAAGTAACATAAACGAAAAAAAAATTAATCTTAATAGAACCTTTTAAAAACGCTGCTTTTGACGCAAATATCATTAATAAAGTTCTAATAAGGAAAAGAAATTAGAAATTGTAATGGACGGTTTTAGTGCCTTCAAGCAAAAAGGAATGCAAGAAAACTTTTCAAGCTGTCGAAAAGATATTTATTCCAACCCTCCAGCAGATCAGTGTATGTGTATAAAATATTAAGCTCTATTTTCAGAGAAGAAAAAAAAATATATGAAGATGGTTTTAAAGAAAAAAATAGAAACATTAATAATCCAGGAGAATTTCAGGAAACTATTAGGTTGTATGAAAATAAACTCCGCAGAGATAATCAGATTGGCTTAGATGAATGAGTGGGCTACTTTCCTAAGGAGTTTCATCAAGGGATAGTGGATTATACAATTTTCTGTGGAATCCTCAATACATTACTGGATTTTCAAATATCTATGGATGAACTATATCATACCTCTAGAGTGCTACAAGGTTCTCCCTTATCCTTGATTTATAAGAAAGGAGATCCTGTATACTTATATAACTTCCGATCGATTGCTATAATTAATGCGCTAACCAAATTATTCACAGTAATCCTATATGAGAGACTAAATTACACGGGTTGAAGAAAGTGTGTTATTGCCTAAGGAAAAAATGGGCTTTAGGATGCATCGAAGCAATTTTCATAGTCAGCAGAAACAAATATCTACCTCAGAAACAGAAATAGAGCAGGCTCCATAATACTGTGGATCTTAGTTAGGCGTTTAACAAAGTTCCTCATATAAAATTATGGCAGAAACTTAAAAATGAAATTGGTATTTCACCAAAAGTCATAAGAATAATTAGGTATCTTTATGAAAATGCATGTGTATACTTTGGTAAAGACATTCACTCTTCCAATAAGTTCCCTAATCTGAAGGGGTTTCTACAAGGAGAAAAACTGAGTCCCTTTCTCTTTTAAAAACTTGAATTCGAAAATTTTCAAGAACGGAATACTTTCCCTCACTATATATTCCATAATAGGTAAGTGAAAGTAATAATTAGTACTTTTTATTTTGTGTTAAATGTTTTCTTTTTAATTGAAACAGATTACGCTAGAAAGGATCTGTGCCCCCATATTTATTGGAATCGATAATTTAATTTAATATAAAATTTTCTCATCCTTTGGTCTTTATGAAATACCGAACTCTTTGTTGAACACGCTGGTTATTCAATATCGAAGACGATAGATAGATGAAAAGTTTCCAGTCGACCAGCTAAGAAAATTTCGACGGTCAAGCCGTTCAATATCTATTATGGCAGATGGTGAAAGTTAAGACGCAGGCACGCGGATTAACAATGCTCAGCTCTTGGACGTAAACAAAGTTGGGAAGGAGGAGCTTCTTCCAAGAGAGAACTGCTCCCTAATCTGATTTAATTGAAATTCTTGTGCGCCCGCGGTCTTCTAATCTCGCTCATAAAACTATTCTTAAGAGTGGTGTAATAAACCTCCGAGAGGATTGCCATTGCGACTTGCAAGATGAATCGCGTTTGCTTGACGGATGGCTTGTATCACTGTTAATAATTATGGCTTTATTCACACCTATTCCGATTTCACTACCACCTGGACAAGTGTTTATAACATAAGTGATTGAGAGGGTGATTGTGGCAAGTTCAAAATCATATTTCTCGCCAGATTTTCATTTTATTAAAAGGAAGTCAGTAAAAAAAATTGTGATTGATAATTAAATATTGTGGATAATTCCTTTAAGAGCAGGATTTTCGTCTTAGACGTTAGTGCAGGTTTCTTGCAGATATTGAAAATTTGTTTATATTTATTAAATCCAATGTTGAGAAAATACATTAAATAGAAAAAATAATGAAAAGTCACTCAAATGCTTTATACCTACCATAAAAATAAATTAAATGATATTGAATTTAAATAATATGAGATGTACTAAAAATATATATATATTTTCAATTTTGTCAATAAATCGGTCCAATCTTTGTCTCATTTTATTAAGTAACCAGTAAGATTGTTTAATTTCTAAATTGATAATTTTTTCACACATATTATTAAAAAATTCACAATTGTTGGTATTCCTCAAAAAATCATTATCAAACATGTTATCTAGAGGTTGTAGCTTATAAAAAATGTGTGGTGGAATTTTTCTATTTTTCTTATTTTGTTTTAAATAATATATCTTAGTTTTACTATGCAACATTGCTTTACACAGTCTATATATAGCTTTACTTTCCATTATAAAATTTAGTAATAAAAATCTAATAAAATCAGGGGTAAGACCAATGTTGTTGAAAAAATACATAGACGATATGTTAATTATAATAGACATAAACCAACAAAATAACCTCCTTGAAACCTTTAACAATCACCATAGAAGAATGATATTTACCATTGAAAAGCCTAATAACAATACAATTAGATTTTTAGATATGGATATAATTCTTAAAAACAAAATAATTAAAACAAGATGGACTAAAAAAGATATAACTAGTAATGTGCCACTAAATTACCATTCAAATCACCCAT
This sequence comes from Piezodorus guildinii, assembly GCA_023052935.1. Classification (NCBI taxonomy): domain Eukaryota; kingdom Metazoa; phylum Arthropoda; class Insecta; order Hemiptera; family Pentatomidae; genus Piezodorus; species Piezodorus guildinii. The sequence continues at coordinate 135,855,894 of CM041292.1, read as the reverse complement.
ATATACAGAAAATAAATGTTATTAAAAACTTCATTAGAAAAGCAATAGCGCTTACAGATACGGAATACATAAAAGAAATAAAAACCACCACTTATAAAATACTTTTAGAAAATTTCTACCCAAGAAAATTAATAAATAATATCTGGTATTCTGAGTTTAAATATAAATCTCTTGATAAGAACCCTGACAATAGTATTGGTAACAAAATACAGCAAACAGTTAAAATAATTAAAGATATTGGTAGAGTTAGTGAGAAAAATAATAAACATAAAACCATTACTGATTTTTATAAGAGCGCTACAGATGAAAAAACAACAGATGTTAATAATCAAAATATTAAAGATGCTGAAATAAATAAGAGCTTAAACATCAAACAATTTTTCAAAATGCAACATATACCACATCTTACTGGTGAAATAAATAAAACATTATTAGCTTATGATTTACCCAACATCAAATTAGGCCTTTATAACCAGAATAAATTACAAAAATTCCTTACCAGTACAAAAGACCCTATAAGTAATGAAGAAATATATATTTTCATAGTGTGTCGTCGACCAGTATAGTCGACTGTTGAAATTATCATAGGTAAAAATAATCAGAAATCAGTCGATTTTTTAGTGCTTTAGTTTTTAACATTTTATTTTATTTATTTAAAACTTACTTACGATTATTTCTACTAACAATATAAGATTTAATTAAGGGCTTTTTTATTTGTATCTATTTCTTAATAGCTCAGATTTGATTGAGTTGATATATAGAGGTAAAAGAGAGCACAGTAAAAAATAAAATAAAAAATAAATGCAGATATGTAAAAAAAATCCAACGATTTTGTTGTTTGAATCCTCGAGTTTAATTTAAAATTACGTTTCACGCCCAATTAGAAGAAAGTTTATTTTTTAGAATGAAGCCTGAAAGAAATATTTGAAAACACAAAGGGGGATTTTTCAATTGTTTTGCATGTTAGAACAGATATTATAATTATATTTAATGCAAACATTTAGAAATTAAAAAACAAATATATCCACATTTTCTATTTTACATAAATAAGAAATAAGATAATTATTGATCCAATCTATATTATGGGTTTTATCACAAAGCTTATAACTGAAAATTCTATCATTTTTCACGGCTTCTTTCATTTGTGTTTATTTTCAAAATCTATTTTTTAGTAAATGAATATAATTTTAAAAAATATAAAGTTATTATTATTTACATCGAGTAAAAAACTTTATCAAAGACAAATTTTCAAACTGGGATCTCACACACTCATAACATCACTATCCTAAACAGTTAATTGAATTTAACTAAAGTTGACAAGAGTGGCTAGGTGAGGATTTAGCAGGTACCAGAATGAACCCCTTGTTATATCCAGTCTTACAAATGGAGTTCATTAACATCGAAATGGTACTTTTTGCCTGACTGATCTTGTTGATGGATAATAGAAGCGGCGTTTTCAAACAATGGGTGGCTTATGGTACCTGCTGGCACCGCGGGACAGGTGCATCGCCACTTTAATGTAAATCGGATAAGTGCGGTTATTTATAGGCGATGGCACCACCTGCCTATGTCATGGTTCAACGCCGTCAGAATCGTTTTTGGAACTCAGCGTCCATATAGAACAGGTGCTACAGGATGAGTGTTGAGAGCAGCAAGGGTTTTGAATTGGCATTGAAAGGAGAGTTGAAAAAAGGGTTATTGAAAAAAAAAATCGGAGTGATACACTGATGGACCCGTTGTTTTGTAGAAAAATTTTACCAGCGTTCAAAAGAAGAGAAAAAGAACTTCATCAGAAAATAATGCAATCCAGGCGAGCTTAACTCTAAAGAAATGACCAAAACGTAGAATGAAGTTTTCGGTAAGGTCTAATCTGAACAGAAAATAAAGTAACATAAAAATAATAAATATTGTTATAATTCTCTAATGATTTTTTACGGTTTTTTAAACTTTGTATTTTTAGTTCAATTTTTCGAATTCAAGTATATACACTTTTTTAGGGTCTCTTGAGTCCAAATTACCAAGTCCAGCAAAAAGGATTGTGAGAGTGAGTGTGTTTTTGTGCATGTGGTAAGTCTAGATCAAAATCTAAGTATAAAACTGAAATTTCATATTTTAGAAGGGTATACACCTGAAATTTACAGCAAACATAAAGAAACAACGATAACGACTCCTGCGATTAGGATTTAACCAATGGAGTCGATGTCAAATTAAATAGGCTTTTAAATCATTTAGATTTCATTCTGATTGAAATAGTCTGACAGGGCTTAAATGCCAATATTGCAACTTTCTTCCTCTAAAGCATCTGTAATTTTGGAGATAATTTTTTTTTAATAACGTCTTTCTTTAAATCAAAATACAGACTTATTAAGGTAGATTCCGGGCTGAATAACTGAATAATACAGACATTTTATAGTGCACGTAGAAGTCACTATCCCACTAAAGGTGAGCCTGTGTGTAGGAAAGGAGTTAACCTGCGGAAATTCAATAAAAGTACAACAACAAACAGTAACACAGTACACAGTTAGATACAACACAATACTTAAATAATATAACACAATTTTTTTTATATAGAAATAGAAATACACACTACACGGTAGGAAACAATATAATACTTAAGGAATATAAAAATACAATACTAAAGAAACAGTAACACAGTATGAAGCAGTAATTGATTAAGCTAAAAAGCTAGAAGGAAACATATACATTAAGGCATGTATAATTAATTTTAAATGCAAATAATTAAGGAATGCAAATACAAAATTGAGTGATATAATACCCAATTAATACAAAAAAAAATCAATTATATGAAACGGTAAAACAATACACAGTAATAATCAGTCATTGATGAAGCCCAAAGCAATAAAGAATAAAAATTCATATATACCAGATATAAAATTAATAAATACAAGATTGAATTACATAATATGCTATTATGAAGAAATATAACATAGTACCACAGTAAGAAACAGTAATGGACAAAATCAAAAAATAATACAGAATACATATACTTGTATACAGGATATATACAAATATACATATATACATATATACAAAGACTGGCATTGAGGACATGTCTTAATCGATAAGTAATTTGAATTCAATATTTCAGCAATTTTTTCTTCACTGAGGGATTTCGCCTATATTTTAACATTGTAGTAATAATTTGAATACTTTGGAGGATTTGTGTGAGGAAATTGAAAATTTGGAGGAATATTATTGTAAACAGTAGCAATGGAATAACAAGCCTGGTGTGTCGTCCAGGTATGTTTTGGTCTTGGCACAACTAAGCTATAGTATTTTTTCACTCTAGTAGAAAAACGGTGGTCAATCTTTCCGACTAGCTCCTCCCGTCAAAATATAGCTTCTTCATAGTTAAGACCATCTATAATTTTTTTGGGGGTCTTTTATTCATACCCAAAATTACCTTAATAATCTTTCTCTGCACAATCTCAATTAAATGAAACAGTAAAAAGAACAATAAAAAAAACTGTTAAACAAGATGGAAGAATTTGATTCTCCTTTAACTGAGAGGAGAAAGAAGGAAAATATTTTTGTAGTTTTTTTATTAAATTATTTTTTTCAAACAACAGAACAGAACTATAGATGTATAATACATATTAAAAAAAAATGAATTTTAACCCTCAAAATGTTTTTTCTTAAACGTAATTTTTCGAAAATTCTTAAAATAATTTGAACTTGCTAGGTAAGAGATAGTCGTGCTCCTTTGTATACTCATCAAAATTATTGAAGTTTCTTGTAGTTACTTAATGCCTAATGGATTAGTTTTTATATACTAAAGCATTTGTTTGCCTTCGCTCAAGTGTTCCTTCGATTAGGACAACTGAATCAATCGGAGGAAGGCTCACGTCTGAGGCAGTAAAGAGGGCACGACCATCATAAATGTCACCCTGGGCTTTTACTACGGTCGCCTACCACTCCTTTGTCTATCAGGATCTACTTCCTCTCTGTCTTTTCATGGAGACTAGAAGGATTTCTTTATCAAAGTGGTAATGCCTGTTAGAATAGAATAGGCCTTTATTTACACATGTATATATACATTTTTTGGTACTATACATACTTTTTTATTTTATTTATTTTTTATTTAATTTAGTTCTTCTTATTATTGTTTTTTTTTAAATTAATACACTCACAAAACAAATTATGATTTCTTTATAATAATAGAATAAAATAAATTAAACATTTAATGTGTAGGCCTCTTCCTTGGGAGGCTCAGTCGTAAATGGTGACCAACCGTATCTAAGTGTTCGAAGTCACTGTCTTTTTCTTGATATTCCTTCATCTATCTGCTCAGTACACTCTATCTTGTTAGCCCAGTAGAAAAAGGATTTTGGCTAGAAAAAGAAGGCGTAAATTTAATTTTTGGGCTCGATTATTTGTACTGCTCCCCTCATTAATAACCCAAGTGTTCACACTTTTCACCCTCGTGCGTTTTCCGTCATCTTGAAAAAACCTCTAAAAAAAAAGCATTTCTTTCAGTTTTTTCCCTATAAATCTCTTCCTGGACATTTTGGAGCAAACTTTGTCGTTAGCAATTTTAAAGAACAAGATTGCCTACATGTTTGGTATGTTACATGTTGGAAACTTCGGAACACCTGCTGAGATACGTGGGTGCCAATATTGGCCAAATTGTCAAAAAAAAAAAACACAAAATGTCAGAAAAGTCGATGGTTTCGCATTAATAACTATTTTAGTGTGCAGTTCACTGAAAAATACCTACAAAACAATCTTTTAGAGCAATAAATTACTAACAAGTTAGATGTACAAGATTTTTAATTACTCCTAATATATACCAAGAAATATTGAAAATACATTTTTACTACAATTGCTCTATTAATAAAAAATAAAACACTCCATTTTAATTAGATGTCTCCAACGTAATATTATCTTAATAATGGTGCTGGTTCTTTAATTATGGTTACTGATGTTAGATCACCAATATCCTCCTTCCAGCCCCAGTTTAGGGGTCTTTCACATTTTGCATGCACAAAGTATCAGGGGATCCAGGGCTACTTTTCCTTTGCTCGTATTGATGTGACTACCAACCGTTGCCATGGAAACCACTACCATTCTACATCGGAAATGAACGTTGTCAAAGTTTTTCGCAATTCCTTTTGCATAATATGATTTCTTGTAGATACCAAGACGAATGTGGTAACAAATGAAGCTGCAAAAAAGCAGGACTTCGATGTTCTATTGTCTATCTTCATTGCGAATTCGAATACTGCAATAATAGACCAAATATTGAATATAAATTGGAAGATGACGAGTTTGGCAATCCGCGGCCTTTCGCTCAAAGTGATAGATTATGCACATCAAGTACATTTGAGAATAAAAAAGAAAAAAACAACTAACAATAATGCTTTATCTTTTACATTAATTAATTAAAATAAAAGTAATATATATTGGATATTGTTCTTATTAGTTGCAAAAACGCTTACCTTTTCCTAGAGTATACACAATAATGGTATTAATAAAATATTGCGTTAAGAAGATCTAATTAAAATGGAGTATTTTATTTTTTATTAACAGAGCACTTTCAGTAAAAATGTTGTCTCACCATTTCTTAGTATATTAGGAGTAATTAAAAATCATATACATCTATCTTGTTAGAAATTTACTACTCTAAAAGATTGTTTCTTATGTATTTTTCAATAAACTGCACACCAAAATAGTTATTGATGCGAAACCTTCGACTTTTCTGACATTTTGTGTTTTTTTGACAATTTTGCCAATATTGACACCCACGTAACTCAGTTGGTGTTCCGAATTCTCCAAAATGTTACATACCAATGTTACATGTAGGAATTTTATTGTTCTTTAAAATTGCTAACGACAAAGTTTGCTCTAAAATGTCCAGGAAGAGATTTATAGGGGAAAAAAAAATGAAACTTTTTTAGAGGTTTTTTCAAGATGGCTGAAAACGCACAAGGGTGAAAACTTGGGTTTGTAATGAGAGGAACAGTACAAATAATCCTGCATAAAAATTCAATTTACCCCACCTTTTTCTAGCCAACCCCCTTTTTCGGTCTAATTCTACTGGGCTATGTGTTTTCCTGTGCCAGGCTACTCTCTCTTCTTTCCTTATTTCATCATTTTATTCCTTATTGCATGTTAGTTATTACAGTTTAAATGATGAGTATCCAAATTTCTCTTCCGAAACAACAATCATGTTTTGTTATATAGTAAACCATATTTAGTTGTAGAAACATATCAAAAATGTCTAGATATAAGATATCAATGGATGTTATAATCAAAGTCTACAAAAAAAAACCTTAGTAGAGTTTATCTCCACAGTTCTGGGTTTATCTAGGATTTGACTTAGTATGTTTGTCTGTATTTAGAGATGTTCAGGGTGTTGAGAGACTAGGAAAAGATAATTAAAAGAATCCTGTTTCGGGTTTCGAAAAGAGAATTTATGTTGACCGTGCTGCCACCTGGCGGTCTATTAATTAAGTAGAGCTACCCCTAATGGCCGAAAAAAGAAACTGTGAGGTGCAGGTCTTGGCTGGATGAGCCACAGTTTTCTCTTTGTTTCTTTTTCTATTATTTTTCTACCACCATGGAGTAAAGGGAAATTAAGAGGAACTCCTAGCCAAAGGGGAGGAGGAGAAGAGGAGACAAAGTTCAATATCACCATTTCAAAGCGTGAAACAGCATTTTCACCATCTCTACATTGAAGCCACTTAATTTAATATAACATGCGTATAATTTTCAATAGTTCAAATTACTAACTTACTAACCCAAGTATCAATTCAGGCCACAAGATCCAATTGTACAGGTCCTTTTCTTTTAATATAATTAATTTTTTACTAGTATTTAGTGTTTTATTTTATCTAGATCCAGCCTTCGTTCACTTAGTTTTTATATTTTCTTACAGCCCGCCCAAACAAAAAGAAGTGCTCATCTGGACATTCAGTGGAGTTGATTACCCCAAACAAATGCAAAAAGAATCGGTAAAAAGAGAAATAAATAAATTGAATTATCAAAAGATGCGAAGAAGTCGCTTTCGGAAAGGCAATAAATAAGCGAGGCTAATTGTCGGTTAGGGGAATCAAGGAGCGAGATCAAGGAGGCGGTGGGAAAGGCTAGCTCGAGATGGAGATCTTTATGAGGCATTGTCTAGCAGCTGAGTGATGACGGCTCTCAGATCCGATCGCCTCCATTATAAACAAACAAAACTCTCTTTTTCTTATCAAACCCGCCATTGAGTTATACTCCCCACTCGCCGTCCGTCGGTCGAGGAGCTTCGCCATTAGCCAGTTAAATAAATTGCCAAGTCGTGCGAGTTTTACTTAACTGGCGCCATCCGAGGAGGTTGTAGGATTGGCTCCGCCTACGAGTCTCTTGTCAGAAATTTTTAGGAATTTCGGAATTCATAATAGCGACGAAATTAATACATCTAGCCGCGAAGAAGTACTATACGACCAAGATATTTTTTGTTCATTTACTAGTACCTAGAAATTAAATAATAAACCAAACATTTTTTACTTTTATATAAAATATATAATAAGGGAAAGTATTGAAATTGTAAAAAAAAAACCTATAATTCGAGTTTTCACTTGAAATACACGTTTTCTGATCCCATAATTTTAAATGTCCCGCAAAAAGGTTTGTGTATGCGGTCATAAAAAATTAAAATGGCTCAAAAGCGGTCAAGTTGCATAGAACTGAAATTTCATATTTTAGGAGCGTATATGCCTGAGATGCAACAACTTTTTCAACAAAATTGGAAAGCCACATGGGTCAAAAACGGCTCTAATGATTTTGATTAAACTCGTCTTATAGATGTAAATTTTAGTATATATACCGCTGAAGCGAGTTTCTTTGGTTTATATCGTAAATATTGTATGAATGGAATCCTTTAGCAATATTATTATTGTCCATTGTGACAAACTGTAATACATACGAATAAAAAAAATATGTAAAATTTGATGGGTTTTAATATGATGTTGGTTTCATTCTAATTGAAATAGTCTGAAAGGCATAAAATGCCGACATTTTAAATTTTCTTCTTTTAAAGTACCTTTCATTTTTTTTGGCCTGGAAAATAAGCACAGTTGGAAAAGTAAAGATTTTAGAAAAAATGTAATATTATACATAAAGTTGTACATGGTAATGGAGAGTGATGAAAACCAGATAAAGCTACATTTTGATTGTAGATAATAATGTTGTAGATAATTAAATGAAACACATTTTTTTCGAAAACTCAATGTAATTTTTATGTATCTCTAACTTTATTTATTAGATTCTGGTTTTAAATTGAGCGCAACATCAGTAACTACTCCTTACAAGAATTTTTTTTTTAAAGCTTGATTTATAACTGAACGGTGGAGATTAAGAATATTTTTTTTTTTATTTCAGGTTATAAATGTATAATAATAACCAAAGAGCGTGTGTCAATATGAAGGACGTTAAGGAGTAGTATTTTACCATTGAAATCATCCACTAATTTTTAAGTACACGAAAAAAAAACTTGTATGCAACCATTGGGAATTTAAAACTCCTACATAAAACCCGAAATTATCATTTACAATTTTAAAATATAACTAAAATAAATCTCTTAAATTACTACATGTTTATATAAACTATCCTCATAGTATATCATGGATCTCATAACAGGGGGTTTTCAGCAAATTTTAATATGAATTTTGATGAGTAAGGATATTTCGTACCTTAATATCATTATAACGATGTGATGATAAACAAAATAAGAAATGAGCCTTTTTCACAGTATTTAAACGATAAGACAGGATTTGACCAAAAGTTACTAAAATTTTAAAGACATTTCTTGATGAAAAGACTAGAAAGGAATTTACAGAAAAATGTTCCAGCGTCCAGAATTGTATCGTTTCTGAATTATATTATATTTTATTACAAATTAATTTTCTGAGGTCTAGGATTACTGTTCAGGTATCTGAGTACTACTACTGTTCATTGTTTTTGTTATTGTTGTATCACAAACTAACTATATTTATTTCAGTTTATAAACCACGCTAGTTAAAAAATACTTTATTAAATTTTTAAATTCAGGGGTAAGGTATTTATATATGTATATAATAGAGTGTATAAATTCCATTGTATTCCTGTTCATCAGAATTAAAATTCAAAATTTCTTGCAAGGAGACAACCAGTAGACATTTGGCAAGACATTGTTAGCTAAAACACCCACTATGTTCACGAATCAAATCAACACACAAAGGCTTCCCTTATATTCCAGCGATCCATATTCACAACTAGCTAGTAATAATTAGCAACTCATCTGCTGATAAGAAGCGTTCCAAAGAATGTCACTGAATTATTTACATGGAGAACGAACTTAACGTGTAATAAATGCAGATCTGTACACAAGAAAGGAAAACATGCTCTGGCCAAAGGATTTATGAAAGGATAAATTTGAAATTCAAATTAGCACCTAATGAATAAGCATACTTTATAAGAGCAGTTAAAAGTTTACGGAAATTATCTAGCCAGCAATTAATCCATGGGAACACTTCTTTTTTTTTGATGTTGTAAATATCAATTATTGAGAATGTTGATATTAGAGGGTCGTTTTCTGACCCCCCTACAACAATTTGCATAGATTGTTCATAATCTGCTTCCAATCATTTGCAATATTCATAAGTGTGGAATTGAAAATGGTAGATATTTTACTTTCACTCACTATATATGTTAAGGGAAAGTATTGTGATCGTGAAAATAAGTAGAAATTCTGTTTATAATTGCTTACTTCAAAAAAAAATTTTCACGATCGCAATACTTTCCCTTACTATATATAGTAAGTGAAAGTAATAAAAATGAGTGAAAAAATTAAAGAATTAATTAAATGGAATTTCTATAGAAACATGTGCTTTATTGAAAAATATATTATATTATTATCTAAAATAATCAGTTAGTTTTATCGGCTTTTCATCACTCTCTATTAACTTTTAAAAGCTTGTGTATAAAATAATATTTTTTCAATAATCTTTAGCTTTCCAACGGTATATCATACATGTATATTACTGTTCTTATGTTCAAAAACGAAAAATTGCGTTTATAGAATCAATAAAATTAAAGATACTTTAGAGGAAGAACATTTAACATATCGGTATTTAAGCCCTGTTAGACCATTTTAAACAGGATGAAACCAACATGATATTAAAGCCCATTAAATTTCACACCGATATGGCGAGTTTAATCAAAATTTTCCGAACCGTTTTAGAGAAAATCGAAAAAAGGTGCAAAATGCATGACATAAAGTGGCTCTTCTGATAAGCTCATTTTGATGAAAAAGGTTTTGTAACGTCTCGGGCGTATATTTGTCTTAAATATGAAATTTCAGTTTCATAGGACTTACCGTTTCCGCCCTGAAGTTACCACACACACACACGGACTTTTTTGCGGGACTTGGTTATTTGGACTCAGGGGACCCTAAAACGTGTATTTCCGTTGAAAACTGGAATTCGAAAATTTTCACGATCACAATACTTTCCCTTAACATATATAGTGAGTGAAAGTAAAATATCTACCATTTTCAATTCCACACTTATGAATATTGCAAATGATTGGAAGCAGATTATGAACAATCTATGCAAATTGTTGTAGGGGGGTCAGAAAACGACCCTCTAATATCAACATTCTCAATAATTGATATTTACAACATCAAAAAAAAAGAAGTGTTCCCATGGATTAATTGCTGGCTAGATAATTTCCGTAAACTTTTAACTGCTCTAAAGATTATTGAAAAAATATTATTTTATACACAAGCTTTTAAAAGTTAATAGAGAGTGATGAAAAGCCGATAAAACTAACTGATTATTTTAGATAATAATATAATATATTTTTCAATAAAACACATGTTTCTATAGAAATTCCATTTAATTAATTCTTTAATTTTTTCACTCATTTTTATTACTTTCACTTACTATATATAGTAAGGGAAAGTATTGCGATCATGAAAATTTTTTTTTTGAAGTAAACAATTATAAACAGAATAAGTAGAACGTCTAGCGTATTATGGCAAGATATGGAAAAAAAGGCTTAACTAAATTATTCACCAATAACTATTACGATATTTTTATATTAGATAATTTCTACCAAAGTTAATAGCTTAAAACCATCGCGAACTAAAGAGTTAAGTGTGCCACCACGTATATATAATATGTACTCGAAAATCAATTGAAATATGATCAAATGATTAATATTATTATTCACAGTTTACAACGTTTATGAAACATTGATTGATAACTACACTACATATATTGTAATTTAAATTTTTTTTTATAAATTTGTATTATGATTATTACTATTGAGAATCCTTGACCCAATCTAATTACAATTTGATAGAACCACATCACAAAAATTAAAGTAATATATGAAAACAAGTGCAAGTGCTGGAAAAAAAAAAAAAAAAAAAAAAAAAAAAAAAAAAAAAAAAAAAGGATTACCTAATTAAAACTCCTATGCTATTCATGATAAAAACACATTTTTTTATTTTTGTTTATTAATTTTTTAATATTATTATTTTTTTGTTTTGATGCTAAACGGCCCTATAGACCACGCAAATATAATTTTCTCCAACTTGGCCCACACATTCCCCTCTCTTCCTCTTTTTCTACCTCTTCTTCGTTTTATATTATTTATAATATAAATTTTATAAGTCATAATAAATTTTAAATTTCTCATTAGAGGTAGTATTGTTCCATTACTCCTAATAAGCTTACAATACAAAACTATGTAAGTTGAAACCTATTAAATAGATTTCTATCGTTTAGCTTAATTCATTCAATATCGCACTATTCCCTCCAATTACTATTTAATAGACAAATTTAGATTGAATAAATAGGCTAAAAAAAAAATCCTTGGGTTAAGGTAGGTATAAAGCAATTTTTATTTACAAGTATAATTTTTTATCAGGTACTGAATGTTCATATACTATATGGCATTAGAGAGATATTTTATTTACAAAATCTTATTTCCTTACAGTAAAATGTACTTTGATAACTTGATTGCTTCTTTTATCACTCGATTGTATAATTCTAAAATAAAAGAAACTAAAATCTTTGCATTTCAGACAAGAAAAGAAAGTTAAACCCGAAAAGGAACAAAATGACGACCATATTATACGAGGCTACAGACCTAAAATTATGATTGCGTACAATAAATTTTGTATCGAACGATTTTACAACACCGCTTCCTACACTACCCGAGGTAGCCGCAACATATATGTATTATGGCCAAAAATTCTAAGCTAATTCAAAGTTAACGGCCGTTTGATATAAGTAACCATAAATATGCCCGAAGAGCCATTTTTTCAACTACCTCATGGGTTTATACATAAAACGAAATCACACTCATTGGATTTTTATGTATTTATATGGTGGCGCGGAGCGGAGAGCCGTCACATAGTAAACGACATTAATGTCAGATGTTTCATTGGAAACTGTAAATTTCGAGATTTTATAGTTAGGGTCTTGGGTCCTTATGTGGCCCAATAAAATGTTTATTTACGAGTAGAAGGTGGTCTCTCTGGACTCAACATAGAGGTGTGAACCGGCGCAATATAAACAAAGCAAAAGCATCACCATCGTAAAACATGGGTACTATTTTCTTGGCGATGTTCATTGGCGCAAAGAATGCACCCATGTGTTAGAATGTTATAACGACCATGTGCAATACAATTTTATTTTCAAATGGATCTTATTATAGTCTATGAGCTCATACAAAGTTTAAATTCACTATCGGAATGTTTTCAGCTGTTTCTAATTTTTTGATCGTGTGTATTGTAGAAGAATCTTTTTTTTTTTTTTTTTTATAACTTTATTTCTTTATCCACACCTGTTTATACATACATATAACAATCAGTGGATTCTCTGTCAGAATTACAATAAAAAGTGGCATGTCAGGCATGAGGAAGATGACAATACCCAGTGGTATCTCTTCCGTGGCATGTTTTAATTCAAAAGATTATAAAAGATCTCTCATCCATGACCTTTTCAGTCTTCTCCTGATGTTGTGGGGCATATTGGTTGTTGCCATTTGTTCTATGAGAGGGTTGTAATGTCCTAGTAATTTGTTGTGAAATCGAGAGTAGTGAGTTCGTATGTATTCGCTGACGGTAGGCATGTGTAAGTTTGTATGTAAAGTTGTGTTTGAAACATACCAAGGTGCTTGCGTAATTCGTCTAAGTATTTGTGACTGAAAAGTTTGAAGTCTTTGTATATGAGTCTTTTTTGCAGCTCCGAAAATTTGAGAGGCGTATGACCATATTGGTTTCAGTAAGTATGTGTAGGTGACAAGTTTCTGTCTTAATTTTAGTTTTGATTGTCGTCTGAGTAGTGTGTGCAGCAGTCTACTTCTTTGGTTTAGTGTCTTTCGTTTTTTCTTAATGTGCGGGCCCCAAGTCATTCTCCTGTCAAAAGTTAGTCCAAGGTAGTTGACACTGTCTGTTTGTGGTATTGGTATATTATCGATGTACACTGGTGGGCAGGTTTCACGTCTTAGTGTAAATGTCATATGTTGGCATTTGTCATAGTTTAGTCTGGTTTTACACAGCTTGCACCAATCCTGTACTTTTTGTAAGTGATGTTGTATAGTCAGTGAGGCTTGAGTATGATCTTCATGTTTTGATAAGATTGCGGTGTCGTCTGCGTATGTTGCCGTCAGGATGTTTGAACTGTCTGGTATGTCGTGCGAATATAATATATATAGCAGTGGTGCAAGTATTGAACCTTGGGGCACACCTGCCAGCACTGGTCTTATTGAAGAAGTTTCTGTACCTTGTCGGACGGAGAAAAATCTGTCAGAGAGAAATGATTGAATAATAAGAAAGTATGTGTGTGGTAGTATCTTTTTGAGTTTAAACAGGAGACCCTGGTGCCAGACTCTGTCAAATGCTTGAGCTACGTCCAGGAATACACCTGTTGCATATAATTTTTGCTCAAGCGCAGTTGAAATGAAATCAGTCACTCTGTGTAGTTGATGTGTTGTGGAGTGGAATTTTCTAAATCCAAATTGATGATCGGGTATTATTTGATTATCACCTAGTATGTCTATTAATCTTTTGTATAATAATTTTTCAAATATTTTGGAGCAAATAGAAAGCAAACTAATTGGGCGGTAGGAAGAGGGGTTGTTTTTGTCCTTGTTTGGTTTATTAATCATGGAAATGTAAGAGTATTTCCATTGAATTGGAAATTTTGTAGTCCTAAGTATTGCATTATAAATAGTCGTGAGAAACACTAGAGCCTTTCTTGGCATTTGCTGGAGTGCTACAGCATTTACAAGGTCGTGGCCAGGAGCTTTCTTTTTTTGTAAGTCTTTAATGTGTTCTGCGACCTGTGATGGAGTGAAGGAAGGAGGAGGCAATGAGAGCTGTAGTGGAATGTCCAAGGTTTTGAGTACAAATTCGTCGTGTTCTTTATTAGTGTCGTCAGTATGTGGTGTGAAAACAGATGAAAGATGGTCAGCAAAGAGTTCAGATTTTTCTTCATCCGACACGGCCCAGGAACCGTCTTCTCTCCTTAAAGGAGCCGGCACCGTGCGATGCTTTAAGACGTTTTTTGTGTGCCTCCATAAGCTTCCATCATCAGTTCCTAAATTTTCAATGTAAGATTCATAAGTAGTTCTGTTGAATGTTTGTATCTTTTGTTTCAGTTCATTGTTAAGTTTGTTAAATGTCCGTTTGTCTGATGGTAATCTGTTTGTTTGCCACACTTTACGAGCTCTTCTCTTTGCTCTGATCAGGTCCCTTATGTATTGTGGGTAGCAAGGTAAGTTCGTTGCATGTTTGTTGCTGGGTTGAGATGAAGACCACGCTGCATTCTGTACAGACTTGGTGAAGACATCAACTGCCGTCTCAAGTTCTTCCTCCGTTTTCAGCGATAAAGGAATTGAAATAAGAGATTCTAAGTACACTCTGTAGAAATCCCAGTCCATATTTTTCTGAGTGAGTGATGGTCTTTTATTTACTTCTGAGGGTTCATCATGAAGAATCAGGTGTACTAAGGAGTGATCAGAGCAAAGATCGAAGCCAGTTTTAACAGTGTGTTGTACAGTTCTAAGTCCTTTAGTTATAAAAAAGTCAAGTAAGTCAGGAGTTTTGTGTAGAGAATTTGGCCAGTATGTAGGGGTATTTGGGGAGATTGTGTCCAATGAAAGATTTTGGAGGACACTTAACAGATTTCCTCCTCGTGTGGTGCAGAGCCGGGAACCCCAGTTGTAGTGTTTGGCGTTAAAATCGCCTCCAGCGATAAAGCATCTCCCTAATAGTTTAAAAAAGTCTGAAAACATTGTTGGTGTCAAAACGTACCTTGGCGGACAGTACACAGCTGCAAGAGTGATAGTGTGGTGCTGAGTGTAAAGTGTGATGCCTGTTGATTGTATTATCGGTGAGATGGGTAGTTCTGCAGAGTTATGTTTAAGAACTGCTCTAATCAGTATAGCCGTTCCACCATGTGCTGTCTTGTCAGGGTGGTCTGTTCTGTACATAATGTAACCTGGAATGTAAAATTTTGAACGTGGTGTTAAGTGAGTTTCAGTTATTAGTGCTACGTCTGTCCTATTTTCGTGCAAATATAAGTCAAGCTCAGTTCTATGTTGGTTAAGTCCGTTAGCGTTCCAAAGGAGTATTGACAAGGTACTCACTGTTAAGTGACTAGGGTCCATATGATGTGCACCACACTTGTGAAATCTGTGATAAATGTTGGAGAATACTGAAAAGGGGGTGGATAAGATTATTAAGTTCTCTGATTATGTCTACCATTTGGGAAGAACTACTTACAGTTGGAGGTACCTGCTGGGTAATGCCTTTTCCCATACCTGACAGTATTGGTTGCTGATGAGGTCCAGAGCTAAATCTCGGTTGTGCTGGCAGAGGGTGCTTCTGAGGTCCAGAGCTGGTTTCTGGTTGTGCTGGCACATGATTTTGCGGAGTTGGAGGATACTGAAGAGGTAAAGAGTACTGAGGAGGCGGTGCATACTGAAGGGGCGAAGGTTGCTGCGGCGGTGGAGGGTAGTGGGATGGCTGACTGAGGGTCGGGAAGTCTTCTGAGCGAGGAGGCATCTGCGCTGGTTGAATGTGTGTTGGTCGTTGGATCTGTCTTCTGGCATTTCTAAGGTCCCTTAAAGTTTGACAGCCCTTATAGTTTGCTGGGTGTTCTCCACCACAGTTAGCACACTTAGCTGGGGTGTCTCTCGGCTTGGTGCAGGTAGTGCTAACATGATTAAGACCACATCTAACACACCTCGGTGGATGGTTACAGTATGATCTTGTGTGGCCGTACTGCTGGCACCTTAAGCACTGAGGGATGGTTCTCTTTTTTCGAGGTTCTTCAATTTTTATTCGAGAGTAATAAATATACTCGATTTCAAATATTTTTTCGTTAAATGATGACTTTGTGATGTCCACAAAGAACATCGGTAATGGTGTTTTAAATCGAGAAATTACATTTGTTACGTTCGTAACTTCGTATCCCAATTCCTTAAATTCGTTTTTTAATATTTCTTTGTCAATGGTGTGATGAAGACCCTTGATCACAACTCTTGGGGTACGATCCTCTAAAAGTTGATATGAGTGAAAATCTGCTCCATTTTGTCTTAGTGCACTAGTAAGTTTTCGGTATGTTGTCGGGGTGTCTGTGTATACAGTTATACCTTTCAGGGTTGATTTTATTTTAAACTTTTGATGGCCTGCTTCTTTTTCTAAAAATGACACAAAATGTGAGTAGTTTTGAACACCGTTGATAAAAATAGGTGGTACCTTTTCATTTTTGTTTGTCGTTTGTTCAGAGAAATTTGTTGGTTCAGTAGTTTGTGAGAGTACTTCAAAGCTGTTGCTCGTAGGAATAACCTGACTTGGTCGTTTTTGATGTGGTGTGTCTTTATCACTATTGAGAGGCCTTTTTCTTCCTATCACTAGCTCCCATGCATTATTTTCTTCACTGTTAGTAAGAGTGTCCATTTCACTAACCGAAAGCGCGGGCGCTGACGGCTCCCCCATCAATGGGGTGGAATTTTTGTTTATTAGCACTTCTACTAAAACGAAACGAGCCTAATAATTAGTAATTTAGTGATTGGAAACACTGCATTAAACTGTAAAACTAAGAAATAAATTGAGTTCAAAGAATATTAACAAAAATTTGTAACCTGTATCTGTCTCATGTGATTTTCCGTAAGCTTGACAAATATAAGTTATTATAAACTACCGGAAAAGTTAACAAACTTTTAGAAAAACGTTTTTGAACACTAAAACGCACTTGAACGCACTTTAAAACATGGTTTTATTCAAAATAAAGCGGCACTAGAAAGAGTAACCTCATTCCTGTTTGGCGTCCAAAATGGCGTCTCCGTAGAAGAATCTAAAGTTAAAATAAAACAAACGCTGCAAATTATTACACAATGTTTTATCATTTCCAAATAACAATATTAGAGTATAATTATTTATATAGCTATTGATAGACGATCAAGTAATATAAAAAGTAATAATTAATAAGAAAAAAATAATAACATGTAATTTCGTAATAATGAACTCATAATTCCAATGTGATAAACCCTAAATTGGTCCAAATAAATTTTTTTAAAAGATAAATGACACCACATTTAAATTGAAACCGTGCGAAGAAAGGGCTGGTCGCTAGTTTGATTATATTTAAAGACTAGCTGTTGCGCGCGACTTCGTCTGCGTCAATTTCAGTTATTATGATCGCTATTAAGACGTTTTTAAAAGAATATATTGGGTTGTCCGGAAAGTTCGTAGAAAAATTTGGACTACAATTAAAATTGGACAGCTTAAAATTTGTTTATTTAATCTACAAAAATGGGGTTGGTCTTTCAAATTGAAGACCCTCTAAACCGCTAAAACCACTTCTGAACCATGCTGTCAGCAATTGAATCGCTGCCATACTCGGAACGAATCTTTCTTGCAGTTTGGGCTACGTTATTCCCTCTTTTAAAAAAGAACAGTATATTATTTCGGAAATGAACTGAATCGTCACTCATGTTGGATTGCAATAAACTACTCTACTGATCCTTCATAAAAACGAATTCAGTGTGTAAATATAGTTAATTCCATGAGGATTAAAGGCATATAAATAAACATTAGCCTCGTGATTCATTTTAGTAGAAAAAACAGAAGGTAAATTTTATTTTAAAAACCTCTACCAACTTTTCGGACGACCCAATATTTTAAAGTATTTCTTGCTTAAATAATATTTTTGGTTTTATTTTCTTGTGGCAGAAGAACATACTGATTTTCTTTGCGACCCGATCTTGACGTAAATCGATTCCTACGTGTTTAAATGCTTGCCCATGTGATTTATTAATTGTTATGGCAAAAGATAAATTAACGGGAAATTGAATTATTTTAAAATAAAAAGGTAAATCATTTGGAATCGTTGGGATTCGAGGTCAATTTTCCCTGTTTTTTCCCACATTTTCCACTGATTCTTCGGTCCTATTGGTCGCAGCGTGATGTTATATAGCCTATAGCATTCCTCGATAAATGGACTATCCAACACAAAAAGAATTTTTCGATTTGAACCAGTAGTTTCTGAGATTAGCGCGTTCAAACAAACAAACAAAATACAAAAACTCTCCAGCTGTATAATATTAGTATAGATACCATAGTCTTTATTATTATTATTTTTTTTGAACATTCATTTAAATATTAGATAAATAGAGTCTAACCAATAACTCAGTAAAAGAATAAATGAGCCAAGAAACGGAAACTTGACGAACTGCACTTCAGCTGCAATGAACAGCTGAGAGGGATATCCTGAGGTTGGATATATAGAGCGGCGACACCAGAGTTGACAAATCGCTGCAGAGCTACCTGAAACCTGAGACCACTTAATAATGACAAATTCCAGCGGAGGACCACTCGTGCGTCCTCAATCTCGACCCCATCTGTCTCGCCTTAAGGAGTCCTCGCCTTCTCACAGTCGAACCGTAGCATCCGGCGTTCCGTTTCGACCCACTGCCCCTATCCTCATCTATATTATAGGCACAATGAATCATCAGCAGCAAAAAACCTTCTCAACCTCCAAAAGTAGGCGTTTCCTTCTGAAATGCATTAACATTTTTTTCTAGGTGACCGTTGAGAGTTCAATCAACGGCGTGGAAATAGTTCCTTGTTATTCGGTATCTATTAATTTTGAAGCTTTAAAGTGTTTCAGAAACAACCGTGAATTCAAAATTCTTAACCTGTTATGATACATGGATAGTTAAGATCTTTTAATAAATACATTTTGTATCGTATCTAACACGGTAAAAATTACATTAACTGTATCATTCCTATTTAATTATCTTTTAATTATATATCTTTGCTTATTTAAATTAATCTATTATGTATTATTATCAGTTATACAAAGATTTTAATCTCAATTTTACTTTGACTTACTTTATATGAAATATGTAGTTTAGGAAAGTATAGCGGTCGTAAAAATTCCCGAATTCTAGTTTTCAACGGAAATACACGTTTTAGAGTCCTCTGATTACAAATAACCAGTCGCGGAAAAAGGCCCGTGTATGTGGCGAGTCTAGCACGAAAACGAAAAGCCATACAAAACTGGAATTTCATATTTAAGAACTATACGCCTGGGATTTTTGACAAAAATTAGCTGACCGAAAGGGCATACATTTTGTAACTTTTTACGATTTTGTTTAAAACCGACCCAACAAAATTGATTAACCTCGATATATCAATTTAAAATTTTGTGGGTTTTAATATCGTATAGGTTTCATTCCTAGTCTGACAGGGCTTAAAGCCAATATTTAAAATTTTCTTTCTTAAAAGTACCTCATATTTTGTAAATTTGAACAACCATATAACCTTGTTAGCATTGATAAAAGACGGGTAAATATATAAGTGAACAAATTCGCTATCCAACTAAAAGAAAAAACTGAAAAAGAAATGTTTTCGATACACTTTTTTGTTTTTGAACATAAGAACAGTATTATAAGTAGGTAATAAAAAATATGTTAATTGAGGGTGATGAAAAGCGGATAAAACTAACTGATTGTTGTAGATAATAACATAATAGATTATTTAATAAAACTCATGTTTATAGCGACTAATTATTGTAATTAGCTCGTTAACAATTTATTTTGATATCTTATTGTATTTAAAAATTCTTAAACTGATTTCAACAATGGAGGTAATTGAAAGTCTTTTTTTTTGTGCACCAAATTTAGGTAGGTGCATTTAATTAAAACCTGGATAATAATTAATAGTGTACTTTTTTATAAATTTTACTGGGACGAAAGTTTGCTGAACAAAACCTGCATCACACCAGGAAGCCATTCATATCGATGAGGGCTTAGAAATAAATTACTTTTTTTTTCTAGTGAAAAAAAACACACTCCCGTCGCATGTGAAATTTTATTGCGTGACACAATAGCACCTGAATGACCTGACTTTATCAAATAAAGCCGATTACGGCTTTCATTATTCCTTTCCCTTTTTTCTTAATTATTTTATTACCTGATACATATTCCTAAAGGTGACAAAACTGAGCTGAATATTTAAACCCACGGAGGGGTGCATACCGGTGAGACACGTAGGATTGCATCAAAGCACTCCCCGAAGGGAGCAATAGCATCCAGATGGGCCCCTCCTTCAAAAGGAGAAATCACAACCAAGGCCACATTTGTGCGAGTATCCTAGGCCCCTGCAATATTAAAGCCCCAAGGGCGATCGGCTTCCTTACCATACAATACCGTCCTCTGATGGCTCACTACCTCTTTAATCTTACCTCTCGTTTCCCGTCCCTTTAGCTTTTTATTCCGATCATATTCTAGTAAAGTATAATGTAGAAAAGAGATATTTTAACGAATATATATTATTTTATTTAATCAATAAAACCTCTTAAGATTATTTTGGACGAACGTATTTTAAAGTCAGTAATATTTTGCAGTAATATAGCAGTAATAGCAATGAAAATTAAAAATTGAAATAAATAAATTATTTAGGTAATAAGATTCTGAAAAATCCAAGCTCTAATACATGCTAACGTGAAATCATTTCAGCAGTCTAATAATGACATACCAAATCTATGGCTACGAAACATCAACGTAAATCAAAATAAACATTATTATCATTAACATCATTCATAAGTGATTTTAGCACATTTCGTTTTAAATCTGATCGTAATTTTGACATGTTATTTCTATTAGTATTAAGGAGTTACTAACATTAATAATTAAACTCGCTCAGATTCGTTATTTTACGTTATTACTATTAATCAACTAAAATGTTATTATTGCAATAATACAGGATCAACCTAAAAACATGATTGACATTGAGTTTACCTTATTTTATTTGTGAGAAATCACTGGCTCCGCTTATATGTTAGGTTGAAGTTTTCATATTCCGTTGTAGTCGCTTGTAAATAAAATACATTGCAGATAGCAAAGAAATGTTTTTCACATCATTATACTGTAAGTAAAAGTTTGTTAAAGAATTTCTGGCGATTTAGTAAAGAAAGAGGGTTGAGGCAGGGATGTTTTTGAAAAAAAAAAAAAAAAAAAAGGACAGACTGCCAAGTTAAGTATAAATACTATCTGGAGTAACGTATTAATAAACATGTTCTGATATCGGCCAAGTATAAAGCATTTCAGGCGCTGATGGAATCTGTAATGTACTATGGAGCGCAATTTTGGGGATACCATAATTACTTACAATTGGAATCTATTCATTTATTATTTTTCGGAAAACTTTTTAACCTACCAAAGAAGACACCTAAGTACATGTTATACTTAAAACGGCCAGGGATCTGTTGTGTTAATTACAAGAAATTTACATTTAAATTATAAAATAAAAATTTTAAGCTATAGTAATGTGCGCTTACCTAAAGTTATAGCTCTTGAAGGGATGAAAAAAAAACTTTGTTGTTGGCTAAAGGAATGGGTAAAACTAGCGGATGATTTAGACAGTCCATTTATTAGGGTTTTCGTATCGGTGGCGAGGTGGAAGAGTTAGGTGGTTAATTTAATAGCTGTAGCTAAGGAAAACTTTAAAAACGAACTAATAATCTCCGTTATGGGTGCCGAACATCATCTAATCTATAGAAGCTACAGTATGGTGTAGGCTACATAAACGATAAAAACAATATAGAGTTAATAAGAACGGTTTTAAAACAAGAACCGAAATGATATCCTTAAATTGTGAACCATGGCTGAGGGAAATAGTTTACACATGCTCAATTTTTAACAGTAAGGATGATGAAACTATAACTCATGTTTTAGGTGAGTGTACGACATTTAATTATTTTAGGAAAAAGTATTTTGGAGAGAGGATTTTGACAGAAAACAAAATAATGGAAATTTTAAATGAAAATTATTGGAACTCATTCTATAGATTTATGAAATGTGCTGTAAGCTATAGAGATTTTTGAACAAAAGAATACAATTACAATATACAGATAATAAGTTGTCATAGATAAGTTATATTTTATATTTTGTTTATTCTATATAGGAAACAAGTAGCTTTCGACAACAGTGTATAATTCTTACTTATTTTTATGTTTTGTTGATTGTAAGTTCTTTAATAAATATATATAAAAACCGACTTCCTGGCAGACGGAAATCCATGGCAGTATTTTGTGTTCTCTAGACACTGTAAAGAAACATGTAAAACTTATTAATAAAACACTTTTATCTATGTATCTATCTATCTACTGTAAGTATTATAATAGATCTCTTGAAGCAATAATGGAAATATATCAGTTGGGATGAGGATCTTTTACCCGACATCGCACAGGCACGGGACTACTATTTTACGTCCCTCCGAAGGACGACACAACCAAGAATTCTTTACTCGGTTGATAAAATCCTATGGCAATTTCCCGTGCTTGAATCCGCGACTTTCAACATGGAAAGATGTCGTGATAGCTACTACACCACAGGTGACCACTCATTCGGCTTGTTATGGAACTATTATTCCCTGAAATCAAGAATGACGTACTTGTTTCTTTGGTCTGATATGTTCAAAAAATAGTCCAAAAAATATATTACACAAATCAATGTAGCACCTGAAACGTATAATTACAGGCCTATTTAGTAAATTGAAGGCTAATGAACGTTTCAGTGAAGTGATCCACTCAAAAAAAAAAAAAATAATAATAAAAAAAATAAAAGTTTGGTTTATAATTTAAAGATTATAAATAAATTTTTTGTATTAGCCTTACTTTAATGTATTTTTACTTCAAAAGTTCTGATACCTTATTTTTTTTTTTTTTCAAAAAGTCTTAAAATTATGTCCTCATCATTTCTCAATGCTTCTTTTAAGTTTGAAGGTATGTTATGTCTTGTTCTGTTGTCAGTGTACAGTGTGCTTGATATTACAATGTGTTTTATGGTCAGTGTTGTGTTACATGTATCACAGAATGGCGGATCCAGTACTCTCATTAAATATCCTTGTGTAAAGGCTGTATGTCCTATCCTCAGCCTTGCTAATACTACCTCTTCATTTCTACTTTTTCTGCATGATTTGGTCCAAGGAGATACTTTATCTCTTTCAGCTTAGTACTGGAAGTAGTCCATTCAGTTTTCCACTTGTTAATAATGGCCTTCCTGCAATGCCTCTTCCACTCTTCTGCTGTGGTTATGTACACATTTTCAGTCGCAGGTTCATTCATCCTCGCCCTATTTGCTTCTCTGTCGGCTACGTCATTTCCCACAATACCGCAATGTGACGGGACCCATGCAAGTACAAATTTTTTGTTTAAATTTTCTTGCAATCGCCAAATACAATTTGTTATTTCCCTTACTAGGGAATTGTTTCATTTTGTATCAGCGATTGCTTTAAGTGAATTTAATGAGTCCGTCACTATGAGCAAGTAGTTGTCATTCATTGTCTTGACTAGCTCCAAGGCTTTATATATTGCAAACAGTTCCCCACTAAATATGCTGCTCATTCGGGGTAATATGAACCTGAGATTAATTGTATCACTTACCACAGCACGTCCAACTTCATCACTTACTTTTGATTCACCCGTATATAATATAGAAAAATTATTATATTTCTCTTTCAATTCCAATAAATAGATTTTCATAAAGACGCGATCTTCAAAGGATTTTCCTCTTTTTGTAAGGGTGGTGTCAATTCGGATAAAATTCGTATCCCATGGATCGAATGAAAAGTCGTTCAAACTTAAAATATTATTTACGTTTAAGTTTAATTCCAGCAAAAGCTCACTAATTCTTCCTTTGATGATAATTTTATAATTATTTTCATTTATATATGATACCACAAGAAGTTTGTAGTTGGGATGGTTCTTTTTAGACAAAATGGATGCTGCGTAAGAAAGAGTTAAGTAAGCTCTTCTTAAGGCAAGACTCGGTTCTTCACTTTCTGCATATAAGCTATCAAACCGGCGAAGACCTGAATGCACCTGTACAAAGCCTTATCGCAGTATTATGAACGGTGTCCAACAGTTTAAGTGTTGATTCCGAAGCAGAACTGTTAAACTGCGCTCCCGAAATCAATTTTGTTCCTGATTATCGTTTTATAAATGAAGAACAGAGTTTTTCTATCAGCTCCCCAATTTAAGCCAGATATGATTTTTAAGATGTTCATCAGTTTCAAACATTCTGTTCTCAATATTTGTAAGTGCTTGGTCCACTTCAATTTTCTATTCATCCACAGTCCTAGAAACTTAATATTCTCTACAAAGGGCAAAACATTTTCTTTTAAAATAAGTGTTGGGTTATTGCGCCTCCGTTTGTCACAAAAGTGGAGACATTTTGTTTTAGAACTTGAAAAGCTGAAACCTGTTAGGGCAGACCAAATTTCTAAATCAGCCAAGATTGGTTGCAATTTCCATTCTATGAATTCGATGGATTTACTTTTAATAAGTATAGTAAAATCATCGGTAAGCAGAGTGCAGGTTGCTGGTCCTTCTACATGTCTGACTATATTATTGATTGCTATAAAAAATAATGTTACACTCAATACAGATCCCTGGGGAATCCCATTTTCCTGTAAGTATGTGCTTGAAAGCTTTTCACAAATTTTGACCCTAAAAGTTCTTCTACCTAAGAAATTATTGATGTACCTGACTAATCGTCCCCTCATTCCCCACTCTATTAGCTTGTCTATTACGTACCTTCTCCATACCCTATCGTACGCGTTCTCCAGGTCAAAGAATACCGCAACTAAGTGCTCCATAGCCAAAAATGCTTCTCGGATAAGAGTTTAGACTTTAATCAAATGATCAATCGCCGAACGGTATTTAACAAAACCACATTGCTCTTTAGCAATGATTTGTTTTTTGTCAAAACATTTAACAGTCTTTCATTGACCATTTTTTCCATTAATTTGGAGGTACAACAGGTCAGCGAGATGGATCGAAATTTATCAGGTGTTACGGCATCTTTGGTTTTAGGAATGGGAATAATTATTGAGTTACGCCATAAATTAGATAGAGCTCCTTCCGTCCAGACATAATTAAAAAAGTTTAATAAGTATATTTTCCCCTCAATTGGAAGTTTCTTGAGAAAAACATAAGGTATCTTACCGGGACCTGGGCTTGATTTAATTTTGCAGTTTTGTAGTGCGCGATTAAATTCGGCCATTGTAAACGTATCATTATATTTTTCAGAGTCATCATATGTTATATTTACAATGTGAGATTCAATAAATGTCTTATGCCTTATAAGCTGGTCTTCATGATTTTCGGTTGCAGACACTTTCTGGAAAAATATGCCTAATTCATTAGCTATATCTATTGCCTCTATTTTGAAACCTTTTTCGGTCTTCAGTCCAGGTATTGTCTCGGGAAGTGCTTAAAGATCCTACGAACTCCTTCCAGCACTCCTTTTTACAGCTTTTAATTTTTTTTTTTGCATTGGCCCGTAACTTTTTGAATTCTATTAAGTCTTTCATCTGTTTCGTCTTTTTATATTTGTTCAAAGCTTTCTTTTTTGCTTGGATTGCGCTGTTACAATCGGAATTCCACCATGGAACTCTAACTTTACTGTGCTCCCTGTTTTGTCGAGGTATACTAACCCTTGCTGCTCCAATAATGGATTTGTTTATAAAGTCTAGCTTTACATTTGTATCTAAGGATTCATTGATTTCAATTTCATTACGTGTTTCTTTAATTCTTTCCTGATAAACTTCCCATTCGGCGAGAGAGTATTTCCATCGGCTATGATATTGAACAAAAGGTCCATTGTCAAGAATTTCAAGAATTATCGGGAAGTGATCGCTTTCAAACAGTTCCTCTAATATCATCCAATTTGTTTTGGGTAGAAGACTTTGTTCACAAAGACTGAGGTCTGGGGCTGATAATGTAATATTGCTTGAGTTTATATGGATTTTGGTTCCATCATTTAGCAAAGAAACGTTGTTTCGCATTTCTAAGTACTTTACGAAGAGGTTACCCCTTGTTTCGGTAAATTTTGAACCCCAAAGTGGATGATGTCCATTTATATCCCCTAAAATATAGAATGGTTTAGGTAGCTGCCTAGTGACATGTTTAATTAGATTGTATTTTGTTTTTGCTCAAGCGTCAGTGTTTGAATTTTGAGATCTTGTCCCGGTTGTATTTTTGTAGTCCGTGACGATTTTTGTGGTGATATACGATTCCTGGTCACGATAGAGGGACTCAATTTAAGAATTTAGGTTTCCTAAGTTTTACAAGATAAATCTAGGAGCAGCTGGAGGAGACTGCCGAGCCAGAGCGGGCCAGTTCGAGAAGACACGAAGAAGGCGACTAGGTAAGCTGCTGTCTATCTTAAATTTGCTTGTAAAACTACTAGGAGATCCCTTATTCAGGGAAAAATCTAAATTTAAAGTTTTTATTATTATTTTTACCATACAGTCCACAACCAGAGATTTTTTAATTGGTTTAATTAGTACCAATATCTGTCCTACCAATTTTAGTTTAAGCCTTTATTGTGCTGTACATATCATTTTTACAAGTACTAAACAACAAATAAATTTAAAATCTATTTTGAGAATCGTGAATAAGTGATAATACTTATTATAATCTTCTTACTTATGGACAAATAGATAATTATATATATTCTCATTTTTCAGCAGATCAACATAGGCAGTGAAATTTGCACTGTTAAAGTATGTTGTCCCATATTTAGGTGAATTACTTGTATTGTTTACAATTCTGCTGGACAGTTGAATGAAGTACAACCTACCATTTAACTACATTAGACAATTATTGGTGGTCTAGCCGTTAATATATTATGACCACCTAAGGTTCTTAAAACTATTGCAAGTGATCTATAGGTGCTTCATTATTGACCAGATTCCCTGGGAGGGTGACCAACCCCAATGGATTCGGGAGAAGCAATATTTCACAAGCTCCTTTACAGCAGCCAGCATTATTTATTAAACTAAATTCCCCTGACTCAGGGGGAGTACCATGGACACCTTTCATATCCTCAAAGATGTAACTCAGGTCTTCTCAACAATCCTTCGACTTCATTTTGAGTTGAGGTGTGAATTTAAACAAATATTAGACCACAGAAGTGCTTATTGTTATACGATTTTAATTATGGTTTTAGTTTTAGTTGTGGTTTTTGTAAGTCAATTACCCACACAAGATACCCGTTTAGGGTATGTATTTAAAAAGAAAGGGTGTACAGCAATTTAACCTCTTTTTTTATTGTCTTCCGCTTCTTTTGTGGATTAGAGTGTAGATATGTGGATAATTTCGGAGTTTTCTAATATGAGTATGTTTCTTTAAGTACACTCCACGTCAAAAATATTGCAAAACCCCTAATTCTGGTGATTTTTTTGGTTTCTTGGACCTTAATCTAGACTTTATATTTATAATAATATTATTTATTAAATGAGAGATATTAGGGATTAAACATATCGTTTTTATTCACTGTTTACCAACAAACGATGGTATTTTGTTTCATTCATTTCAAATTTCTTTTCAGTCCATTTTTATCTTTCGTTTCCCTCAAGTCTGGTCTCTCTTTTCTCTAAAATCCAGTTAAAACAATTAATTACATTCACAATGAATCGTTTAAGTCACGATGATCCAGTCAGAATCGTCACTCTTTATGAAGAAAGCAAACCATCGCGTCACGTTGCGAATGGCATTGATATTCACTATTCTACCGTTTCAAGGACCAGGTACAGGTACAGGGAGACTGCTAGTCATTCGAGACGACTAACGTTAGGGCGTCCCAGATTTACTAAACCCATAGATAAGCGCTTTATTAAAATAAAAGCACCTCAAAAGCGTAATTCTACTGCGTCTTCCATTAAAAACCTAATCGCTGGTGTTCGAGGGTTATCAATCTCGGAGTCAACGGTCATTAGAAGACCGAGAGAGTCAAACCTCAGGTCAAGAAGACCAGTGAAAGGTCCTCTTCTCACCGCAGAACACCGAGTAAAAATATTAAGATTTGCAAGGGAGTGAATATTTTTAAGTGTTTTCTAAATACAATTTTCGACAGCGGCTACTATGTGCGTAAAAGTAGACAGTAAAGCCAGTTTGGGTTTGTGGTGTGTTGATAAAATTGTTGCTAAAGGAACTGCTAGTGAACTAATTGGAATTATGTTAAAAGTGGTGGAATTGAAGAAATTTCCGAGACTTAATGGATTTAGAATCTGCATGGATTTTACGGAGATGTAATAATGCTGCAAAGTGTCCTCAGTTTTAAAGAAGAAACTGTTTTAGAATTTCCCCAATGCCTGATTTAAAAAAAAACAAAAAAAAACTGTTTACAGATTACCTGCCTACAGGATATACTACATATCATTAGTATATTGAATTATACTATTAATCCTAATCTTTAATTAATCGCTATTAATTCTTTATCGATGTCATTAGTTACTTTGTGCAAAATTAGAAGAGCGAGTAAATTTATTTTTTATACAATAAATGTATTAAACTTAGCTTAATCTTTAATCGCCACTCTCAAATAAAATATTTTTTATTTTTGAATACATTTATTGTAATTTATAACTATATTAACATAAATTCATCAAGTCAATTTGAGGAAAATATTTAAAAAATGGCATGGTATACATTTAGGGAAACCACACAATCAATGGCAGTATTCCAAATCATAAGGTCTCGTGACCACCTTAATTTTAGACCCATAGGAGGATTATCAATTATCTAACAAGTAGCAAGGGTAAAAACAATTGGGTTAGTGTGGATATGGAGAAAGTGGGTTATTATTTTATATATAGAGAGAGATTGTGGATTAGTTAACTCTTTGGGTAAGGATTTAATCTCGGTATATTTTCGAGCCAGCAAATTTTTCTGAAATGTTTGTGAGCTGATATGTGTTGAAAATAAAGATGTTATAAATCCTTATTCATTACAATTAAACATTGAAGATCATATTCTTCTATATTCTTCTAAGAATACTTAAATTTAAAAATCAAACTCAATTACGATCAATATTGTAGAAGTCATTGATTATTTTAGACATTTTGCTCCAGGGAGCTATAGCTTTTATTCCTTTGAGAAAGAAGTTGGGATATTATTTCCTAGGTTGCCATCGATCGCAGAGCTTGACCTTCCGTGATCTAATATTGATGGATACAATATAAGATGGAGCTAGCGGGTGGGAGGGGCCATTATGGGCGAGGCAGTGGGCTTGTGCTGACCCACTGAGCCGGCAGGATGAGCTTAGTCCTGATCCTCCCTCAATTAGATCAAATCGCCTTGAATAAGTGATGCTAATCCATAGCCGGCAAACTGCAGGATTACAGTTGCTGCTTTCTCGATCTGCTCCGCAGGGGGAGAGATAAAATATTAACAGCCTCAGAGAGGATGCCGGACGTGTCGTTGCACAGATCCTACCTTACTAGCTTCCAGCACGTGGACACCATTCAGTGAATAATTAAGTTTGCTGTGAGATTTTTTAAAGGTATCCCTATGGACGCTCCAGAATTGGCTTTTTTGGCTGTGGGGCGGACGGAGTATACACAACGAGGGTTCTCGAAACTGTTCTCCAGAGGCAAGGGATAATCCTTGGCAATGTATGGCCAGGATGACGCAGAGAAACGTAGGGAAGGTTGGAAGTAAAAGGATATTCTAGCGTATTATTTAGAATGAAATTACGGTTATATGCTAATATATTTTCCTCCGCAAACATAGTGAGCTAAAAAAATAAAACAAAAATCATTATTCATTAAAAATTAAGAACTTTAAATAATTATACACATCGGTTTCGGAAGGATCATATGCTTGTATTCTATTTAGAAGATCAATAAAAAATCGAATTTTATTATTGTTTTTAACCAATTAAAGATATTAATAAAATGTGAAACTCTCAAAGAAATAGCTATTCGAGCTATAAGTAGCAACACTTAAATGTTTTTAAAAATTATGTAAAAGAAATCATCTCGAAGATATTCATACCTATGTTCAATATTAAAATTGAACTCTCCGCTCCGGAATCCCAAATGTGGGAGGGAATGACAAAGCAGGACCCCAAACGATCTTATTGCTTCTCTACTAGTTGTAGAGTAGGGTTCAGTGCCGGTGGCTAATGGAGAAAGTGAAGGCACTGGAGCCACAAGGGAATTCTCAATTTTTTTAAATATTTTTTCTTATGAAGTACATAATTTTTCATCAAATGGTAAAAAACAAGAAAAAAGAAAATGCGATGATATTTAGCTGTTCAAAAAAACAAAACGTATTTCGAAGATATCCATGAAATAAGATATCACCAATGATAGTTAGGTATGATATTTTAAAGATTATAGATGTTCTATTTACATTGTTAAAAATAATAAAATAAAAATTACCTTTCCTATCAATAAAACTATGAGAATTATAAAAATCTAAAATGTTATTCATTTAGTATAACTGAAAGGCGTATAAACATCCAAGTATTAGGATTATTTAACCTAGTAAAAACGTGTTTTTTCGTGTATTTCATGATATCCACCAATTAACCAAGTATAAACTATTTATCGACCAATACATACAATTTTTTTTCATAATGAACTACCAAGACAAGACTGATACTGATAAACAAACAGTCATCCGCCCATTATCGAAGGATAGAACTAAAGATGTGGTGAAAACCTCCTTCCGTTACTATTTATTTCGAATTTAGTCCGATGAAATCTTTTCTTATACTTGAAATCATACCATAGTCACATTATCATGGAATACAAAAATGAATACTTTAATTTTTTTAATCTGAATTAGCAGACATAATCTAGGTCAGTACAATTTCAAGAGTAACAAAGAACTTGAATTTCAGAACAAATAATTCCTACAGCTACATTACCCCCTGTTTTTATTTTCTTCTCCAGCCGTTTTCCATTTATTTCTGGAGGCCTAGGAGTTCCTTATGAACAGTGCCGTAAAAAAGCCGACCCAGTGAACTGTTTTATTCAAGTGCCATCCCTGCATTAGCCCCGGATGGATTATTCACCCAGACTCCGCGGGCGGAGGGCACGCGGCAGTTCTCTAGTATGACGGGGTGTCACGAGTCAGTTTTATGTCCTTACGCTGTCCTCCTGTTCTCCCCATTATATTTTCCTTTTCTTTCCTCATGTCCCTTAGTGCTTGGCCTAGTAGGTGAAGCTCCAATTATGGGGCCTACGTTGTTTTCTGGAGTCCTCTGAGTTATTTATTTCATACAGGATTGAACTGGCAAGGAAAAGGCACATTTACCGAATTCGGATATAATATTTAGATTATTTGCATTCTAATATATATTGGACAAGCGTCTCGGCATTCGTTCGATTAGCCTAAGGAGATGATAAAAAAAAAAAAAAACAGCATATTATTTCATATTTCAAAAGTATAAGAAGTATTTTTTTTTCATCCCTACCTCGCCTTTGAAGGCTATACGGTGATTTCCTGGGCCAGAGGGTGAGGGCGTGGTATAAATGGAGTTTAAGTCACCCGCTTACCGAGATGCGAAATCGTTTTTTTTTTTTTTTTGTTGCAATGTTTTTGTCATCTGTGGTAGTTAGGCAACGCGCGTTCAAAGCAACGCGCGCTAACCCTCTCAGCCTCCCGCTCCCCAAAAATAATACAGTAGTGGTTTCATACTACGGAGTGTTGTATTATAATAATAATTTTATACATTTATAAATGACAAAACCCCTTCCCGCAGGTAGATACTAGGAAGATCAGCCCCGAAAATATAATTCTTCTCGAATAAGCATTGACAAATAATACTTTAATCGACACAAATATAATACCATAACAATTAAAAGTAAATAAAATAAAAACAGTAATTTACAAAACAAAGATACAGATGATTGCAAAATTTAAACAAATAATAATAAATACAAACTTAAGAACAAGCATTAAATACGATACACAGTAACAGGTTGGACGCCGCTCTTGGGGACGATGAAGGTGTTGTTCAAAGCTTATTAATCTTTTTTTAAACCAAGTGAAATGTATAACCGAAATAGTTAAATTGCGATGTGAAAACAAAAATGTTATATTGACAAAACAATGCATGCAATATGCTAAGGACCTTCTGTAGGTAGATGCATGTTCATGTTCATGCACCATGTTCACTTTCCTTTTAACCTCTGGACAATTTAATCCCTCCATCTGAGGTCCGGTCTTTTCCAGCTTTTTGATTGGTCTTTGGAGAGTGGTATGTATAATTTATTCAGCAATTAATAGATATGTTTTCAGCAATTTAAAAACGTTAAGTACATGTAGCGCCGAAGGGATCTATTAATTATCTAAGGATATAATTATAAAATATATCAACTTTATAGTTAAATATGAAAGTCTGAAAAAAATTAGTCTAGAAAGCAATTTTTTGTACAGAGTCGAATGAAAAAAAAAAAAAAAAAACAACAAAAGACAAGAAATCCAACAGTGGTTTCCACCGATGATAATAGAGAGTTGCTGAGGCATGTAGTAAAGCTCATTTTTTTTTTTTTTTTTAAATCATTATTGTATATGTATTTATTGCTGTTTTAATATTGTATGAATGTTATCTTTCTCCACTATTATTCAGGTCGGAACTGGGGCAGATTATAATATTACTCAATAAAAATTGTTGTTGTTGAAAAAAAAAAAAAAAAAAAAAAAAAAAAAAAAAAAAAAAAAAATATATAAAATATATATATATATATATATATATATATATATATAATTTTATTTGAAATGATCCGAGTTTTAGGTCATTAAACTATCACTCCTTCTTAATTTTCTTTATTTGGACGTTTTGATCCTCCGTCTATGTTTATACATAGGATCCTTTTCAACAGTGCAATTAAACATAATTGGTTACATTTTGTAGTATGTTGGTTACATTTTCCATAAACCATCTATCTATAGCCAGGTACAATATATTATAAAAACATCTTACCAAAGAATTTCAGGGGATCACTTGTAGCTGGGTGGCTAGCGTAACAGCCTTCTATGCTAAAGGTCACGGGTTCAAACCCGCAGGTGGTCCTAGGATTTTTTAATGGGAGTAAAAAATCCTAAGTTACGCCGTCCTTCGGAGGGGACGTTAAAAGGTGGTCCCGAGCCTGTGCGATGTCAGGTAGTCGTTAAAGATCCCTATCCTAATAAAACCTGGATAGGCGAAATTTAGGACTCCCACTGCAGCATCGTCCGATAAGCCACAGCAGCAAAAAGTGACGTTAAATAAATAAATAAATAAAAAAAAAAAAAAAAAAAAGAATTTCATTGAGCACCGGCACACCACTCAGGCTAACAATTATTTTTACTAGAATAATTTTATTAAATTTATTTATTAATAAGTTGAGCTTCGGCCGCCAAGGCTGGAGGGGGGGCGGAGGGCTTGGAGATCCCAGTGCCCTGTGTTAGCCTGAGTGGTGTGCCGATGCTCAATGAAATTCTTTGGTAAGATGTTTTTATAATATATTGTACCGGGCTATAGATACATGGTTTATGGAAAATGTAACCAACATACTACAAAATGTTTAATGACCTAAAACCCGAATCATTTAAAAAAAAATTATAATATAAAAGGGTCGATGAATTAAATTCTTGTATATATTTTTTTTTTCCACTATCCTGTAAACAAATAATTAAATGCTGGTGTGAAAATAATGTCTTTCGGAAGTATGTAAACAAATATATTTAATTTTGATTTCTACACTTCCGAATATGCTCTATACGTTCATTTCACGAGGACAAGGTGTCGTGTGAATATCGATGCCGACCCTCGCTCGGCCCGTAATGAGGGCAATTCCATTGAGCCGTGGAAGACAATGGCGCTAAGGATAGCCGCCACCAAGACAATGGATCTAATCCCTGTTATCAAAGCTTGCCCTATGTTTAAGTCGTTAGGTCGCTGTCCCTAGGGTAACTGATTGCCTAGGGCCAGTGTGGGAGTGCCCTGTACCGTATTTTTTTGTTCAGTAAGCTCAGCTATAGTGTCAACAATGGGTACATTCAGCCCTTGATACATTCAGCCCTCCACTTATATTTTAAATATTACCTTAACCCATTGAAAAGTTACTATGATAGTCGAACTTACTCGATGAAATTTCAAAGATAAAAAATATACGACATTTTGACTATAATTAAATAAATATTCTATTTAATATGGCACATGACTTAGCTCCCACCATGAAAACATAATCTAGGCTTCGCAGACCCTTAAGCACTATTTACAACATTTACGAGACTGGTTTAAACAAATTGAAACTCAAACTCAAAAGGGACAATTCACAACACATCACCTATACCTTCTGACATGGCACTTCTCCTACAGTCTACATTAACAACGCTCCGATTAAAGAGAACATCTCAGTTCATTACTTAGGACACATTTTTGACAGAATGATGAAAGAAGAGCACACCTAAAACAGAAAAGGCTGACTTAACCATCGACTAAGACTTCTAAATTCTCTGCTGCACAAACAGTCATACTAAGATCAGACCCTAATACCTACTTACTAAAACCAATGTAGACATACATTTATAGAATCACTAAGCAGATTCAGATTTAAAAAAAACTAGAGTTCAAACAAAATCAAACTCATCACTTGTTCACCGTGGCACGTTTTTAACAAAACATTACACACAGAGTTACACATACCAATGGTTACAAACAAGTTCACATTCGGACTTCATGGATAAAAGTTCATGACAAACCTCATGGACATCCTAACAAACTCATGAATAATATGGAGTGAACACATATGTCAGAAAATATTATTAGAAGACTGAAACCTGAAGACAGTAGCTAGTAAGGATCTCCTGGAGTCACCTCTATCAAAATTGATGTTATCAGTAAATAGCAATGAGTATCGACCTCCCCCATGCCTGAGTTGTTGTCATATCCACAATTATAGGTAAAGATAATAAAATTGAAATACTCATTCACCGCTGCAAACTAATCGGAGGGATCTGATAATTTCGAACATCAACATTTCAATATTCAGTCACTTAGCTACATCTTCTTTTCTCAATTTGCTGGTGACTCACGCTGCCGTATTCTATAAAATGATAAAGCAATAATAACAAAAGGGTTTATGATTATAGAAATAATGTAATAGTTCATTAATCAATACATTTTAGGCTTTCGATGCAGAGGGGAGAAAAATATACAGAACCGCTGAAGTATTAGTAATCCTTAAATTGATCATCGGGGTTCCTTAAAATTCTCAAAATAGCGTTTTATAAAATAAATAATTATAATGTTTAAAAATCATAGATATGCTTATTTAAAACAAGCATGCGATTACATTACAAAAAAAACAAATAATAATCATGGTTTGATCCATAAAAGAAGAAAATTATTATAAGATATGGTAAGTTAAAACAATTTTATTGTAATAAAAACGTAAAGTTATAATTCCTTTATATAAAAAATCCATTAAATGAAACCTTCATTTTACTTTATTGTTCTTTTTATAAGAGCAGTCTTAAAACGGAAACAGTTGAACTGGAGAGGGCCTAATCCTGACAGACATAAAGGACTCCGAGAAGGGCCACTCGAATTTCGTTGTAAGTTAAGCACCATTTCACAAGGCGGCTCCATGTTTAAATCCGAGAGGCTGGGAGTACATTTTATATGTCTGCTTCTAGTCGTCTCTAATTTCATACGGAGCTTCACGCTCCAGGGGGAAAAGCCATTTTCAGACTTTTCTCTTTCCCGGTAGAGTGAGAGTTATAAATGAAAATCCAACGGAGCGGAATGTCTACACTGGGATAAATGTGAGGCTGGGCCATTAGAATGCCTCGGCCATGATACACCAGTAATGGACTCCAAAACCTCCTCCTGTATGCTTTCTTTAATTTGTATTCAAGTTATGATCCAGTTTTGGCAACCTCTTCTCCCCTCCAGCCTCTGGAAAATATCTTGGAACATATTTCTCCACCACTTATCTCAGTCATTTACTTTAGCTGAACCTAAAACAAATATAGTTATGAAAAAAATATAAACAAATGTATTTCTTTTTTGTTTATATATGCAGCGCCAAGTTATATATTAAGTTATTATTAATTTTGTCCAAATTATACAAACAATTTATTTTATTATTTTAAAAAATCTTTTATTGAAATTTAGAACTAAACATAGTAACTGATCTATTCACAGGAAATTGGCTTGAAAAAGTCTTGAGAAGAATCTACCGAGCGGTAGCACTTTAATCTTTATTTCATCAGCAGGTCTCGAGATAACTGGCTTTTTCAGAGGCCTCAGAGGATTATGAGGAATAGGTAAAGATTATGGAAAGATAGGTAAGTTACGGACAAGCGAGTTATTTGGAATGAAAACAATATTGTAAATATTGATAACATTTTCAATTTAAAGGACATGTTAATGTAGAATATTATTTATTCTGTTACTCTAGCCGTGGGCGAACCCTCTGGTATGAATACCCTCTTGGGGACAGCCTCTATAAAGTGGGTAACAAAAAAAAAAAAAGGGGAGGAGAGAAAACTACGCTGTTGTTTACATATAAAAAGTATTTAGTTTGTTTTTACTAACTGTCTCATTTTCAGGTAATTTAACAGTTGGTGAGATATATAAAGAAAATAAGTTAGTTGAGGGTGCAGTCATATTAACATATGATTAAGTAGAAACTTAATTTAAGAGTGCCGTCGTTTCGGTCTAAATTTTAGACCTTCTTCGGGGTGATTGTAAGAAGGAGAGCCCAACCATCAATTTTATTATTTGATTATCCATTCTCAAATCACTCAGTGAGATATTTAAGTTTATCAGAATATGATGTTCTTGAGTACGAATGTGCAACGAACGCCAAGTGGGAGCAAAAATTTGTTTGTTTGAGGGTGTCTTTAGTGGTTTTGTCCATTCGATATATGTATTCGTTGATAAGCCTGAATAACATGTTATATAAAAGGTACACATTATATATTTACTCAATGAAAAAACAACGTGATTTTCAATACCACATTATCATTTGTACTAACAGATTTTTTTCAATGTCTTTCAAGAAATAACAGATCGATTTTTTCAATGAGGTTGATGGGGCAATCTGTACGAATAAGTTTCATATTCATTTAAAGAGAACAAAACTTCGAACACTGTTAAAAAAAAGGGCAATCGAGGCTCGAGAATGAGAATATTTCTTTTTAAAAAAATCGTGACTCCGTAAGTGATACACCAAGCTGGGATCGCATAAACATGTAGATACTTAAACTTATACTTGGGTTCTTAGTAAAGTTTAAGTTTATAAATATTGGTGAAGCAGTCGGGTAACTTACCAACCTTAATGAAACTCAAGATCTAGCAATACACTAATTTATTCCATTTATCTTGATTTGCATTAGATGACAGTAGACCCATGACAATTCTAGGTTTGTCATGGGTCTACTGTCATCAATCAAAGCATTAGTCAATATTTACCTATAGCCGTAACATATAAGGAAAGGGACTCTCTATGACAATGAGTTTTTATATTCATGGACATTATTCACTTAAAACCGAGTATAATTAAATAAGCAAGCACACTATTAATAGCAATGGTTTTTATTTCAACCCTCAATATTTTAATGTACTGGACATTCATATTTTTTTACGAATACTTACTTATTAACTCATGATATCATCATACGAAATATGAAAAAGCTAGTATGCGCAACACACGACTTTTACTTACTTATGTTGTTAAAATCAATTTAAGAGCTTATAAATAAAGTTTAAGTTGAAAAAAATATGTTAAAGAAATACATTGAGTAATGATAAATGCACGATTTATGCATAATTTTCACTATAAGGATGTAAATATTTTTATAATAGTGAAACGAGTTATTCAGCAAAGGTTTCAAATAAATAAAAACAATATATTTTCATAAAAAACATATTATTTTTTTTTTAAAACAATGTTATCAGATACAGATGGATACTTATTAAAAAGAATTGCACAGTTAAATTACTTTAAAAGGTTATTTAATTTAAATAGAAATATTTCTTTTTGGCTCTTAAGATTAGAATTTGGGCTTGAAAATTCCACGACAAAAATAATAAAATGTGTCCTGAGATTCATACAGAAAATACTCATTATGCCAGACGATAGAATACCCAAAATCTGTTATAAGATACTTAGGGAAAAACATAACAATCGACCATTTGCAAAATATCACTGGTTTACCCAAATATATAATATTTTAGATAAAGCCGATAGCTCAGAGATACTTTTTGAAAATAATCCATATACTCTACAAAGCAATAGTACAGTAATAATTGAATCATTTAAGAAATTACTACACAACAAAGATATCGAATCCTTAAGATCGACCCAATACAGCCCTTTCTACAATAGTCTTTACCAACAAACTTCACTCAGCCACAGTTATCAAACCATTCATAATATTCCGTTTAAGATGTTAAAAATAATAATCCAAGCTCGCCTCTCTGGAAAATGCCATATTAAATTTTCCCATGCAAACAACACCTACAATATTAACCCCAAAGAAATCTGTACAATATGCAACATGAACACATATGAAACCATATACCATTTAATAGCAGTCTGTCTAATATATTCAGCAATTAGAAACCACTACATCCCTCATGCTAATAACATACCAGAAAGCCTATTTCCTACAATATTAACTATTGACGACCCAATTAAAATCAAACTGTTCTATTATTATTAAGTTAGTACCTTAAAACTAAGATCATTTGTAATAAATGAGTAATATTTATTAACAATTACGAGCTACATTAGAAAATAATCAACTATTTATAAAAATAATAATACTGTACCTAGTCAATATTTCATAATAATGCCTATGTAATAGATAATGTTTGTACTATTGCAAAGAACTATTTTAATCCATAATCTGGTTTAACACAACGCTTTTAACCATATTTATATATCAGTGTTCATTTAAAATCCTAATTTTAATATTCATTCACTCCGATGTTAATTTAAAATGTATTTATGTATATACATTTATATATATATATATATATATA
Source organism: Piezodorus guildinii (assembly GCA_023052935.1). Lineage (NCBI taxonomy): Eukaryota > Metazoa > Arthropoda > Insecta > Hemiptera > Pentatomidae > Piezodorus > Piezodorus guildinii. Next base: position 135,816,546 of record CM041292.1, on the reverse strand, counting down.
TATATATATATATATATAATATGTATATATATATATATATATATATATATATATATATATATATATATATATATATATATATATATATTAAAAATTTGTATTTCAAAGACTATTTAAAATCTAAAATACTTTAATAATTCTATATAAGATAAAAAAAATAAATAAAAATTTATATAAACCTGTATAAAAATAATTTGTTACTTTCTGCTTATTTTGTTTATTTTATTGTGCTGTTTAATACTTATCTATTATACTAATGTGATTTGTTCCGTTTCAGGTTTATTACTTATAATGGTTATTAATTGCTGTTTGTAATGTATAGCATGACCAGAAATAAAGACTGAATACAAATAAACTCATTCTATTCTATTAAAAAGAATTAGAAAATATATAAACTGTGTATTATATAATGTAAATTATAATCAAAGCCGAAAGACAAGAGTAAATAAAGTTTATGCATACATTCTTATTAAAATCAATTTTAGTTTTAAAGACAACTAAGCAAAGGACCGAATATTTTCTATTCAGGGCAATTTTAATACATATTTAAATATTCTATTTATTTTTTTGTTAATTGAAATATGATTTCAGAAAACAGAGGACGTCTATCGATTTGCTATTTAGCCGTGTCCTTAGTTTGTTCACAAAATTATCCGAAATAGAAAATACCCACTCGCTTGCAACCGAACTAGTCTCACTCGTTTTTAAAGCCTGATTTTAAAAATTTATATGTTTATAATATTAAAATATGTTACCTACTTACATTTTTTACAATATCATCTTTATCAAATATCGATCAATGGAACTCAACACTGAATTCATGAACTGTACATGAAGAAACCAGATTACAAACTGATATAAAATCTAAATTTATTCATCCAATAGACAAAACACACGGTTTCTTGAAATCATATCCGACCGATATGTTTCTAAGAACCAAACTGCTTACAACAGTTTTCATCAATCTTGTACATTTGGTTAAATTTGTCATTTTCAAATTGTTTTAAAGTGTTATTCATACATTGCAAACCCATAATTTCTACTACAAAAAAACGGTTTTCGTATTTCATAATTTTCTCCAAAAAAAACGGTTTTTAAAAACTGACTAACCCTCATTCCGTATATCTATCTATTGTATATTACTATTCATATGTTCAAAAAATAATTTATCTAAAAAAAATATTTATGGGTTTTTCTCCTTTAGTTGGTTCGTTCAACTTGAAAATGTATTGCATAAATTGGCGCTTCTGGTTCACCCATTTTGTTAAATAAATTGCTGCCACAACACTGGAATATAAGCTTTTAAAATATGAAATCAAGTTTTATAAAACAGTATTCACGTTTTTTTACACCCCATGTTTATTTTGAATACATGCAAAAATATACAAAATAAATATCTGATATTTCCAGTTAACGACTAATAATATAGAAGGCATAAAACTTAATTACTCAGACCATTATTACAATTTTAATCTAACCATAGCTGGAAATTTAAAATAATAAGCTCCAAGAAATAATAAGCCCACCGGCAGGATCAACTTGGGGTAAATTAGTTTTTTTTAGGCCAGGGGTAACTCACCCTTAATAATAAATTGGAAATGTTATATAGCTCAATACTTGGAAAAATAAATCTTTTAGTAAAGTCTGAAATATATAGAATGCAGAATTATACTGATCCTCAAATGTTCTAACAATCAACGGGGATACATAATTTAATGTATACTTTCCTATATAGGTAAGTGAAATTAAAAATAATATAGAATATAATGTAAGATTTTTTATATAAGCAGTGGTGTGAATTGACAGTCTTCCCTATTCATCAACTAGATTTCAAGATTCACCTTAAGTAAATCAATACTCAATAAATGGATGTTTACGTCAAACTAATTTGTAACTCATATCATAAGTAATAGTAATAGTCTTCTTCATAAGATGCCAGTTAAAAAAAAACAAAAAAAACTATATATTTAATGGAGTTTTTATATGATGTATACATATAAAACACAGAATACCTGATAAAAGCTGCAGTTTTTTAGACCACCACGTTGTGGGCAATCTGAAGCCGGACAGATCTAATCTCACCATGCTTTCTGACTGACTACATGATCCCGTCCCTGGTTTTATAAACGTAGATCCAAGGAACCAATTTTGAAAAACAACCCTTCCTTTAGGAGATATGAGAGTCTTGTTAATTTTCATCATAAATGACTTTATTCATGACCCTTCGGCCTAACATGGCCTGCTTTTTTTTTTTTTTTTTTTTTTCTTTTTTTTTTTTGCTGTTAGGAGGAAGGTGTGTTTTTGGTATCACTTTTTTCCACCTGCCCCATTAGCATGATTTCGATTGCATAATTACATGAGTTATGTTGACGCTGTGTAGTTAATGTTTTAAATTATACTCAAAAGATTTATTATATTAACATTTGAAAGAAACCTGATATAATATTCATATATATATATATATATATATGAGTATATGTTTTATTTATTCATATAGAATTCAGTAGAAATATTAACAGATATTTCACTAAGCAAATTATTTATTTAACATTTTTCTTCTTCATCAAAACCCCTTTTGAAACATAGTTAATTGAGATGTCGCTTATTTCAATAAAAACTGCGGATCATGTTGTTGTCTTGAATAGCATCTGAGGATTTTTTTTGTGTATTCTATTTCTGGCATTGAAAGATTTTTCAACATATGTGCAAGGATACGATGACCGAAAAAAAATATTTTTTTTGTTTATTCTTTTCGATGATAAAAAAAAAAAATAAATAAAATAACCTCCTCAAAATGAGAGGGCCTACGTGTCAATAAAATTCGACCCCGAATAACGCATAAAATAAAATCCGTCCGTAAGCCGTAAGCTGTAACGCCGCCTGCCGTCTACGCATTTTCTGGCTGAAACTACGTGACCAGTTTTTTTCGAAATTTGGTCCAAACGTCCCAGGGCATCCGAAACAGCCCGATAACGTTGATATCAACCGATTAGTTCTAAAATGGCCGCCGATTAAAATTCATTTAATTCAATAACTATGTTTTTAAGATAGAAAAAAATCAATAGGTTTGTCTAATCATGAAACAGCTTAATTTACTAAATGAAATTATTTTCATACAAAACGAAAATTATTGTCATCGTTTGGGAAATTACAGAGGTATAGCGTTTTGAAATTAGCAGTGGTGACATTCTTCTTTTATTAATTCATTGGTTTTCATATTAGTTAATTGCCTATAGACAGTTATAACCTAATATATTTTTTTTGTTTACAATGATTAACCATTTTATAATAATTTGCAGGGTTTTTTTGTAATATCTTTCTAGTTTACTATTTATAATTTTGATATGTTAGATATATTTCAAGGTCAACCTTCTTGCGGTTTTAACACTCTATTAAAACTTTTACCTATAAATTTGTTTGGTAATAAAGTAGATTTATTCAGGATGGTCAATAAATTCAACAATTAAATAATTCTAACTATTTATTTCAGCGTTTTGATCTCCATTGTGGGCCAACATCAGGGCTAAGAAGGTACAAAAGGAAACGTTGGTAGACAAAAAATAGTTAAAGTAATTTAACTGTTTCATTTACTGACCGCCACCCGGACTAATTCCTTCCAGTAATTCTCAACGGTCGACTAATGTTGGGTCAATTTTAGTGTCAACTAAAAAAATGTTACTATATATTGATAAAAATTCATTTCATATAAAATTGTCATTAAGATCAATATTCTATGAACTTCACAACAAATATTTTACATTTTTTTTCAGCATTACATTACTATCTAACATTCTAAGAATTATTTGTAGTTAAGTTAATAGAATGAATATTTAGATTAATTAAGATTTTATATAAAATGAATTCGGATAAAAATGTTAATATGTTCAAATTTGAAGGGATAAACTTGAAGATAAACAAGGCCTGCAAATGTTGTTATAAAATATTGTAGGATGATATAATACAATTATTGATAATAAAATATTTTCGAGTGAAAAGAAGTTCTATCAATTAAAATTATATTTAATTCAACTTTTCTGAATAGAAAATAAGTTAAAGTTGTAGAATCCTGATGAATTATAGAAAGATAAAACTAACTCAATATGGACGAAATGTTCACATTGGTCTGATTAGTTGGTCAGATTCTACATATTCGTAGCAACATGGTTTCAATCATTGCTGTCAATAATCTTTTATTATACAAGATTACAGAAGCGACTGCAGCAGGGTGGAGGGTCGGAGGAAGGGCCAGAAGATGAGGGCGCTAAAAGGTCGCCCTTTATTGGAGGGCAGTGGATAAAGGTGGATGGGGCGGGCCAAATCTGTATTGGAGGTGGACAATGAGCCGGTCCCACTCTAATTGCAGGCACAAATTGCCTTCTGACTCACGGCCCCGCTCCATCACTTAGCCATACCGATCCTCCGGCCTCCTCGTCCTCCACCAACTGCGTAAGCAGCCGTGCCGAAGAATTTTCCAATTCTCCAGGCTGAAGGGTTCGGGGGCGGCATGCAAATGTTTCTTCTTCGTCAATTAGAGGAGGCGGAACGAAAGGTTTCATTAGAACAACGACAGGATATTGTTGATCGTTTCCTCTTATTGGGCTGGGGAGGCCTGATGATCCCATCGGCAATATGGGGTCGGAAGCGTCCGCTATGCAACACTTGACTGAGTATTTAAACATTACAGGGCATTATTAGATTTGAACATCCGTGTCGTATTTTAGAATTAAAAGAGTCACATATAAGACCTGCTATGCATAGAAACTAATTTGCATAGTTGTAACATTGAGGTCTTCGATATGATTAGATTCGTCCGCTTTGCAAGAATGATTAATACTCATCTTTGGATTTGTATATATCATTTTGTCAAAAAGCACAATCCATATCTCGTATAACATGTCTATTTATCTCATACGCTTCCACTTCACCCTTTTTATCAATTTTATAAATAATGAAAAATAATCTGGAGCATTAAGACGAAATTATGCAGGTGGAACCACGTAAAGCGGACTTAGGAATGTTCAACTTGGAATACCTCAAAGGTAGTACAAGTTTTTGAAAGGCCTGTACTGTTGCACTATTTTTTTTTACAATATTGTTACTTGTTGAACAATAAAAAAAAGGGTTCTTAATGCTCACATAAAAAAAAAATAAATAAATAAAAAAAAAATAGAATTGCTGACTTATCCAAGGTTTGATAGATAGTAAAACGTTAAAAAAAAGAAAAAAAAAAAGAAGGAAACTGTCAGATATTCCATAAATGTTTAAAAGAAGCTCTGGTTTCGATTTATATAAAACCTTTTTTGTGCCAAGGTTATTGAATTTTAACTCTATTCGATTAAACATAAAAAAATTCTTATTTTAATCATAAGTTTTTTTCTACAATACAACTGGGTATATACAAATCAGACACATAAAACTATAAATTGGATAACTTTTCCAGATTATTTTACAATGAGTTTAACTATAAACTTTGAGTTATGTTTTTTTCTAAGTAATCCGTGTTGAATAATTAAAAATATAATCAAGGTTTTTATAGATTCTACAACAACAGAACATTCAATGTATTTAAAAAAATATAAATCTTAACATAAATATTTTTACTCTCATTATTTATACATTACTCTAAATTCAGGTCTATACAAACAAATACAAGAAGAAAATATACACTGCAATATGACAGGATATAGTATATCCATCGGTCATGTACTGTATCATCCTGTCTTTACATTTAAATAAATATATATATTTTTTATCCATGGAGAAGATAATTTAAACTGATAATGGTATTATTAAATAAATATATTATGAAATAAATTGTTATTATAGAGAATTATTAGACATTACGATTAGAGCATAAAATTCCAGTTTTGCTTGCAAGTCAACCTTTATTACTCAGTATTCGGGGTCACCAGTGGTGTAGTGTCTAGCATAACAGCGTTCTATGAATAGCAAACGAATCGCGGGCTCGAACCCGGCAGATGGGACTAGTATTTTTTTTAAGGAAGTAAAAAATCCTTGGTTATGCCGTCATTCAGAGGTGACGTAAAATGGTGGTTCCAGGTCTGCGTGGGTTAAACTGGTTGAATATCCCTATCCTAATTATACCTATATAACAACATTTAGACCTCCTACTGTACCATCGTCCGAATAGAAACAGCAGCATAAAGCGAAATAAGCAAAACTTACACCATTAATTTCTTGTTTTTAATGATCTAATCTTAGATAAACATATCGGATGTTACTTCTTTTTTGATTTCTCAAAGTTGTTAGTTAACAATGTTCAATATCTTAGTGTGAAATGTATACAGTATTGCAATTGTATTTTGTACTAGATTTTTCATTTATTGAGGATGGTTTATATACTTTATAAATGGAGAATAATTTCTAATTATAGCGTTCAAATAAAAATAATTTAATTGATTTAATTTCTATTGATTTTGTGAATTTCTGAAAGAATTCGGTATATCTTTTAAACATTTTTGAAATCATAATAAATGTAAGGTAGTAATTGTTGCTTGTTATGGTTAATTGGTCTAGATTTTGTATTTAATAGATGGTCGCATAGCTCAAATAATAATTCTTTATATTCCTATCTCATTCATTAATTCATTTCATAATTCGTAATGAGAGAAAACAGTGAGATAAAAGCCCACAAAGGGTGGAGCGTCCAATCTCATCTCCTACTTCACCTTTCAGCCTCAATATGCTCCACCATTTTATAAGATTAAAACCTTAATAAGTTCTTGAGCATGATGAAAGGGAAAGAATGAAAAAGATTTTTCTTAGCTTTTATCTCTCTAATGTAAAAGGAAAATTTCAGTATTAACAGAATTAATTTGTTAACCAATGCTACCTCTTTTCAGTTTTAATCACTTAGGGGCATAAAGGTCAAAAAATGAATATAAAAAAGAAGGAATCAACCCTGTTAAGTAGAACTGGTTTGAATTAACATTTTTTTTCAGCAAGTTAAACATTAATTTTTCAAATATTCTTGTAATATTTATAGTTCAAAAAAAGATCTAAGTAACAATGAAAGAGAAATTCACTCGACGGTTTTCTAAATCGATCGATTTTTTTTTTTTTTTTTAGTTGTTTGGTGCTGTATATCAAGGAAGCTACATATTCACTTTATCGATATGTATGTTTAATTCATATTCGTGATAACCTAGCTGAAATACAAATAAAAAATCTGGTGCGGGCAACACACGACTTTATCTTACCTCCATTTTTAAAATCAATGAAAGAATTTTCAAATAAAGTTAGAGATAAAAATACGCAAAACTATTAAAGAATTAATTAAATTGAATTTTTATAGAAACATGTGTTTTATTAAAAAATCTATTATATTATTATCTAAAATAATTATTTAGTTTTATCTTCTTTTCATCACTCTCTAATAACTTTTAAAAGGTTGTGTAGTAGATAATATTTTTCCTAAAATCTTTAGCTTTCCAACGGTATATCATACATGTATATTACTGCTCTTATGTTCAAAAACAAAAAATTGCATTAAAAAAATATTTTTTCTGTTTTCTCCTTTAGTTGGGTATCGAATTCATTCAATATATATACATTAGTGTTTTTTATCAGTGGTAAAAAGATAATATAGTTATTTTTATAGAATCAACAAAATTAAAGGTACTTTAGAGAAAGAAAATTTAAAATATCGGCATTTATGCCCTGTCAGACCATTTTAATCCGAATGAAACCTAAATTATATTAAAGCCCATTAAATTTTACATCGATATTGCGAGTTTATTCAAAATCGTCGGAACCGTTTTCGAGAAAATCGAAAAAAGGTTAAAAATGCATGGTAAAAAGTGGCTATTCTGGTAAGCTCATTTTCAAATTTCAGTTTCATAGGACTTACCGTTTCCGCCCGGAAGTTACCACACACACACACACAAACACACAACATACTCTGACACACTACACATACAGACCTTTTTGCGGGACTTGGTCATTTGGACTCAGGGAACCCTAAAAAGTGTATTTCCGCTGAAAACTGGAATTCGATAATTTTCACGATCGCAATACTTTCCCTTACTATATATAGTAAGGGAAAGTAAAATGAAGACATTTTTTGTTTTAGTTCTTACCATCATTAAGTAGAGAACCAGAGTCTTTCCTAAGGGATGTATGTTCATAACTCCTATTCATGTTCTACTCCTCTCATGTACTAGGTTCTATAATCTGCTTTGAGAACAATATCTTCCGTACATTACCAGTTTATAAGAAATAAAGTATAAAAAAATAAAATAATAATAAATAAAGTAATAACGAAAATGAAAATTTATAAATGTCTGTGTTTTATAAAGATGAAGATACATAAAAAAAAGTTATCAATAAATTGTAAGATATGACTTACTTAATGCTCCCTATTACGTTAACAACTGTAGCTTACACCACGACCGTAATATTCCATTTATTCTAGACCTGGTACCATACAAAGTTTCCAAATTCCATCATCCTAACCCTCTGGCTCAATCCCTATCCAGCTGCACCCACCCTACAATCCTCCACGAAGATTTAAACGGCAGTGGCCACAGGACATTTTGTGAACATTTATACTGGAGTTCTTATAACGGTCAGATTCTCCTCTCATCTACTGTGTGTTTGTGTCTATTACGCGCTGACTCGGCTTCCAATGGCTCATACCAGTGACGCAGCCGAAAGAGATGCGCTGGGATCACTTGGATTCTGCTTTTTCCTCCAAGGCTTTGTCCGGAGTTACTTGATCTTTGTATTTATTTTAATTATAGTTTGTTAATTTATTGGTTTTCCATCTGTGTATATATGAACTTTAATTGTTAGTAAATCGACTTTATCATTGTTTGTTGTAAATCCTGTATGAATGTGGTCTCATATCAGTATTACTATTGTTCATTTTGAAACAAATTGTAATATATCTCAATAAACATTAAAAAAAAAAAAAAAAGATATGACTATGATTACGATAAAGAAACTTTTTTTTAATTACTTTTTCACTTTGTTTTGTAATTTATATCTATGAAAATATTCAACATCAATATCTTTAATTTTAATGATTACCAAGATTAGATCGATATGAAGACTTAGAACATAAAAAACAAATTGAGCTCCAATATTAAATACTGTCGTCAAACATATTCATACATATTAAAAAAAAAAAAAAAATCAAATTTAAAAAATGTAAAGTACACGTATTTTAAATATATATATATATATATATATATAATACTATAAAAAAATATTCTTGTTACTGCTAATTAAATTATCCATCTAACCTCCCTTCAATAAATTATTCCGTAACTTAGTCCATGGTAAGTCTACAACATCATTTCTCGGAAATTTCCATCTCATCTTTGATTTAGTAACTTGTTTAAATTTTATTAATGTTATCAAACATTAAATAAGTACAATTAATTTAGTAGTAAAATACTCCTTAATGCTTAAACTTACTATTTCATTTCAGTCTTCATAGCATTTTTTTGGTTTTAGTGGTGTCTTTAATTTCTTTTCTGTTTCATATTTCTCTCATCTTCAAGACTGCGTAAAAAAATTGAAAACTAGAAAATCACAGTGCGGATTAATTAAATGCAAGTGATCACTTGTAGCTGGGTGGTTAGCATAACAGCCTCCTATGCCAAAGGTCACGGGTTCAAACCCGCAGGTGGTCCTAGGATTTTTTAATGGGAGTTAAAAATCCTTAGTTATGCTGTCCTTCAGAGGGGACGTTAAAAGGTGGTCCCGAGCCCTGTGGGATGTCAATACAAATAAAACTTGGATTGGACAAATTTAGGATACCCACTGTAGCATCGTCCGATTAGCCATTGTAGCATAAAGTGATGTTAAATAAACAAACAAACAAACAAACAATTAAATGCAGATACGTTTAATAGTCTTTGGGATGAGAGTGATGGATTGTTTTTCAATAACCCTATCCTCTAACCGATTCTAATTGTAGCCTTTAACTTACTGGTTATATTTTGGTTATTAACTAAGGTATATATCCGTTAGTTCCACATCACATATAAGATTAAGGAGGAAGTCAGGAACTAAGCTTGACTTAAGCATGTTTGTTTTGTCTGTAAATCAGATCAGCTTTGCATAGCTTATACTTGCGACATCTTTCCTCCGGTAAACAAACGTGATGTTGCCCAATCCGAGATTAGCCAATTACCATTTGTGCTGGACTACTTTCTAGATTCCGAACACGTGTCGATAGCTGTGATTATAGTGGAGCGAATGCTTTGGTAAGCCCTATTCAGTAGCCCCTCACGTACAGTTGGAACAGAAACCTATCTGTTGTAAGATCAGTAAAACTGATAAGAGTTTTTCCTGACATGAACGAAACTTTAAAATAATTACAAAAAAAAGTTCAATCCCGTCGTTATTAATTCTCCAAAAAAACGAAACAATAATAATATCACGATCATAAAGAAGTACGAAGAACCAGATCATTTTAGTACAAGTAGAGGAAATCAGTTAAAATATCTTGACATTTAAATAAGACGAAAGTAACATAAAGGAATTATATTTTATTGACTTTATTAAGAAACATAAACTGAATAGTTTCTTATTTTGGATTCCAATTTGCTATTTTTTTTTTCTCTTAGTTGAACGATAAATTACACGAGTGGTTAAAAGGCCGCATGAAATATATATTTATATAAATATTTCGGAAAAAAAGTTATACACCCTGCTGCACGAATAACGTAATAACGTATTACTACTAATTTGTTAGTTAGCATGTTTGTTTGTTTATTTTCTGGTGTTTCAAATACTAATAACGGTAAAAAGGTTTCATAAATGCTTTATTTCATCCAATTTTCATGTTCTTGGCCTTTATTATCCTGTCAAATATTTTTATATCAGAAAAGACAATTGTTTTGGTCATTGAAAGGGTTCACAACAAGAAAACAAATTCGACAACGGAAAGGATTAGTTTTAAAATAATTCTAAGCTATAAATGTAATTGACTATGTACTGTTTTAAATAATATTGGAGCCACCTGTGGTGTAGTGGCTAGTATAACAGCTTTCTATACACCAGATGGAACCCGGCAGATGGCCCTAGCATTTTAAAAGAAGTAGGAAATCGTTTGTTATGCCGTTCTTTGGAAGAGACGTAAATTGGACGTCCTCAGCCTTTGCGATGTCTGATACTCGTTAAAGGTCCCTATCTTAATTAAACCTGGTTAAGAAAATTTAAGACTCCCCATATAGCATCGTTCGATTACCTATAGTAGCATAAAGTGACTTTAAAAGTATAAATAATATAAAATTAATTATTAAACTTCCAATGTTTTATAATACAAATGCTGTGATTGAAATTCATGTAAAATTAAATAAGATCGTGTCATATTTAACCGACTTGTATTTTAAAGAATGAAATATTATGGTTGTAACTTATTTAAAATAGTTTTAATGGATCCACTTATCTTAGGACATTAACTGACCCTGTTTCTAATCCTGACGGATGCCCTTTTGCAAAAGCTATTGCTGTGTTTATTACAGGCCTAAACTAATAAATCAACAGAGAAATGGGGACTAGGAGACACAGTTTTCGCTGAAAATAACAAAATGTTTAAACATCGCCATCCACACCCCTATTTCATCCTGAAATATAATTTTTTTTTTTATTATTTAAATGGCGCGGGTGAAAAATGCTAAAGCGGCGAAAGCTGTAATGAGCTCTGAAATTGGTTTCTGCCAGTGTCTGGGCAGAGCTTCCAAAGCCCATTCCCATTATAAACGTAATATCAATAAATTCAAGTCTTGGAACTAGAACAGGACTGAATTCCGAGTATGCAGGAAAAATATATTTCCACCGGGCTGGTGACTGCATACTGCAGCCAGCTCTGAATTATAATCGTCTCTACCTTTATTTTCTTCACCTAACGTTACCAAAGGTAAAAAATTTAAATTTCCCTGAAAGATATTCACAGAGAAAATACTATACCCTCGGATGGTAGTGTTTAGAATTTTTATTTGAGATTCAAAACGTTATCACAACTACTATTAAAAAACAAGATAAAACAAAACAGTAAAAGTTAAAACAGCTGAAACTGTTACACAATGTTTATATTATTTCAGAATAATTATGTAATGGTATTTCAATTTACATAACTGTCCAAGAAATTTACTTATTTGTAAAGCAGTAAATAATAAAAGAGCTTAAGGGAAACGAACCAGCAACATTGCCAATTTATATTATAGGGAAATGGTCACCACTGATAATGATAACTTCAAAACGCTATATCTCTGCTATCATAACCGATTTCAATGGTTTTTTTGTAGGGAATTTCTTTTTCTATATATTAGCACTATTTGAAAATAAAAAACCAAAATAGATATTAAAGAATCACAATGCTCAACATATTTTTAATATTTCTAGGGACTCTTTCATATTATATTTCATTTAATAGTATTAGTTGATACCTATATATAAAATATATAGTAAGAAGAAGTATTGCTCAAGTTTGACTTGAGTGTTCATATGAAATACACGTTTTAAGCCCCCCTGAGTCTGTGCCAAGTCCCGCCAAAGTCTGTTTAAGTGTGTGTGTGGTATGACTAGAGCGAAAATGAAAAGTTTGATAAAACTGAAAATTCATATTTAAGAAAACTATACTCCCGAAATGTTACAGTAACTTTTTCATCAAAATCTTACCAAAAGAGCCACTTTATACAATGCGTTTTGCACCTTTTTACGATTTTCTCTAAAACGTCTCGAACGTTTTTTATTTAACATACTACATCGATGTAAAATTTAACGAGCTTTAATATAATGTAAGTTTCATTCTGAATCCAAAGCATAGCTCCAAGAGATCTCAGTGCGTCTTTCCCAGCCGCGTTCATCGCAAACCAAGAGGGTTGCAGTAATTGTTAGATGAAGCTTTTGGTTTAAGACTTAGTATTAATCTGAAATGTACGATATTCAGATCATGATGTACAATTTGGTTCGTAAAGTAATATGGAGCTTTAACTATTTAAATGGTAATATGGAGCTTCAACCACTTTAGAAAGGGCTTTGGAGTAGAAGGATGAGATGTTGAAAAATGTGAGTTTCCTTTCGGAGTTCAAGTTGATAGTCTTGAGACCACTAGCCTAGCTATTTTTTTCAACTAATAATAATTATTTATCGTAAGGAAATCACCAATTGGTTTCCTCTTCGAACTGACAATAATGAATATCTGAATCTATTGATTTTTTAATTGCTATAATGCATCTAGACCAGTATATTTCACTTCTGAAGTTATAGAGGTTATAGTTAATTCATCTGATGAGTTCTAGACTTTCTGATCATTATTTTTTTTTTTTATCATCATAAGCTAATTTGGTTTAGAAGTAAGTAAGAATTTGAAACTCCAAAGGTCAGAATGCCATTGTGAATTGTTTGTTGTAACCAAGGCGAATTAATTTCAAAGATTTTAAAATTTTTTAGTCATATAACAAAAGAAAAAGAATCATTTATATAGATTAGCATGAAACATATAATATTCTGAATTTACCTGATAGTTCTTAAATACGATTGCTGTTTAAAAACAAAGAATCTGATCTTTGGGGCTCTATGAAACCACTAATTCTTCTCCTATGCAATCCTTCTTGAAATACTCAGTGCTCTTTTTATTGCCCCGAATAAACTTATCCATAAAGAGCACATATGCTCCATACGTGTTACGAACCAGATACTTAATACAAAGTCCATTCCCACTCCTAGCCACCAATTTCTATCCTTGATTCCTCTTCCATTCCTGATAATCCACCAAGGCGTCTAAAAAGATGACGGTCAGGTCTCGTTTTACAATATTCATTAAATGCTACCAATGTGTAGCTTCTATTCAAGTTCGCTTCATGTATTTTGTCTATTTGCATATTTATTTGTGTTGTTATGTAATACATTTGTAAATTTCAATAAAAAATGTAAAGAAAAAATATTGTGGAAAATTAAACGTTATTTAAAGAAATCGATCAATGAGATTATTGACAATCTACATAGTACATTCTTTGGCCCATTCAAATATATATATATATATATATATATATATATATATATATATATATATATATAATATATTTTTTTTTTTTTTTTTTTTTTTTTTTTTTACCTAGGTATCCTATAACTTTATTCTTTTTTATTGAATGATATAACAATCTGTCATTTAGGACATTTGTAATAGTAATCAAGTACACGATTATATAATATTTAAAAAACTATAAAATGATATAAAATAAAGAATTAATAAAATATTTACAAAGTCTAGAAGTTATACAACCGACAAACATACTGCGCATTGAGTGCGGAATCTAGCCAGTGCTAGAACTCCAATATACATGTTTACAAGAGGTTCCGGGTCCACTGTCGTTTTAACCTTCTAGGGGGGTGGTAAGAATGTGTGGAGCTGGATAGCGATTGAGCTAAGGGATTCTAGTGATGGATAAGGTTCAGATAGAATTGAGAAGAGGGAGAATTTGAGAGAGGAGATTGAGGGAGAATTTGATGGAATAATGTAAAAAATAAATGAAATATTTAGGTTGTGGTGTATATAATTATTATCATTATTATTGGTGACATAATAATGGGAATTAACTATTTTTCAGATAACTTCGGATTAGAAGGATTGAATGCTTTTGATGTTAGAAAATATGGCTGTCCCCTACAGTTCAAGTCCGTAGGTCCAGATAGGTTTCAGTACTGTCTTGTATATGGTACGTAGCAGTTTGTTTTAAATAGATAGTTTAGAATTTCTGTCAAATAGTCCGTATAATTAGCCAAATCGTTGATTAAGTTCATGTCGTTTAAGTCTAGTATACGGTTTCCAAGTTAGTCATTTGCAAATATAATTAGGCGTGTCTTTCGAGAGGAATTCAAATTGAAAATATACTGAAATCGTTACATATTTGATTAATGCAGTTGATATTTATTATTTTTTATTTTTTTGAATTTTGTATATCACCTAATGACATAAGTCTTTTGTTAATTGTGTGTAGTTGAATTTCACAGTTCTAGGTAGGGATAAGTTAATTAATGGAGGTTCCAAAGGTCGGTATTACCAACTAATTGTCCTGGCACATCATGGCTCAGCAGCGAATAATTCAGGCCTATTACCATCCCAGCTCCATTTGTACCGTCACTGGCTTATAGAGCCCTTCCTTTGTCATGCATTTTGGATTAAATGGAATGGTTAAACAATCCAGCGTTTTAATATTCAATAAATAAAATACTAACATATCATTAAATTATAATCAGACAACTGATTTTAATGCATTTAAAAATCAATAAAATATGCTATAAAAAGCAAGGTTTAAATTCCTTAAAATATATATTAAAATGTTTTAAATAATGTAGTGAAGTAATTTAAGCATTTAATAATTAATACACATATATGGATAGGACTTCCTTATTATATATCTAACTTAAGCACCTCTTTGTGTTGCATTGGGGAGATTTTTTAATTTTAGTTAAATACTAACGACATATTCTATCGGCAAAAATATAGAGAAAAAAATTTAAAATAATGATCACCCTGAAAACATAAGTTATCAGTCTCATTAAAAGACGGAACTTAAGGTAGTATTTTAAACGAGGTGTGAAAAGTAATGATACAAACTTGTAGGAGGAGAATTCATGTGAAATAGACATTATACTTCTGCTATTATATTAAAAACAATATATTTATTTTTTATATCATTTGAAAAATATTCTATAACTACGTAGTAATTTGTTTTTTATACCAAATTAGAGCAAAAAAATTAAAGTCTACAACGTAATATATTTGATGATCCGGAGTTATTTGATTAAATTTGTTTTTGAACTAAAAATAATTATTTTCAACTGGCCAAAATAAAATATTATCCTTCGCACCTCCCAACAATATCGCAATTATATGTTTAATTACAAATGTACTGAAGTTTATGGAATTTCATTTGTTTATTACTCACAGCTCATACCATAAATATCTTATGTATTATGGAGTCGCATGATTTGGGGAATATATGATTTGGACTTCGGTATGCCAAGAGTTTACTTTTATTCATTATTTATATAGTCCTTATTATCTTCATATGTAAATTCAATATTAACAATAATAATGACTTCATCATCATTCATGCAACAAGAAAATTATTACATATTGAATCCTTCGTCGAATTAGGTCAAAATATTTCAGATGATTCTATATAAAAAAGTGGAAATTTGTTCTACCAATTTTAAAAATAAGAAATAAATAAAATATGTTAAAACTGTGTGATTTTATATTTCGTGTTTAAGAAATAATGATTGTTTCTGCTAAAATACTTTTGTTCTTAGCATTTTGGGAAATTTCTTTTAGTCAAAAATAACTTAAAAATCGCTTAGTAGTAAACAATTGTTTTTCTCAGAACTTTAAATGAATTTTTTAAATAATTAATAATAAAATAGTGTAAATTAATCTATGTAATCATATAAAAAATCATATTTGTTTCTTTTGCAATTCTTTTTCAAACATACTTAAATATTACTAGTTTTTATTATTAAATTATAATAATTAACAGTGATGAATATTTAATTAAACGCAATACCTAATGAGGTATTTTATATTTCACCTTTTTATTTTCATGGTGCTAGTTAATGCAATGCCTCTTTTTTCACGCCGCCCTTAGCGCTGTTATCGGTTACTTAGCACAGAAAAATGAAAATGCGAGCATTGCGAAATCGTGAGAAACTATGGCATTGAAAACGAAAGTCAGGTCAGTTGATATCCTTCCCTTATTTACATATGAACGCAACGGAATCACTGCAGTAATTAATAACGGCATATTTTTGTTCGTTTAATATGATGGACAATGAATGCTGGACAAACAATATCCACTAAAAACAACAGATATATTATTACAGTAACGTTTTTTAGAATTAGATCAATCGGAGGATTATAATTCTAACAGACCCTACCAAATAACCTTTACCCTTCATCCTAAACCAATGACTTCCTACTCTACAGTATCCTTTAATGACACTCCACTAGCCCCTGTTGAACAGATTCGATACCTAGGACTCCACCTTGACAAACGTCTAACTTTGAATTCCCACACAAGACTGAAACGACAAGAAACTTCGACTACTTCGAACTCTTAGTGGACAAACGCTCCAGCCTTCCACTTAATTACAGAAGACCTATTTATATGACCATCATAAGACCGATATGGACTTGCGGAGTAGGGCTATGGGGCTTCGAATTCATCTCGTATCCAATATCCTTCGTAAAATTATCAACTCTTCTTACTTGGTCTCGAATATGCTTATCCATAAAGACCTTGATGTTCCTTGTGTTACTGAATCAGCCCGAACAAGGTATTAATCATTCCATGAAAAACTACATTTCCACACTAATCCACTAGTTTTTATCCTATCATCCTCTTCGATTCCTGATAATCCTCCGAGGCGTCTGAAAAGAAGATGGCGAAGAGAACTTCTAGTTTAGAATATTTTTATAGTGCTACCAATGGGTAACTTCTCCACATCAATTTCATGTCAGTTTACTATGTCCATCATATTTACTTGATGTAATTTGTTTTCTGTTTTTCTTTTTTGCTCTAATCCTTTTAAGTTATTTGAGAAATTTTCTTTTTCTGTAATTATGCGTTTTAAGGATATCTTTAAATATCATCATCTCTGTCATCAATCTGTTTTATAATTGGGTGATGGTTCCAACATTTGGTTTGTAAAGGACTTACATCTAAAATTAAAACTTAATCTTTAAAAGCTTTTTGCCACTAATGAGGTAATTCAAATGGTGTTAGCTTACCAGATAGTGATAGATTTATATGGGATTGCCCATAAGTTTGACCGTTTCAAATAACTTGTTATTACTCACAGATCTGAAATCGTAATTATTGGCCATTTTTAGTTATTGAAACAGTGCTCAATAACTTGTAATCTATTTATTAGTTACTATCTATTTATTATTCCATATTTATCAAACCATAAATTGGAAATCATAGGATTTGTCATCTATAAAAACATATTAATTAGCCACATGAAATTTATTCTAAACTAAACAAGAAAATTGGTTGCACCTTTGTACTCTGGTTGGGATCTTCACGGCACGAATTCACAGTATTTGAAACGATTTTAGGACGTCAAAGTTTAACTATTTTTAATCGTTTTTTTTGTCGTTGCTTCTTACTGTTTCTTACATTGCTTTTAGGATGATAAAACCGAATTCAAGAGATGCCTTAAGATAGATACTCAGATCTCTCGTGACACAAAGGCTACGTTAGTTGTGTGTAAATGGCCTAGTATGTTATTCAAGGAAAATTCGGAGAAGTTAGTATCCTGGATAATACTACATACTGTTTGCTGAGTTCCCTACTAAAAAAAAAAATTGGCATAAAATTTAGATTTAATCAATGATCGAGTAATTCATTAATGTTATGAGTATGACCAAATCTGAAAGCCTGACTACTGGAGGCTGCAGAACTAAATACTGGCCGTTATTATACGTCGAACAGCTCTGCTTGGCTTTATTAAGGCACTGCCAGTGCTAGATGAAAAACCCAGGGAAATTTTCCCCGGTCGACACAGCTACCGGAAGAGAGGGATATTACTTTATGCAAATTCGAGTGTTGGCGACCCTGGGATTCCTGAGGCCCTGACGATTTTAACCCCTGTTAACTCAGACCCTCCTTGCCTGATAAGACTAATCATAACGGCAGCATTTTTCCCTTTATTATTCCCTCTTTCTCCCTTCCCGATTCAATTTCCCAGCGCTCGACAGACTATCTCCAGGAGGTGGCGGTTGTCAGGGACAGGGCTCCTCTTGTTCCTCCTTCGCTGATTACATCGATGCTGGCTGGGAACAATTTCGATACGGATGTTTTATTTTATTATGGTTGCGCAAGGGACCGTTTATCAAACATCTTCCTGAAAGCTCAATATTTTGAATGTCACGGCGAAGATAAAAGCAATCGTTTTCTGGGGAGATAAAAAATTCATGGTCTGCTGTCGGAATTAATGAATTTCTTTTATTTTTGTCTGATAGGAAAACATCTTATTAAAAGGTTTATTATTAAGTTTAGATTTTTTTTATCACCTAGAAACAGATTAATAAAAAATATATAGTGTAATGAAATTGATTAATTTTTCAAAGTAGGCCCAGAACTTCTAGAAATGATTGGAACAGTTATTTGTTATACATAGGTACTTCCACGCAGTACGATTTGCACCATTAAATGCATCTACTACACAATATACTGATAAATATTTTTTTATTTATATTTTCTTGAATTTTACAACTGTTTATTACATAAATAAAATAATTAAAAGTGATGAATTATAATAAAAGGCGTAAAAGGCTTGTGAAGAAACCACCCAGCGGTAGTACTTCGATGTTTATTTAAGTAACTAGATCCCGAGGCCATCTTCTTTTCAATCGCCTCGGAGGGTTGTCAGGGAATATTTGAGGTTGCGGAAACGAGAGTTTATATGGGTTGGGAGTTTGGAATTAAAAGTGGTATATCTGGTACGAGAATGGTCTGTATGGGATATTAAGGTCGTTATGGATGGTTTTATTTGTGACGAAATAAGGAGCATTATTTTAGGAATAAGGAGCATTTTGCGAAGAATTTCGGATTGTAAGGATTGGATGCGAGAGGAATTAGATGGCTTAGTAAAGCCCCAAAGCTCGATTCCATATGTCCAGAGCGGTCTTATGGCAGTAATAAAAATGAGCTTTTTGTAGTGGATTGGAAGTTTTGAACGTTTGTATAGTAAGTGCTGTAGTAATCGGTATCTACGGGCAGTTTCTTGTCGTTTTAGTCTCGTGTGAGGATTGATAAATATTAAAATAAGATTTACAAAGTCTCATTCAGTGATTTTATATAATATGGTCAATAATGTTAAAGTTACGCAATGATATGAGTGGCATTATTAGTTTTGGTATTATTTTTTGGAATGTTTATTTATTTATTGACATTAGTTTTGTACCAACGTTAATTCAACGAGCCTATTCGAATAAAAAAGATATTATTACAAGATCTAATTTTAGAGAATGGATATAACTTTTGAAATCAATTATTCAAGAACTAATTGGGCTTAACAGACTGACAATAATGTACGAAAAGCAAACAATACGAAATCGAAGATACTCAAGAAAGAAAAAAAAATAGCAGAAAATCTCTCTCTCTCTCTCTCTCTCTCTCTATATATATATATATATATATATATATATATATATATATATATATATTTAAATCTCGTGTCACAATGTTTGTTCGCGATAAACTCTGAAATTACTGAATCAACGTGGATCAAGCTTCGAAAGTATCTGTTATTTGGTCCAACTTAAATGATAGGATAGCTTTTATTACTATTCTAAATGGTTGAAAAATATATTTTTCCATAACGTAAAACAAAATTTGTTTAACTGTGGCAACATTGGGAACCAAGTAACCTTCCCATATCTTCACATTTGTGATTATTAATTCAAATATAAGTGTGTGTTGATTGTTTCTATGGGTTCTTATTTATAAAATATACATTCACATTACAGTTTCCATTTATAATAAAATACATATTAGTTGGCGACGAGGATGCAATAAAATAAAATATACATTCACTCCATAGTTTCAAGTTATAATAAAATACATATTACTATACGTTTTCAGAAAGATTATAAGTACTCATTTGAATGACTCGCAATGAGTTATGTGTTGCAAAGGAGTTATGATGATATATAACGGTTATGTTTAACAGATAAATCGATGTTATTGAATAATTTGGATGTGCCTACTTGGTACTGGTATGTAATTGTAACATTGAGTAAATAAAATTGATATCTGACATGGAATAATAAACTTTTATTCATCATAAATAGAATAGTTCATTGCTATTCAACTGTATTTCTTTTATATAACCTCATTCAACATAGTCACTATCAACATCTTTCGTAAATTGTAGCAATTTTAATTTAAATTATTTTATTTATCAAATTGAATTCACCAAACCGCAAACAAAGATAAAGAAGTGTAGTTTTTGTTCAATGTGTCTCGATATTAGAAACAAGATATTTATAGTTAGTTATATTAGATTAATTATAGTAATAGGTTAAGTTGTTTTTAAATCACTTTCCTCATCCACCATAATTCTAACTTTAGTCGAATAAGTTGCCATTTTATTCTATTAAATATGTAATAGCAATCCAGTAGAAGTAGGCATACCCAAAATTACTCAATATATTTTAGTTCTAAAGTAATCAATCGTGGTATATAGTTACGTTTGCAACATAAATGTAATTGATATACATTTATCCAACGAACGGGGATATTTTCAATTGCAAACAACATTGATAAATGTATGTATGTATATATGTAGATAAATATAATATTTATATTTCATGAAAATTTATACGTCTTATAATAATGGAGTAGTTGTTGACCGGTTTGACTATATAGTAAAGAAGTTGGTTGAGAGTGAAACCACCAAGAAAACACAACAGTAAGAAAATAAAAAATAACTTTGTTTTATTGGTAGTTATTTTGTTACCACATCCCCAAACAACTGCTTAATCATGTGCGTTTTATAGTTACTACTTATAAACGCATTTATGCAAATCTAAGTAAAGACAAAAAAAAAATATTCGCGAGCAAAGCCGAGGGTTACAGCTAGTTTAATATAAATAATGTTTTTTTTTGTAGTGACTGATGATAGGTAGTACTCGTAAACGTAATTGCTACCATGTTTTGCGGAGACATGGTGACAGTCATGACTGACTGTGTATATATTGAAGGGTTGAAGATGAACAGTTATTATAACGTCAATATATGGGAAAAAATCTGGTGCGGGCAACACACGACATTCACTTACCTCCATTTTTAAAATCAATGAAAGAATTTTCAAATACAGTTAAAGATAACAAGCGAATACGTGAAACTGAATTAATCAAATTGAATTTATATAGAAACATGTTTTTCATTAAAAAATCTATTATATTATTATCTAAAATTATCAGTTAGTTTTATGTTCATTTCATCACTCTCTATAAACTTTTAAAAGCTTGTGTATGAGATGATATTTTTTCTAAAATCTTTAGCTTTCCAACGGTATATCATACATGTATATTACTGCACTTATGTTCAAAAACGAAAAATTGCATTAAAAAAATATTTTTTCTGTTTTCTCCTTTAGTTGGGTATCGAATTTATTCACTTTATATATTTTCCTGTTTTTCATCAGCGTTAACAAGATAATTTAGTTATTATTATTGAATCTACAAAATTAAAGGTACTTTAGGGGAAGAAAATTTAAAATATCGGCATTTAAGCCCTGTTAGACCATTTTTATCCAAATAAAACCTACATGCTATTAAAGACCATTAGATTTTACATCGATTTAGTGAGTTTAGTTAAAATCGTCGGAACCGTTTTCGAGAAATTGAAAAAAGGTGCGAAATGCATGGTATAAAGTGCCTCTTTTGGTAGGCTCGTTTTGATGAAAAAAGTTTTGTCACGTCTCGGGCGTATAGTTGTCTTAAATATAAAATTTCAGTTTCATAGAACTTACCGTTTCCGCCCGGGAGTTACCACACACACACACACACACACACAGACCTTTTTGCGGGACTTGGTTATTTGGACTCAGGGGACCCTAAAACGTGTATTTCCGTTGAAAACTGGAATTCGAAAATTTTCACGATCGCAATACTTCCCCTTACTATATATAGTAAGTGAAAGTAAAAAAAACAAACAGTTAAGTGCTCAAACAACCCAAAACGGAAAGTTTTCTTGGAGGGGTGGTACTTTAATGATCAAATACTCAAAAAAACCTTCATATTTAATATTTTTAGTAGTACAATCACAAATTATTGGGGGAAGGGGGTTATTTCTAATATATAATAGAATAACTCCATGATGAGGAGCTACTGTTTAAAAATGATCCTCTGAATGACGGTAACGTGCAGTTTTTCCCCTTTCATTGATGTCCTTAAGACGGAAATTTATCCCGAAAAAGAGCTTTTAATAAGTGCATGCTCCACTTGTTACTTCAGAAAACTCGGTTCTGGTTTTCCTTAGTAGCTGTAATGATATCAGAGGAAACGTGGCAAAGGGGCCAATGGCTTGGAATAACTGAGTTAGAGACTAACTGTTGAGCTCACCAGTCTTTTCTTAATGTTTTGGCACGAATATTAAATACTTTACCTATAGATTTCCTTTTTTAACCATTCAGCCTAAATTCATTGACGGAAGAAAAAAAAAAAGTAAATTTTGAACAAAGGGATCAATCGGGAATCTAAAAAGATTCATTTCCGGTGTTTTTAAACGTTTTACGTAGGAAAACTTGAATATAAAATATTATGGCTAAAAATATAATTTTAACAAAAAAATGTATATTGATAAATAAAAATACATCAACCGATAAAAATGTATTTTAAATTTAATAATTTATAGTAGCAAATACAGTTTACAAATAAACTATAATTCAAGCTATTCATTACAATAATTTTATTTAACTGATATGTTTAGTTATGAGTGTGTTCATGTTTTGTTTATTTATTTGTTAACTCAGTTCTGCGCATGCGCGTGAGTATAGCAGTCATATTTCAAGTCGGCTCTCGGATTTCTTGCTTTTACAGTTGGATTTCACTTCAGCACAGTCTTGAAAACATCATCAGACTTCAGGATAACAACAACAGTTATTATTGGAGCAAACAGCGGTAAGTTGTGATATAATTTACAGTGTAAAGTGAATGCTGAGTCACCTCTTCATATCAGCTGATTGCCAATAGCCCGGCAAGGCTGGTCTTGCTTAACTTTTTTTAAGTTTTTGTTTTTTTTCCCACATCTGGTTATTATTTAATTACTTTCTATACATGAAATGCGATATTATCATCAAGTAATGTCCTCCAAAGCTTCAACTAAAAGATCTAGATCTAGTGGTTCAATCCCGTCACCTACAAAACAAAGACCCCGCCGTGATACTAATAAAAGATTAAATCTACAAGCAACCCCTTCCGGTACTAATTCAGAATCTGAACCACAACCTGGCACATCGTCACAAGGGATGACTGACGAATCGCCGTTTTTCACCCCAAATCCTTTTCAGATTTTACATAATGAAAAAGAAAACATGGAATCTACTCCTATACCTAGTGAACCACGGCCTCCTCCAATATTTGTCAAAAATATTAGAAATTTCCAGTTGTTGTGTGCGCAATTGAACAAAATTACCGAATCTACCAGCTACTACTGTATGAGTAGAATCAATGATACCAAAATATCTCCTACTACTGCCGAGACATATAGAAAAATAGTGAAATACCTAACTGAAACCAAAGCAGATTTCCATACCTATCAGCTACGCCAAGAGAGAGCTTTAAGGGTTGTAATCAGAAACTTACACCCCTCGACACCAGTTGAAGCTATTAAAGAAGAACTAACGGAGATGGGCTATAAAGTGCGGCAAGTCACTAACGTCCTAAAGGATAAAATTCCTCTACCTCTCTTTTTTGTGGATTTGGAACCAGCTGAAGGAGTTGAAAAAATCTATGACCTCAATAGATTGTACTATTCCAGTGTAAGAGTTGAAAAACCTTACACAAAGAGAGAGATAATTCAGTGCCATAATTGTCAAGCATATGGTCATACTAAAAGTTATTGTCATCATATACCTCGATGCGTGAAATGCGGTGAACAGCACAAGTCTGTGGAGTGTACAAAACCAAAATCAACACCAGCTGTATGTGCTCATTGCCTGAAGGACCACCCGGCCAACTATAAAGGATGCCAAATCTATAAGGAGCTGAGGACCAGGTTTCAAAAACCTCAAGTACTGGATGAAACAGCAAGACAAGTAAGAAACAGAAGAGAACCCTCAAAACTTATTGATGCCAATTTATCATTTGCCTACTTACTTGGAGGTGGGAATCAAAGTACTAAAGCCGTGGCCCTGCCGGAACTACAAAATGTACCTCAATCCATTCCACATATACCTCTTTCTCAAAATGTAACCAATCCTAAGAATCCTAATCCACCACAAATCTCTCATATTCCTCCTCCTTCAAACGCCACAGACCTTACCAGTTTGATGACATCCTTTATTTCCGAAATTAAATCCCTTGTTATGCCCCTAATATCACTCCTTACGAATCTCGTAACAAATCTCATTCCTACATTAAAAAAACCATAAATGACCTCACCTAATTCCTTATCCCTTCTCCTTTGGAATGCGAATGGTGTTAGAACTCACACTGACGAACTTACAGCCGTACTGCAGGACAAAAACATTGATGTTGCACTCATTACTGAAACTAGACTAACCACTAAACAGTACTTTAAAATACCAGGATACACGACATACCGGACAGACCATCCAGACGGCAAAGCCCATGCCGGTACTGCTGTCATAGTCCGCCGATCCCTCACCCATCACTTACACCCAATTTCCGCCCACGATTACCTACAAGCATTTTCCATCGTTATCAAAACCTTTTCCTTTCCGCTTATCATCGCATCAGCATACTGCCCTCCTAAACATCCCATTTCCTCTGCCCAATTTGGATCCTTCCTCAACTCCTTGGGTAATCACTTCATTTTGGGTGCAGACTTAAACGCTAAGAACCAACAGTGGGGTTCTAGAACCACGAATTCTCGTGGACGGACATTGCAGTCTGCACTCAACTCCCGACGCTTTCATCTCCTACCTCCCGATTCTCCTACCTACTGGCCAACAGATCCTAACCGTAATCCTGACATCCTCGACTTCTTCATCCACAGCGGATTAGGCTCTCTGAATTTTTCCATAGCTCGCCTTGATGAACTATCCTCTGATCATAGTCCATTGATTCTAAATGTATCCATAACACCTATTCCTAAACCTATCCCACCGTCATTCATTAGGGGCCCTGTCAACTGGAACCTCTTCCGCAAAATTCTCACTAATGATATTGACCTCAGAGTGATTCTCAAAACCCCAAATGACCTTGACGACGCCGTATATTCCTTTACAACCGCTATTCAACAAGCCGCCTGGACTGCTCCTCTCCCAAACAATCCCAAATAATTCCTTACAAAAGCCATTTACCACAACACCTGACAGACCTCATCAACAGCAAACGTCGAGCTAGAACATTATGGCAACGCACCCGCCACCCAGAAGATCGCCGCTCCTATAATTTTTTTTGTAGAAAATTAAAGCGGGAGTTGGCGATCTTCCGTTCCCAATCCTACAATACCTACCTCTCCTCTCTCTCGACTCGTGACAATTCCCTGTGGAATGTCACGAAGAGAATCCTAAAATCCCACACCATTTCCCATCCTCTTCGGCGCTGTGATGGTTCCTGGGCTGCTTCTGACAAGCATAAGGCCGAGGAATTCGCACAGCACCTTTCCAAAGTTTTTACTCCTCATCCAGAGCTTAATCCAACCCATACTGCAGCAGTTGAAGAGTTCCTCACGTCACCAATACCACTATCCTTACCACCTAAAGCAGTTAATCCCTCTGAGGTCAGATATCTTCTTAAAAAGCTTCCTCTCCGCAAATCTCCTGGATACGATCTCCTTACTCCCCAAATCTTAAGACAACTTCCACCTAAAACCATTACATTCCTTACATATCTCTATAACTGTATCCTACGCACTACCTATTTTCCTCTCTTATGGAAACATTCAACTATGATCCTTTTCCTAAAACCAGGCAAACCTTCTAACAACACGTCATTTTACAGACCTATCAGCCTACTTCCAATCCTCTCAAAAATTTTCGAAAAGCTCCTACTAAAACGAATCCTAGCCAAATTTCAAAATTTTCCTTCACATCAGTTCGGATTTCGTCCTCAACATTCCACGGTTCAGCAAGGACTCCGAGTTGTAGACCACATTTCCTCCGCCCTTGAGTGCAAGGAGTATTGTTCGGGTGCCTTTCTGGACATAGCTCAAGCTTTTGACCGGGTGTGGCACCCGGGACTGCTCTTTAAGCTCAAAACCCATTTACCTCAATCCTTATACCTAATCCTCCGATCCTATTTATCCAACCGCTCTTTCCGAGTTCGCTGTGGTTCCGAATTTTCCGAACAATATACTGTTGAGGCCGGTGTTCCTCAAGGCAGCGTCTTAGGACCCGTCCTCTACATCCTCTTCACCGCCGATATCCCTACCGACCCCAATACCTTTCTGGCAACATTTGCTGATGACACAGCCATTTTATCATCCAATCCCGATCCTGAAGCAGCATCGCTAAATCTCCAAAAGCACCTTTCCCTTGTCGAAGACTGGTGCAATGCTTGGCGCATTAAGGTGAACGAAAGCAAATGCACTCACGTCACATTCACCCTTCGACGCAAATCCTGTCCAACGGTTAATTTCAATTCTATACCGCTTCCTTCCTCAGACACAGTCCGGTATCTCGGCTTTTTACTAGACAAAAGACTGACGTGGAACCCACATACAAGACTAAAAAGAAAAGAACTCAACCGCAGATTCGGCCAGTTATACAGACTACTAAACAGAAAATCTCATCTTACAGTTGACAACAAATTACTAATATACAAGACAGTACTGAAACCTATATGGACCTACGGACTTGAACTGTGGGGGACAGCTAAACATTCTAACATTAAACGCATCCAATCCTTCCAATCCAAAGTCCTCCGAACAATAGTTAATGCTCCTTATTACGTTACCAACTGTACCCTACACCATGACATTAATATTCCGTTTGTTTTAGACCTGGTACCATCCAAATTTTCCAAATTTCATCAGAACCTTAGTCATCATCCTAACCCTCTAGCACATTCCCTATCCAGCACCACCCATCCCTACAATCCTCCTCGAAGATTGAAACGGCAGTGGCCACGAGACCTATTGTAAACATTTAAACTGGAGTTCTGACAATGGTCAGATCCTCCACTCATGTACGGTATGTTTGTGGCTACAGCGCCCTAACTCAGCCTCCACTGGCTCAGACCAGTGATGCGGCTGAGATAGAGGTGCTGGGATCTCCTGGATTCCGCTTTTTCCTCCACAAGTGGAGGGAAAAGCGCTTGCTGGGGTCCCTTTAGCAATTGTATATATTGTATATAGTTATGATTGTGTGTAAGATGTTTATTTATTTGCCAACTTTTTATTTATCTCAATAATAGGTTTATGTTTCGATTTGTTTTGTTTTTTATTTATTATTATTATTTTATTGTATATATTTGAATTTATGTTATATTTTATGAAATTTGACCATTATTATTATTTTCTGTATATATAGTATGAATGTGGTCTCTTATCAATACTATTATTGTTCATTTTGTAACAAATTGTAATATATCTCAATAAAAAAAAAAAAAAAAAAAAAAAAAAAAAAAAAAAAAAAAAAAAAAAAAAAAAAAAAAAAAAAAAAAAAAAATTTGTTAACCCAGAATTTATAATTTTTTTTTATTATATACCTTTGTTTATTTTAGTTTCAATTTATGTAATTTGGCTTTTCTTTTGTTCAATATTATTATTGTCCATTGTGATAAATTGTAATAAATCTGGAAAAAAAAATTAATGAGTCTCAATCCTAAAATTAGGCTGTAAGTTCAATTATCAAGTAAAATTATTATCCATGAGAATTTAATATCAAGATCCCAAACTTAAATGTATTTATAATGATGAAGTTTTACTTGACCGTAGGGAATATATGGTCGGCCTACATTTATAAAGGCTAAAAGAAACAAGATAATGAATAAAACTAAAAGAAAAATATTTAGTTGGGTACAATAATATAATATAGAAACAAACTTAAAATTAAATTTCAATGATAATAAGATAACATAAAATACATGCTCGAAATGTGGTGTCATAAGGACAGTGAAACACATTCTGGTAGAATGGAAAGAATATACCACATTGAGAAAGCAGTTAAATGTGGGCGAAACTGTTTGTAACATCCTCCAGGACTACGAAAAAGACGTGGATTCCCTGATGGAGGTGGGTGTTTTTTTTTTTTTTTTTTTTTTTTTTTTTTTTTTTTTTTTTTTTTTTTTTTTTTTTTTTTTTTTTTTTTTTTTTTTTTGGAGATCCTTTATTGTTAAAAAACAAACAAAGAAAGCAGTGTTGCAAAACAAATTAGTGCAACAGTACAGGCCTTATCTGAACTTACGCTACTTTTGAGGCACTGATGGAGTTTCTGAAAAGAATTAAGTTTTATAATAGAGTATAAAACAAAAAGGATATGCCAATGACCCTTACGGGTAGAGGCATTCAATACAAAATAAATAAATAAAATATGGAAGCAAATGTAAAATTAAGATGAGAATATTTGAAGACTATAATGAAAACCTAAGTTGAAGTTCTATTTTTCTAGCATTTATTCATGCTTGGAAAAATTCACTTGGTCCATCAGCTTTTAACATAGGTGGAACAGGACGAGATCGAGGAAGGCCACCTCCGAGAGAAGAAGCAGAAGCTGAATATATGGTCATCGAGGAGAGACCAGAGTGAAAAACTGGGAAGAAAAGAAAAAAAAAAAAATTTCAAGATTACTACTGGTAGCACTACTGGCTACCGACACCCGTATTGCCATGTGGCAAGGTAGGGAGAAACAAATAAATAAATAACCTAAGTTGAAGTTTAGAAATGAAAAATATGTAAACAATTAAACTTTAAAATAAGATTTTTTTTTTTTTTTTTTTTTTTTTTTTTTTTTTTTTTTTTCTCATCCTCCAACTTTATTTACAAAATAAATACAAAACACATTCTATGTATATACAGCAGCAATGGTATATACAGTACATGGCTCAGGCCTCGTATTGCCCGTTGGCATTCTAAGGTTCCTTTCGCACTAGGCGCGGTATGCGCTTGAGGAGTGGGGTGGCTTTGTGCCTTTGTTGAAGTAAAATGGGGAGGAACCATTTTGCTGGTGGTTAAATGTATGCGGGTCAGACTGCAGAGTCCAGACCCCTTCCCAGGGCGACCACGTCGACCAGGGGGAGAGAGCCTTGCCACCTTCCAGGCGCAGGTGGTGGAACTACGTCCCTGAAGAGAGGGTTCGCACAAGCCTTTAACCCGTCAAAGAACTTGACGTGCCTCCTGCTGATGAACTCTGGCACCGAGGGAAGATGGAGTTCCTCGTGGATGGTGGCATTTCTCGCCCGCTGGAGTGTGGTTCCTCTGGCTATCCTCCTTAGGACGGAGTTCTGATAACTCTGCAGCCTTTTGAGCGTGGACTGATAGAGGTGGCGGAGCAGGGGCGCACCATGGAGTAGAGTCGGTCTGATAACGGCCTTGTAGATTTGCAACTTGAGTCGCAGTGAGAGCTGCGGCGAGATGAGTAGGTGGTAGAGTCTATGGGACTTCCTGCGGGCCAGCTTGATTCTTTCCCGTACATGGCTGGAGAATGTCAGATGTCGGTCCAAGGTCACACCTAGGTAAAGAATTGAGTTGGAGAGAGGAAGTTTTACGCTGTCTATCTCAAACTCGATGGGTAACTTCTTCTTCCCCTTCTGGAAGGACAAGATGATGGCGTCCGTTTTGGCTGAGTTGACTCTTATTCCGATCTTCTTCAATTCCCCAACTATGACGTTGGCTGCTTTCTGAGCCTGGTCACGTGCCTTGGTGGCGCTCATGCTGGTGGAGTAAATGGCGATGTCGTCCGCATAGGCTGCTACTGTTGCTCCCGGATGCTTTACTGAGACCACCGGTGCCGTGAAAACGACAAATAGTAGTGGCCCCAGTACAGACCCTTGAGGTACCCTGCAGATGGTATCGTGTGGCTCCGCCTTAAAATAAGAACAATTTGACGGTATTATTTAAAAAGAACACAAATATTAGAAACGAGAAGCAACAAGAACATGTTTTTTTGGTGTTTTTTTATGTAATATAATATTAAACAAACAATTATATATGAGGATATATAACAAAAAAAGATAAGGGCAGAAAACAGAGGAAGAAACAAATATATAGTGGAAATAAAACATTATAAACAATAATAAAATACATGCCGACTACGAGAAGGTATCTCAAGAAATGATTGACTACGTGTGTTATTTATTGATCCCAACCATCTACTTGATCAAATGTAATAATGTTTGAGAATGAAGAGTAAAACAATAAATATTTTATGAATGAATTCGGTAAATAGAATGTTAAACTTTTGATTGTTCAAATAAAATATCGCTGAATCATTAAACATAAAGGCTGATATTTAAAATATTATATTTAAAGATAAATTGTTAGAAATTGTTGAAATCAGGACTTTTGAGATGAATGAAGTAAGAGAAGACGAGAACTCATTAAAAGTTTAAGGAATCATTTGAGGAAAAAAAAAAAAAAAAAAAAAAAAGGAAAAATCCTGTTGAATGAACTAAAGATTCTAAAAAAACAAAAAGCATTATTTCTTTGTAATTCTATTTGTTTCCTAATGATATGTTTTTCAGGTTCAGCAAAACTTCGCAAATAATGGTTTCTCAAGCCGGAAAATTTCCCTTTTGGCGTGAAACAAAGAGAAGATGGTATTCATTACTAAAAAAATATATATCTCAGTATAAATATGTATATTTTCTTTATCTCGTCTATTTTTTCTTTAATTAAATATATGGTTTCTTGGATAAGGATTGCTTTTAAAAATTAAAAACTAGCTACTGAATCAATATTCCCAATGGTGCAGAAAATAATTTTAATGTGATTAGATGTAAATTATTTTAGGTTAATGTCAAAGTTTAAATATAATATTGGAGTCTGATAATGAACTTCACCACTATTTTATTTGCTTATGATGCACTACGTTTCGGCTATAATGCTATCTCCTGGTGCAAGAACAATTTTTATCTGGGTATAAGTACCCACACATCTTAAGGTAATTTTCATATTTTAAAATTAAATTAGTCATTTTTATGTTTATAAAATAAATTTTTATTATTTTAATGACGGAGCGGTCTAGCGGGTAGAGCGCTAGTCTACTGTGCTCCGGGTCCTGGGTTCGAATCCCGGCTGTGGCGGAATATTATTTATTCTGTTATTTCGGCCGGAGGGCCATCCTGGGGTATGGAGACCCTCCTGGGGCACACCCAGACTCAATCAAGTGGATCCCCAAAAATAGGAAAAAACCTGGCTGCTGAGCGTGATCTCAGCGGAATCACCTCATTGCACGGCCGTTGGCCTAGATACAGTTCGAATCTCTACATATATTGAGCCCAAAACTCTTCATGAGTTGTAGTGGTACAGGTTTTTTTTTGTTTTTTTTTAATTATTTAATGGAAATTTAACATTGTGTAACATAGTGCATCAACTGGTTCCTGTTTTATTTATTTTTTTTGTTTCATGTTCTAATTTGGTTTATCTATTTTTAAAAATTTAACCTTAATCTTTTTATAGATTATTAGCGATTATAATTCATAAATTTTATTTATTGTAATTAAAGAAATTGTTTTTATGTAATTTTGATTATAGAGGAAGGAATATGGGATCTCTTTTTCTGCATTACATGCTCTCTAAGAGGGGGCAGAGGATACGAAATTTTTTTCGGTATATGGGAGCGAATGGGAGCCATGTCGTGTGATGGGACTCACTAGTCTCTCTGAGTCAGTTAGTCAAGTTATGGTTTCTCAGTCTAATCTGAGGGTCTGTACATAGTCTTGCCAGAGATGTGGCCGTTGATGAGATTGACTATTTTCAAGAAATCATATTTGTAATTTCTGATAAAAAAATGTCTTGCACGAGAAGATGGCATTATAGCAGAAAGTGCATCATAATTAAATAAAACAGTGGTGAAGTTAATTAACATTCTTAGTTAATATTATATTCTAATGAGAATTATTAAAAATTCCTTCTTGTAAATAAGTCCTGTTACGACTGATTAATTAAAGGGAAGAGTTACAGTAGACGTGTTATCAAGAAAGAATAATGAATACAGCATCTGAGCCAGGATATGAATTAAGCCGTGATCATTAATACTTATGAATGAACAGGTCACTACTTGTTTTGTTTCCTAGCTAGGACCATTCAACTAATTACTGTTGATGGCTCAATCTGGAAAAGAAAATTTAATTGTAAGGTAGGTGTTTGGAATAGTTGATTACTATCTTCCACTACGGCAGGGATGAGGGAAAGGTAATGCATTAGTTTGTATAAAATTAAATGCTTCTCATTTAATTATCTTGAATAAAGATCAACATTCATTTCTGTATTTTAATTATACGTTATTGAACGAACCAAACTAGACAGTAGCTGAATTAATTTAATAACTGAAAAAGAAATAGAGTGAAATAAAAAATGTCTGTCAGCGAGGAGCCCCATAGGTAATTCCTATACGTGCTCATGA
Organism: Piezodorus guildinii; assembly: GCA_023052935.1. NCBI lineage: Eukaryota > Metazoa > Arthropoda > Insecta > Hemiptera > Pentatomidae > Piezodorus > Piezodorus guildinii. The sequence goes on along the minus strand of CM041292.1, from coordinate 135,783,303 downwards.
ATATAAAGATAACTTTGTTATAATATTCTTTATTTTACCATTTAATAAATTTGTTTTCGCAAATGTCTAGGTCAATATATTACTATAAAAAAAGAATGAACTTATGCCTCTACAACCCATGAAGTGTCTTAGGTTCAGTACATAAAGAGATTCATATTGTTTCTTTACCAACGGCTGTGCAAGGAGGTGATAAGGTCTCGATGCCATATATTGGAACTCAGGACCCTGAAAATAGTAGTCCAGTGCCCTATCCACATAAATTAAATAACATAATATAATATTAATTTAAATATATTATAAATATAATAATTTTCAAGTTAAACATCTTTATTATAATAAAACATGAATATGGTTATCATTATTTACATCTTTCCATTAATTTAAATAACGTCGAACGTAGAGGTTAGTGTAGAAGTTAATGAAACTACATATGCCCTATTCCTTAAAAAATATTCAAAAGTACAGTTGACGATTCAACAATCATTCGAAGTCCTATCAATAATCAAGTGATACAAACAGCGTTTTGTATCTTGTTTGAAGGTTGACGTAATAAAATATTCTGTAAATCGTGAGCAGTAGAGCTAAGCCAGAGCGATTCCTCCTTTTTTTTTTTTTTTTTTAAATAAGATAATCAATTAGATTTAAAATGGTTAAGAAGAGAGAAATTACAATATAAGTCATTTATCTATCGCCAATCAAATAAATCTGTTCAAAATCCCTCTTGGATTCTAATTTGGAGGTAAAGGTACGTTGAAAAATAAACTGAAGTTTAAATTGAAATTCACATTCCATGTCTCCAACTCAAAAGTAAACTTCTTATTTACAAATCCATCCTGAAACCTTTCTGGATCTACGGGCCCGAACAAGAAGGGGGAGGGGATCTTCTAACATTAACTACATTCAGTCGTTTCAGTCTATAGTCCTTCGAACAATATTCAATGCTCTATACTATGTAACCATCTCCATAATTAACTGTTTTTTTTCACACCTTATTTTCCTTAAATCCATCCCGAAAATACCACTAGGCCCGTGTAAACAATCCGAATTCTTTAACAAGATCACATTCCAGTTCCACCAACAACTATAACCTTCCTCGAAGGTTCAAACTTCAATGAAAAAGAGAACCCTTGTAAATATGAATAACAGGAAAATCTTCGATTCACGCTGTGTGTACTTGTGATCATAGCAAATTCATTTAGTCTCCGGAGGTTTACGGTATAAGTGACGTGATCAATCATGAGCACTGGGATCTCCTGTTCTATTGCTTTCCACCTGTGGTAGGCAATACTTGGCTCCGTGTTACCTAAAGTTGTATGTAAATAAGTATGAATGTGAATAAGTAAATTGATTAGACTTCAATGGTTTTGGTTAACAGAAAAAATACATTATAGGTATTTCTTTTGAATAAAGATAAATGCTGGGAGGCGTAAGAAAAATAACCTAACCACCTTTCGAGATTGTATCGCGACTTCCCTTCCATTGCCTACACTTTAACAAATGGCCGCTCTTCAGTTAGGAGAGAAAAGACAGACTTGGAGGGGCCATTTCCTCTTCCAGCTGTATGCTAAGCAGACTATATCCACTTCGCCTTCCGCCATTCTTCCTGTCCTCTGGTCTCATAGTTAGTCGCGGTATATTACTCTTGTCCCGCACATGTTTAGAGGAGGAAGAGATAATACGATTAAGATAAGAGACTCTCTATATCTCTTCATCTTGATGAATTTATCTCTCATTAGTCGGCTCAAAACAAAGAATCTACAAGGAACAGCTGTAGTTGATGAAGTTCAGGTTAATTTGGTTACACTTGCTTAATGTGGTTGATTATGCATTTTTTTTTTTTTCTTTGTGCAAATATGGATATAGAGCAAAGATGGAGCAATTATAATTTACATGTACGATCTTATGTATCGAAACATTTGTAAGAAATACAAGTTTGCGAATTTCATAAAACATTTTTTTATTAGATATGAGATGCTAGAAAATGTGAAGCGGCTTCTCAGTTTTTGTTGTATAGGCCCACATATGTTTTGAATGCAGTAGAAACATATTATTTAGATCAAATGGCCAACAGACAGTAGATCCTCAAACTCTCTTGCTTTGATATTGAATTAAATGAATAATGCATTGATACAGGATTCGAATCTACAAGGAAGACATATAGTACAAAATTAAGACCTGCAAATACCAGTCAGTGCACCTGGTTGTGATTAATTGTGACAAAATCATTGCACACACACGCAAGCAAAAATTGAAACATTGTTCGAAAGGAATCAATATAAAAAAAAAGCAAGTAACTAAAAAAAAAAAAAAGAAAAAAAGAAAGAAAAAAAGAGGATGACCATCCAATTAATGGCCTGCTGTTTAGAATTATGTATTTTAGCACCATGAAAATTACATTGACCACTTGGGAATAATTAACTTGATGAATAAATGATTAAATTGAATTTCAAGAGTGTGTATTTTACGGTTTTCCCGTAAATGTGGCTCAATAATTTTCATAAATATACTTGTATTTCTAATTAGTTGCGGGAAGTGGGCGTAAAATTTGTAATTCCTCTGTAATCATCAGTAATTTTATTATATTAATCTGTAATCAGGTATTCGTATTAATACTAGAGGGTGAGAACAAGAGGTTATGTATCAGTAATATTGTACTCAAAAATAATTTATCTATATATTATTTAGGTACCTAGGTTAGCCTAATAGTGGATAAATATGTAAAACCTGAGGCAAAATGTGAACATTCAAAAATAATTAAATTTTGAAATATCAGATTATTAACAAACTTTAAATTGAACTTTATTGAAGGTTGTTTTTTTTTTCCAAACCCTCATCTCTTAAAAATATACCAAACTCTTTTCTGCCTTCGACTTTTTATTTATTTATTTATTTTACTGAAAGCCTAAATGATATATATTATTTTTAAATTCAAAAGGGATTGAAAATTACTTGATCAATGCTCATTAAAACCTAGTTATAATCGGAGAGGATGTCAATTTATAATTATTTATTAATTTATCCGTATTTATAAATTTAAGTTACTGTTTACTTAATTATGTGGTCAAAATTCTCCAACCCTAGGAAGTTATTGGTTGAAAAAAAAATCTGAAAACTTTGTTCAATATATTTTTAATAAATTGTTTAATATATAACTCTCTTCCTTCTGAAAAATTATAAGTACCCATTGGAAGATAGTCAAAAATCAAAACCTCAAGAAAACAAAATTTATTCTTTTTATTAAACTTATAATCTTATTCTAAAGCGTATTATCAAAGATACTAGATTTATAACTAGAATATTTAAGCGTATTGTGGGATTCATATTAATGTTTCATGAACAGGTTCTAATGAAAACTCGTTTATTTTTATAGTTGTTTTTTTAAAATGATTTTAAGTGGCTAAATAAAAATTCACTATTAGAAAATATAAAAACGTATTTCTAAAGTCTAAAATTAAAGAATGTTTTTAGGTGGAAAACCTCACTCAGGAATGAGGTTGATTTACATTTATGTTGAAAGCTAGTTATGATGTATGCTGCCATTATGTTTAAATGCTAAAACGTATTACGTAATTAAGGGTATGCCTATATCTACTGTTATTTGTATTTGTGTATTGGACCGGATCAAATTGAGATCTCAAAGGGATTAAATAATAACACTTTATTCGTTGTATTTCGAAATAAAAGTTGAAGAGGTAGCTCATCAAATGATCGCTAAGTTGTATAAAATTTACTCAAATTTACTTAAATTACAATAAAGGTTTTATTCTGTTAATTAATCCGGAGGGTGACCCTACCGAGTAGAGACCCTCTAAGGGCAAACCCAGCTTCTTTAACAAATGTCATTATCTTCTGCGATAAATCTGCTCTTTATGCTCATTATCTTCAAAACGTTGAGAAGTAGCCAATTTTAAGGTAGTAGTCGTGCAGTAAGCACCTAAACTAAACACAACCAATTATATCACTTAGGATGTTAAATTTGTCAGTGTAGAGTGTGTGATTATTAATAAAAGCCAAGGAACCGCAAACATTTAACTTTAAGGTGATTAAAAATTATTTTCTAATGACTTCTCGCGGACATCGTTTGCGGACCACTAGTGGGGAGCCGCTGCGCTAGAGGGTTAGAACGAATAAGGTTGTTACATAAAGAATACAATTAAGATTAAATAACAACGCTTTACTCATTGCTTATGAAAATTGTTGAAAAAATAACTGATTATCTGATAAGAAAATTACACATATACAATAGATAATAAGCGTTTATAAAATAACAAAATATAAAGTATTCGCGAATAAAGATAAATAAAATAATAAAAAAAATGGAAAAGTTTTCTAGGATTAACATAGAGATAAGAGAAATTATTTTTAACGTTTGAAGGTTGTACCTGCAATGTTTAACTCCACCGTTTACAGAGGTCATCGTTCCCTGCCCCCAACAGATTATTAACCCCCTTCGATATATTAGCGCTGGAGGCGGCTGTGTTTAGACAAATGAAACGAGAGGCAGGGCAGCAATTAAGACTACACCCCTAACAATACTAACAGCTAACAGCACTGTCTGTACTCGAGTCCCGCCCAGATGTGAATAAATTAACAGTCAAAGGGGAGCCGGGGATCGGGACCCTTTGCTACAGGTTCACGAAAACAGTTCTCTGCTCTGCCAAAATTAATTTTCACAAAATCCATTCCTACCCGACAGCTTAGTCTCCCTATTCCTTTCCTTAAAATGTCTCTTGCTGAATTAAATTCAGCTCCTTCTGGCAAAACTACCCGATAATATTTAATATATTTTCTTCAGGTTCTACTGCCTTAATTTTGACGTATAATAAGTAGAAGCTGCTTGGCTGAGCTAGAGGTACATACATATTGTGATTCTTATTAAAAAAAAAGTTAATTAATATATGAAAATTGTATACTTTAATATTAAACAAAAAATAATTCCATAATTTCTATATGGTCTTATTATCAGTATAGTAAAAAATGAAATTGCGAGATCTAACTCAAAGCTGGGAGGAGGGAGGAGGTCGCGGCTAAGGATAGGATACTCGCGGCTGACGCACTCTTATCTTTTTGCTAGGCAGCCGGTGCCCCGATGCCAGCACTGTGATGGAACCCTTACCATTCGGTATATTTTTCAAGAATGCCCTTATTATTCATCACACCTGAATAAAATTGGACTAAGCCCGAATATTTCAGCGGTGCTGGGTGATAGAGAGAAAACCATTGAATTAGTTTTTGATTTTCTTAAGGAGCAGTTATTACTATCGAAATTATAAAGACCATTCCTAGTCAGTTAGCATTACTAGTATTAGCTTTTTAAACTATTGTTTACATAAAAATATTTTTTTCTTTCTTTATTTTTTTTAAATTTATTTATTATTCATTTATTTATTTTATTTTATTTTTTATTATTTTTTTTTTTCTTTCTTTCTCTCAATCACTCATTACCTAATAGTTCTTTCTTATAAAGGTTGAATATGCACATAGTGTCTAGGCGCTGATGACCTTAGGGTTTTACGCCTTAAAACCAAAACAAACAACTCAAAGCTGGAATGAAAATATGTATGTATAAAAATATGAATAAATTAAAATTAACTAATAAAAAACAAAACACGGTTTACACTAGATTCTTCTATGAACCGCTATTGTATTTTTTTCAATTCTTTCTATACTGTTCAAAACCAACAGGAAAATACTATTTACCAGTTACAGAATATCCTCTAAATTACGAAAAAATGTCTGGAAATACTGTCTAGTTGGGAATTTTGTTAACCTTTGCCTGATTTTTCATCTCAATAGATCGTCATTTAAATGAAAGATCGTAGACATGTATGTTAACACTCCGAAACTAAGTGACAATATTAACTTCTATCTATTTATTAGAGTTAATCATTGTGTTGTCAAATATGTAAATTTATTTATTTCTTCATATTTTCTTTGCTACGTTTTTCTTAGATCAGGTGATATCTTTACATAGGCAAAAATATAAAACGCGTTATATAATCTTAATCATTTTGAAAACAATTAAAATTCGCCTTAAATGGTGAACTGAAATTTGAAGAACTATCTTAAAATTATGAAATACAGTTTTTAACTAAAATTTTTAAATATTTGATTTCTTAATAGGCAAAAAAAAAAAAATTATTGTCGAGAATTCCCAAAGGAATGAAACGCTAGAGCGACTGAACTAATGACTTACAGACAGTTGAAACTAATAAAATAAAAAATAAAATAAGGAATTTTTCAGTTTTAATTATTTTTGTAATTAAAATAAAATAACTTTTATGATTTACATGATAGGGAAGTAGTAGTACATATTTATTTTCATCATAAAACCCATATAAAATAAGTTGTTTAATTAAAATGATCACTCATCCGCATCTATGCGGTTGTATAAATCGACATATACTGTATAACTTTTATATCTTATAGATAAACTTAATTGAATTTTATACCTCATTCGATTCCATTTTTTTTTTTTTAATAAAGTTAAATTTAGCCGGGAGACTTAATATATTGAATTAATTTAATATAGTTCAGCTTTTATTGGAAATTTTGAAATGAATATAGAAGGACATATATACATCATTGAATAACTTTTGTTGTATTTAAGGTGGAGAAATAATCATCGTATTTTTATGTGTGTATCTCTTATATTATTAAGAATATTTATTACCATTTTCATAAAATTTGTCTTTGGCACTTCAAGGTGATCCTCATGTTACCCACTTACACGGTGAATTAAAGTGGCTCCTTCCCTCCACCCGCAGATAATATTTCCTTGGATCATACCTTTACCAGACTATTAACTCCCAGCACCCTTCCTACATCCACAGCCTCCTTCCATTTAAATACTAGGTCCACTCACTTGAAACTAGACCGCGTCATTCTTACCTTTACGTTCCTACCAACAGAACCAAAACTTGTGATCGTTCCTTTATTATTCGCTCTACTAAACTTTGGAATTCTTTACCAACCCATATCCGCCATGCTGCCTCTTTATCCTCATTCAAATCCCAACTTTTTCTGTACCTTTTGTCATCTCAAATTAGCAAATGAGATATGTAAATTATATCTAGAAATCTACATTGAATGAATGAAGATTACTGTTTATATTTTAATTTGATTTTAATTTCATCTTGTTAAAATAAGATTTTTTTTTTCTCAGAAGACAAAATTTAGAAGACATATATATATTTTTTTATTAATTCTTTGTTATTTTTTATGTATAATATTTCTTCTTATTGTAAATAATTGTAATTGTAAATAATCATTTTAAATAATGATTAATCAAGTTTATTTTGTCTATTGACCAGACATTATATATTTCAGTTGTACATAACTTATTCTTTATATTATCGGTATATTATTTTTCCATTTATATTTATCTATTTATAAGGGATTATAATCGGATAACGATGGTAATATAGAAGTGGGGAGTATACGCTCAGTAGCTATTGGCACCCGGTGCTTGTTCAATTCCATTCGATGGGGAAGAGGGGAAGCAATTTTTACTGGCAATAAATAACACATGACATGCTTTAGGCGTTTCATTAATAGTAACATGTTCGTTGAAAATTAATGTCGCCATTTAAAATTACATGTATGTCAGGCTCTAAAATGCTCTCATAATATATTGAGATTAATTTATATAATATTAAATTAAAAAAATAAATGTATATCAAATCATAAATTTCTAATACAACTAAAAAATTAAGTTTATTGTAATGATTTACAGTTGAAACAAAAACATACAACCAAATTAATACTTTTAAAAGTTGGTGTGGCCGTAGCAAAACACGGCTATCATGTACCTTATTTGTTATAATAAATTTTAGAATTTTTTGGTTTGTTTGTTTTTTCATTTAACGTCACTTTATGCTTTTATGGCAAATTGGACGATACTGTAGCGGGATTCCTAAATTTTGCCAATCTATGTTTAATTAAGATAGGGATCTTTAACGAGTACCTGACATCGCTCAGACTCTTTCAGACCACTTTATTACGTGTTCCCTCTGAAGGACGTCATAACTCAATAATTCACTCCCATTGAAAAATCCTAGGACCATCTACAGGTTTGATCCCGCCACCTTGGGTTTAGATGGCTGTAATGCTAACTACTACGCCACAGGTGAATCCGAGTAATTTTAAATTAATTAAAGTTTAAAAAATTGATACAAATCATTAATTTTCGATGTAGATATATATTTTTTGTTAAAAAATATAGCAATAGAAATTATATCTATAACTCATACCTTGTTCATCTGTACATTCGTTTAACACGAGATCCCAGCCAACTAATTTCTATTTTTCTTCCCACAAAACATCGTTGTTTAAAAAATCTTTTACTTTGCGTGCCACTTCGGTCTGGATTCCCATGGCTCCCTTTATACGTAAAGCATCTTCTTTAACATCATTTATTCCTTCTCTTTAGCCTTTAATGTTACGAATATTTGCAAACAAAAGGTAAGAATAATGTTACTGGTCATATTTCATTCTAAAATGAGGATTACTCCAAATTTTTTAACATAAAATAATTTATTTTTTATAGTATCTCTACATACACATTTACTGACTATTAGTTTTTTTTTTTAATATGTCATATATAATAAATTTTATAAATAATGTAATTATTAGTTGTATTTCATATAAGTAGTTGTATAAACTTATTATTTTTATTTTTTATATTTGTGTCAGACACAAGGCTCTGTTTGTGTACACTGTAATTATTCTTAGGGGAGCTAAACAAATTTAGCAGTAATAACAAATTTTATTTTCTTCCTTTCTTTTCAAACTAGATTATTTAAATTTATCCACAAATGTATCAGCTGATTTCTTCTTTAGTTATTTCTCAAATTCATTCAAATTTGTCAACAATTTATGGACGCTATGACGTAAATTAATGTGAGAGAAGATAGTTGATGGTGCAGTAAAATAAACTCACAATTAAGCATAAACTTAATTTAATGGCGCCGACGTTTCGGCCTAAATTATAAGCCTTCTTCAGGGCGATTGAGGAAGTGAGAGTTACAACAATCATCAAGCTTGTGGCATCATTTCTTATAATGATCATATCATACTCATAATCATGAGAAATATTAATGTTTTTTCGAATCAATGAGGGTAAACCGGGAAGATATTAAAGCCCATTTATACATGCCATATTAAACAGTAATCAAAATTGTTAGAGCTGTTTTTCAGAAAATCTAAAAAGGAGTAAATAATAAAAATATGGCAAGTCTGGTTCGTAGGTTTTTGTGGAAAAGGAGAATATAGTACCAATACAGTCATGTAAAATACTTACAAATTCAAATTTAATTTTAAACACAAATCCCAACAAATCCCACCAAATCACCTTTACCCTTCGTCGCAAACCGTTGACTTCCTGCCCCCCAGTATCCTTTAATAACATTACCCTTACTTCTGTAGAACAAATCCGATACCTAGGTCTCCATCTTGACAAGCGCCTTACTTGGAATCCTCACACAAGACTGAAACGACAAGAAACTGCTCGAAGATATCGATTACTACAACACTTACTAGACAAACGCTCAAAACTTCCAGTACATTACAAAAGACTCATCTACATCACAATTATCAGACCTATTTGGACATATGGAATCGAGCTTTGGGGCTCTACGAAACCACCTAATTCCTCCCGCATCCAGTCCTTACAATCCAAAATCCTTCGCAAAATCCTGAATGCTCCTTATTTTGTCACAAATGAAATCCTCCATAATGACCTAAACATCCCATTTGTTGCAGACATAGCCCGTGATAGATACTCCTCTTTCCATTCTAAACTCCCTGCACATACAAACCCACTTGTCCGTAATTTATCTTCCTCAGATATCCCTGATAACCCTCCAAGGCGACTGAAAAGAAGGTGGCCTCGGGACCTACTGTATTAAAATAATTAGTGAAGTGCTACCACTGGGTGGTTCTTTCTCAAGACATTTTCATGACTTTTTATATTCATTCTACATATTTACTTATTGTATTCTTTAGTACAGTTGTAAATTACTATAAATAAATAAAAAAAAAAAAAAATTTAAACACTTACATGATAAGCAAATTCGGTGAAAAGCTACACTTTTCACATACAAATACAAATTAATTTCCCTTAAAAACTCTAATTTAAAAATTTTCCCCTTTTTCTAAATTATATCAAGGTAAGTGAAAGTAACAGTAAAAGTACTAGGATCATCAAGAAATTAAAAAAAAATCCTCGTCAGTAGATCATATCTTCTGTGTGCAGACCCAATGGACTTTCTTAAAATTACGGAGCATTAATAGATTTTTCTATCGATTTTATCATCTTTGCCACAACGTAGGCGAATTATAGAAGAAATTTATATTTAAACTATGTTGCGGCATCTGTAGAATTTTAAACTTCACTAAATAATACAGCATTTACGGTTGAGGTGGTGGGGAGTCTAACCAATATAACAGAGTTGAATAAATTACGTTAGTAAAAAAAAGAGGAAAAGAATATGATTACATTATGTAGACGAGCTGTAGATCCACAAACTTCTTAAACCAGTTTCTTTTTTCACTTTATCCTGTCATAAAACTATTTTCATTTCTCATAATCTCTAAAATCAAGGTAAGTTTTACACCTAGTAATAAAAAGACTAGAACAGAGCTTTTTATTAATTTGAGATATGACTCATAAAACTTTTATATATTCCAATATTCTTCAGACATCATTAAATTTTCTCCGAGGAAACAAAAATAATTTTCTTTTCGTTTTACTAGGAGTAAGAGAATTCATCAGGTGATATTGCCGGTTAGAAGGTGAAATTAATTATTTAGTTAATATTTTTTTAGTTTTTTCATTGAATAGAACTTAGTAATTCTTGTATTAAAAATACAACTATAAATATAAAAAAAATAGGAGACCCCGTGGCTGTGTCCTAGACCAACTCTTCATACATCTTCATGCATGTAATTAAATGTGAATTTAATCAAGACCTTCGCCTGGGTACGTCAGACCGGTCAGCCAACTGGTAGCTACTCACGAAAATAGTTGTAGGGAGTGATGATCCTACCCTATAAAAATCATGGAGTGTTGCGTAGTGGAATAAACCTCTGCGGGCATTGGACTAACAGAAAAAAAAAAAAATTGATATATTCAGATATTAATTAACTTAAATCTGCAATATGTTGAACATTATCAGCAGATTACTACTTAAAAATTTGATTCATAAAAATTAAATCTGCAATAAAATAAAATCAAAATTAACTAAACCCGCTGTGTACTTAACTTGATACATGTTATATGATCACATATGTTAGTAATCAATCTATAAAATATACTAAAATTAATCGTTGAGTTTCAAATTGATGTTCTAATTTTTTATAAATTAATAAATTCAATCTCAATGTTGCTTTTGAGCATTGCAATTTCCAATTCTTTGACCTATTTCAACTGAGAGTAGAGAACCCATTAATTTTTTTCTTGAAATAACTCCGTAACCATTTAAAAAAAACAATGACACCTGAGCGAGCATCCATCATCCTATCGTCCTATCTCCCATTTGCGCATTATGGAGAAAAAGTTGCCCTAAAGCCTTTACTCGGTCATATAAATTAAGTCACGTCATTCCTTATTACCAGTTTGGATTTCGAATATCCTATTCTACAATACAGCAATGTCACCGCGTGGTGGATATGATATCTCCACATTTGAGCACGGAATATACTAAACAGGGAGTATTCTTGATGTAGAACAAGCAATGTAAGATTTGGATCTATTATCTACTCTTTTGGTACAGCTGACATACCACTCTATCTTCGCACCGTCCTCAATATTAACTCTGGTGCTGTGACCTATGTGTGTTATTGCTATGATTCAACTGCTGCATCCGAAACCCTGCTGAAGAATATTTTTAATCCTGCATTAATCTCGCAACTACTGAAAACAGCTGGAAACTGAGACAACATTATATTCAAATTTATAGTTTTTTCCCTAATAAATTTGATCAAAAAATATTTAAAACAATATGACAAATTCCAACCCATAAGCATACTCTTACGTTTCAAAAATCAAGAAAAATCTTATAATACGTAAGAATGGGTTCCTGATTCGAATAACTAAAGTACTTCCGATGCTAACGACCATAAGCCGAAGATGTTAAAAATGAATTTGGCAACGTCATTAAGATTTGAGCATTAAGGACGGGGAGTGGGGAGAGGGCATTTGATTAAAGAGTGGAGCAGGGCCTGCTGATTTATACGGCGCTAACGCGGGAGTGATAAGCGGCACGTAGGGACAACAGGTGTGCGCAACTCGGGAATAAATTTATATTTGAGCCCTTTATCTCCACTCAACCCTCCGTGTGTGAAACAATAAAGAAAACTCGACGAGTGTGAGTTATAGCCACGTCAGGGAGAAGATCCATATCGCCCCGGTCAGCCCTAATTTAACAGCGGCCATTCCGCTCCCCTTTTCGGGTATTCCCATTCACACCTAATCACGCCCGGAATAGGATATCTTAGGTGATAGTACCGATGGAGAGATAATCTAGTCACTTGTTTTGAGGGTGACTATGCAACGTTCCTTCTCCTCAAAAAGTCTGTTATCTAAATTTTTATTTTAATCCAAGAGTATAGAACTTTTTTTTATCGAGCACACATTGACACTTCAAGACACCGGCAAGTTCAAGTCCTTGTAGATGTTATGACAAAGAATGCACAACCACATCCCTTAAATGGTCTTCGACACGATATTTAGAAGGGATCGTAATGTTTAAAAACTAACTGTTGTGCAAGAAGTTAATTTGAATAGTATCACGCTCTACATCTAGATTTTTTCTATATATCAATATTAAAAATTTAGGCACTCAGTTTATAGATGTTGGGTCAGACCCAGAAAAGTCCCTCGATGAACTTACTGTAATTATTATTATTATTCGTTATTATGTTTTACATATGTGTTATTATCAATAACTGTTTTTTCTTAACTAGGTAAACTGAAAGTTTGTTATTATTTCAATAGTTCCCAACAAATATTTTTTAAAGGTTTGTTTATCCTATTAGTACAAAGCCAAGGAACCTTTAATCTACAGAAACACAAAAGTCATCTTCTTCTATGATGTAAAAAATAAACAATTATGAATTAAATGAAAAAATAATCAAGTAAACTGGTTTAAACAAAACAAAACAAAAAACTACTGAATATTTCCTAAAATGATATAGCACAATATTTCAAATCTTGATTAATTTCAAAGTGCATACGAACTAACATTGATCTTTTGCCATTGAAGGAACGGACTAAAGATTTAGTGACCCTGAACGTTAAAATTAACTGTTAAAGTAGTACATGCCAAAGCCAAGCTCTAAGAACCGATCACAATTTGCAAAATATGTTTCTTCGTGCATTAACAAAATTTAGAAATACAATATAATCACCAATTTACTATTATTATATATTTGCTGTGCAATGTCTGAGTGATTTCTTTTATATGACAAGACCTCATAAATATTTTTTATTTATGAAATTTAATATAATTTTCTAATGAGATCTCGCGTTGGGATCACTAGTTGGGAACCGTTGTCGTATTATATTTAATTTTTATTTTATGATATTAAATATCGATATTAAAATATATTGCTGTCCTAAAAGTATAATATAATAAACTTTGTTTAACGATTTTTATAATAATAAAATTATGATAAAATAATTCACTCGAGATTGTAACAGGATAAACTGAATAATTTAAAAGTTTTTCTTCTGAAAGGTACATTAATTTTTTATGTTATTTATTTTTGAAATTTCCTCTAAATATTCCATGCAAACAACACCTGCGCTATGAATAAAAATGGGACTTTAAGAAAAAACACTGCTAAAGGAGTCCACTCTTATGCTAATTGGATATTCTTTCAGGTAACCGTCTTCAACCTATTTTTTTCTTTATTTTTTATTCAGATTATTATTTTTTTTTAATGAATAGTATGTAACAATCTTATTTTTTTCTTTATTAATTCTTATGATCTTGTTAAAAATCACTTTTTATTCCAGTTATGAATAGTAATTGTGAATTATCCGTAACTATCTTTCGAAGTTTTCATCATATTGGTAGTTTTACTATGTTTTTTGATGTTAAGTAAATTCATTAGTCTATAACATTCATCTCAAAAGTAAATAATGTACAGTAATTATATCAATCATATAATATATCAATCATTGGGGCATCAAAGTCAATGAATCAAAAAATAAGTATTGTATCTATGTTTCACCTTCTGACACAGATCCTGTTTAACAATCCATTATAACTTTATGACTATCATTTTTAGACAAAGCCAGCTATCTTTTTCGGCTCTAGTTTTTTTTAGACAAAGGCCTGATGTGCAACCGACATACTAGATTTTAAAGCAAAGGCTAACAATAAGGTCTGTTGAATAGACTACTAAACAGAAAATCATATCTTTTTGACTGAAATAAACATATAATTTCAAATCGTACTATCATACAAAAATCTGTTTGGTCTCTCTTACTGGAACTGTAAATTTTAGAACATATGGCCATACTAAAATCTATTTCCACCACACACCACACTGTGTGATATACAGTGAACAGCATAAATCTGGTGAATGCACAAAACCGAAGTCATCTCCTGCAGTATGCGCTCTGTGCCTCAAGTACCATCCAGCAAACTACAAGGGATGACAAATGTATAAAATCGTTAATTATTGATTCCAATGTGTCATTCGCCTGCTTGCTTGGAGGTGGGAACTAAATTATAAAAATTCGAGGCCCTGCTGGAAAAACGTTTACCTCAATATTCTCAATTTATTCCAGACCAACCTATTCTTCAAAGTTTCCCTAATCCCCAAAACACTCGTCTACCTCCAATTTCTCATATCCTTCTGACATCAAATGTCACAGTCCTTACTAGTTTAATGACATCCTTCATCTCCGAAATCAAATCCCCTGTTATGCCACTAATATCACTCCTCACTAATCTAATATCAAATTTAATCCCTACCTTGAAAAATCCTTAAATGACTTCACCTCACTCCTTATCCATTCTCTTTTGAAATGCGAATGGTGTTAAAATAATACTGACGAACTGATCGTGATGAAGCCCGTTGATGTTGTACTTATAACCAAAACAGGATTAACCACTTGACAATTCTTCAAAATATCACTATACATAGCATACCTTACTGACCACCAAGACGGCTAAGCCCATGCCGGTTCTGCTATTATTGTCCACAATTCCTCTATCTTCATTTATTCAAACTTCCAATACTTACATACCTATGATTTCCTAACAAAGCCATATTACTATCAAAACTTTTTCCAACCCGGTAAACCTTACATCAATATGCTGCCCTCCCAAACATTCCATTTCCAACAACGAATTTGTATCCTTCCTGAATTCATTTGGATATCGTTTCATTCTGGATGTAGACTTAAACGCTAAGCATGGTTCCAGAACCACGAATTCTCGTGGACGAAATTTGCTGTCTGCACTCAACTCCCCACACTTTATGCTCCTACCTACTGGTCTTTACTTTAGGCATCCTTATCTTCTTCATCCACAGCGGATTAGCCTCTCTCAACTTTTCTGTAACTCGACTTGGTGAACTATCCTCAGACCATAGTCCACTGACCCTATAAGTATCCCTCACTCCAATTTCAAAACCCATCCCACTGTCATTCGTCCGAGGCCCTGGAACCTTTTTCGCCAAATCCTGATCAATAATATTGACCTCAGAGTGACCCTTAAAATCCCAGATGACCTTGATGATTCCGTTTACTCCTTTACCACCGCCATTCAGCAAGCTGTCTGGACTGCCTCCTCTCCTAAGCACACCAATATAAATTCTCACCAAAACCATTTACCGTAACATATAATAGACCTCGTCCACACCAAACGCCGAACATTATGGCAGCGCACCTGACACCCAATATATCGCCGTACCTACAACTGTAGGCAATTGAAGTGGGAGTTGATACCTTGATTTAAACGCGAACTCGTAATTATTTGTTACAAGTTTTGGTTTTCTGTGGTTGCTACAAGGCAAACCGCGTTCAAAGCAACACGCGCTAACCTACTCAGCTAAGCCGCCCCTAATCCATACAACTCTCTTAGCAACGGCAGTTGGCCCGAGATATTTTGTAAATAACTATTCTGGAGTTATGACACTAGTCAGATTCTCCTCCCATGTGCGGTGTGTTTGTGGCGATGGTGCCCTCACTCAGCTTTCGCGACTCTGACCAGTATTGGAGTATAAAACTACCTTATAAAACTACAAATCGGACTGTAGTCATCTTTTACCAAATTACCACCATTAACATAATACCTTCATTTTTCTTAACACACTTTTTTGAGACGATAATACTTTTAATTGCTCTACATAATTTCAAAGTCCTCTCTTACTTTTTGGAAATAACGAAGAAAAATGGCACTTGATGTAATGAAATAAATGAAGTGTGGCCTGCGGTGGGTTGCGGGGTGGTCGCTGTGGCTGAGGGAGTTAACTCAATTTTCACTGCAGGTAAATTGAGTTTTCTTTTGATATGCAGAGCTCTGGCTGGGACACCCTTGTTGCATTAAACTAATTGTACAATTTACATAATTCTCCATTCCACCCTCAAACGTGGTGCGATTGCAATAAAAATCCTCCCCACCCTGTAGGAATGTGCTTCATTAATTTCTCTTCATCTTGCGACAATTAGCTTAACAAAATATACTCATTTTATACGCCACTAATTTGCTCTTTTCTTTTAAGAGCTTTTTACCAGGTATTAACTTCTTTTATTATATTCATATCGTAACTTGGATAAATGTTATACTTCACTGGTTATTTACAAGGATTTCATTGATAGAAGGTCTTCTTCAATGACCTGCTTGGGTAGATCCACTACGTTGAAAAAATAAATATACAACCAAATATGTGTTTGAAATTCAGGGTTCGATACTTATAGAAATTCCTGGAAGAAATTAGTCCGGGTGGCGGTCATTAAATGAAACAACTAAATAGTTTCAACTATTTATTGTTTGCCAACGTTTCGACCCCCCTTTGTGGGTAATCCTCAGGGCGCATGGTGGGGGAATGGAATTCTCCCAATAGAAGTTCCCAATACAACCGAATAGAAATTCGTTCTGTTTTACCTAAATATAAATATGTATATGGGTCAATCAATTTGAAACAGCACAATTTTCAAATTTTGCCTCTCAACATTTTCGATAAATGATTTTTTTACCAGTCATATCCTTTTCTCAATAAAAACCGAAGTTAACATTTTTTCTTGCAAAAACATTTATTGTTGCAGCAGTTTTAATTTAGCAGAGCGGCTCAAAACATGTATTAGAAAAAGATTCCTTACTCTGATAATTTTGTAAATATCAATAAAAAAAAAAAACTAACAATAAGATTAGAATATGCTTGTCCTCACAAATTATTTCTTAAGTAGTGAAGAATATAGTTTACAAACAACTCATAATCATCATCATCATAATCATTCCCCCTTCTACCGCTGTTCGGTGTGAGGGTCCTGCTTATAGAGCCTGGTCCAGTTGACTCTCTCCTGCACCAACTCTGCTCTCCTGTCCCAATTTATTCCTCGTTTCCTGAATGCTTCCTTTACACTATCCTCCCAGGAGATGCGCGGCCTTCCTCTGGGTCTTTTTCCTTCCGTGCGGGTCTCGTAGGTCTTCCTGGCATTTCTGTCTGGATCCATCCTAAGAAGATGTCCAAACCACCTCAGTTTTTGCTCCTCCAGTATGGTCTCTGCCGGTTTGACATCGAGATTAGCCCGTATGGTGGCGTTCCTTATTCTATCTCTTCTTGTTTTCCTCTCTATTTTTCGTAGATACCTCATTTCCATCGCTTGTATCTGACTCCTGTGTTTTGTGGTGAGGGTCCACGATTCTGAGGAGTACGATAGAATAGGGAGGAATGTCGATTTATAGACTGCCAGCTTGGTCCGCTTTGTCACTTCTCTTCTCCCAAGGAAACCTCGTCTGACCATACAGAACATCTTGCCTGCTGCTCCAATTCTTTGGGCCACTTCCTCGTCTATGTAGCCACTCTCATTGAGATGAGCTCCCAGATATTTAAAACTGTCAACCTGCTCTAATCTCTCTCCTCCAACCCGTATTACTCTCATTATCCTTCGGGGTTTCTTTCCAATACGCATGCATTTCGTCTTCCCCGGATTGATCTTCATATTTATTGCGGATAATTCCTCTTGGAGGACATTTATGTTGTGTTGGAGGTCTCGATCGTTGGCAGCCAGCAAGACAATGTCGTCAGCGAAGGCCATCAGGGAATATCTGGTAGGGTGCAAGTTCCTGTGCCCCAGCTGGAATTTCCTCATTATAGGCTTAGTTCTCCTTAGTGCCAAGTCCAGAACCATGATGAAGAGCAAAGGACTCAGGCTACACAACAACTCATAATTTAACAAGAAACGAGACACTTAGCTAGTAAAAAATTTATAAAGTAAAAGAGACTCACCTTTGATTATTATTACTTATATATTTTAGTCATAGTACTACTTGCTATACATGAAAACAGTACTTCTTTAAATTTTCTGTTTTCACCGATATTTTTTAAGAGGGATTCAGTAAATATTATGAAACTAATACAGATATCACATCTGTGATGTGTATAAGTGACATAAATTTGGTGACTGAGACTTAGCTGGTTTCTGACTTATAAAGTTCTGTTATTTGTTAAAATAACGCTTTCTTTAAAAATGTTTAACCCCAGTAATTTTTAATATTTCAGAACGATTCAGAACAAACACTAGATCTCTAGGTCCAGTACTGTATACAGTTTTCGTCCTTATAACACATTGCCTTAGTATCCAAGATAATTGATTAAAAAATTCACAAAACATACATCAACTGAAACCTATAGCGCCCTAGAACAGGGTAGTTAAGAAACAATTCTCTTGCTTGATTTTTCTTTTATAATTTTATCAATGCACTACTTTTTGTAGAAATTTTGATGGTGTGATCATTTTCACCTTTTCTCCCTAAGGGTGATTGTAGAAAAAGAATGGAATGGCTTTCCACTTGTATATAGGGGTAAAGCAGGAAGATAGTCCATTGCTCTTCATCCTTCTTATGGACGAGATATGGAAGGTGTGCAAAAGGACAACACTGAAAGGCCAGGAGGTGCTTAGAAGCCATACCGGAAGTAAAACGCCCTCGTGGCAGATCCAGATGTATGTATACTCACTACATTGGAAAATTTGGAGTAGCAATAGGATGTACCATCCCGGAGATGAGAAGACTTGCCAGGAAAAGAAACCAACAAAGACAGAAACCAGGGCTCAACTGACAAAGACTGCCAAGCTAAACAGTACACTTGAGTTAAAGGAGGAAGATCATTGTCCTTCTTTTAATATATACTTTAAAAAATAAAATATTTCTTAGCCTAGCATTACATAAAATAAAATATCTTAAAGACTAAGTGACAATGGTGGAACTCATACAGTTTATTTCTTTATATAACAAGTACAGTAGAATAGAATTTAGTGGCTGAGTCCCAACTGGTTCTAGTGTTAATTTGGTTTGGCTTAAAGTAAATTGATAAGACGAGGACAACTCTTTCAAGGCAGTAATGTTTAATGTATTTTATTTTAAAAACAAACCGAGTCTCAGCTACTAAATTTTATGCTATAATTCTTAGTATCTAGAGGTATAATCTGTATAAGTTACATCACTTTTTATTCAGTCCTTTTTACGATATCTCGCTTTAAATATTTGCTAAAATTGGCAATAGCCCTTCTTATAAATTTATTTAAAAAAAAGGACACTGCTTATACTCAACAAGTAGAGCAATGATAAGGTTATACAAAAAAACAACATTAAGCTGAGACTCCTTTCTGACCTTTCTCGCTAGAAGTTTCAGTTGATGTAAATTTTTTAAACAATTTTCTTTGCTACTTAGGTAATGCGTACTAAGAACCAAAAGTAGATAAAGTACTCTCATCATTATTTTAGTTTTTGTTTTGTAATGAAGTATGCAAAATTAATGAAGTTAATGATAAAAAAAAACATTGTTTTTCTAACAGAGAAGGGAATTTCATATCATAGGAACCAGCTAAGTCTTATTCATCAAATTTATGTCACTTATTACTCGTCATACAGATGTTTAATCTGCGTTGGTTTCATAATTTTTCACTCAGTCCCTTTTGAGACATTTCCCTATTAATATTAACATCGCACTAACGAATTTTTGCAATTTTTCAAAATTCATAAACAAAAAATGAAAATGTTCTCAAGAGTAAAATTTTGACAACAAGCAGGGCTAAGCTAAGCTAATAAGCTATTAAATAATAAAAATGTAAGGCTAAGCTGTATTAGAAAAAAATATTAGAAGTGAGTCGCTTTTACTTTATAATTTTTTATCTCGCAAAATATCTCTTTTTTTATTCTTTTTCTAGTAATTTGTTTAAACTACTTTTTCACTATTTATGTAATATGTTATGCAGAAGAAAAATTAAGCATGTCCTAATCTTATTGTTTTTTTATTATATCTAAATGATAACCATAATTAGGGAGTTTTCGCCTATACACGAGCCGTTAAGATAAATTCAAACGAATGCAAAGAAATGTTTTTGCTTCAAAAATATTGTACCTATGGTTTTAAATTAAAGGGAAATATACAGAATAACTAGTTTAAAAAAAAATTAAGAAAATCAAAAATGTGTGCAAGGTATGGACAATTTCGAATGGATTGACCCATTATACATAGATATACTTATATATATTGTTCAATCATGAAATCATCCAGACCTTGCCACATATCATTTTGAATTTTCTTGATTCTTGATATAGTATATGGAATTTCATAAAATATATAAAAAATACAGACTATTTTTAAACTTTCCTTCAACTGACTCCAGTTCCAAATGAGACAAGCGGTTTTAGAATAAAAACTTTGGAAATGAAAACACCTCATCACTCTGTGCAGGTAAAATCAGATCTTGAAACGTGGTATACTTGATATAGAACCATCAAGATATCCACGCCAGATAGATTTCAACGATGAATATTTCATCAGAATAGGATTAACAGGATCCGGAGAGTGCTAGAATAGTTCTGCTACGTTCACATAGATTTGACTATCAATTGACAGATGGACAGACACGTGATCCAAATGGCTATTTGATTTCTATAATACGAAACTCGAGAGTAAATTTTCTATTCAAAGATCATACTTTTTTTAATTCCTGCACGATTGCAATCCTTTTCTAGTTTTGGTAGAGAGGAAGCAGAATAATAAAATAGGCTCAAGTCTAGAACGGAAACTTTCCTGTAACATACACAGTCACCCTTATGTAAATAAATATTTTTAATCCAATTCTGGTATTATATCAAATTTATAATCTCATTCTTCCCTTTGGGGAAACCACTTTTTCATTACGGCGGAATGCACATATTGAAGAAGCTAATACACTTACAGCCCTCGGGTGCGGTGATATACCCTAGTGGGGTGCTCCTCCACCCCTGATACTCCAAAGCGACAATTCGTCTTATTGGAATAATCGGAGAGAGGACGGTGTGGTAATGTTCAACGTGGCGAAAAATAAATGCATAGGATGACGGCGGAGGAAGGGTAGGGCGGCCAAATTAGCGGTTGTTTTTGAAGAGGGTGTGAGGGGTGACACCTACTCATTCCACTTTGTATGCAAGCAGTAGATAAGGGCTAAGTCTGGCTGTTGTGGGCATCATGTTTTTGCCCTTAGGGAGGGATTTAGCTTAATGTGTGAAAACATCGGTAGGGTTCAGCCAGCGACTGGCGGGGATCTAGGATTCGACGAAGGGCTTAAGCCAATTTACATTTAACAACCCAGTCATAGTTTAGTTAGTGCTTGTACGTTTTATCGTTACAAACACGCATAATTAATATTTCTCAGTACATCCCTTAGTTCGCTAGGAGTTTGTATCAGTTTGAAATAATGGAGCTATGGGATCAGATAGTACAACCCCATTGTTTTGTTATATATATCTTTTAATGTTGCGCGTAATTCGCAGTATTACATTTTTACGCTGCTAACAGCCTTACTGCCTGATTGTGGGGCAACTAATGGGATTGTGAGTTCGACGAGGAAAACTACAGATAACGAAGAAGAATAACAATAATAATTATTAAATTTCTAACAAAAATATTTTTTCTTCAATGGCTTCAGCAAACTTTTCTTTATTTATTCTACGACTAACTCTCTGTATCCATCACCAATTATAATAACAATTATTCATAAATCCGGAAAGCTCAAAATCGTGGAAGGTGAAAATTTCAACATCAAATAAATACATTTATTCGATATGATCCTTTCAATGCTAACTACTTCAAACAAAGTTACTGCTCTATATGTATGTAATAAAGACACAATCTCCATGACCTTTCAAATTCCAAATATATTATTTACTTCATTCGATCATTCCATCTAGTCCTTATTATTCGTGCTAATACTTTAGCGTATTTGAAGGTTCAAAGGTAAAGACACTGAAACCTTTTCTGAATACATATATTGGAGTTCGAACAGTTTGTGTTTTTTTTTTTTGTTTTTTTTACTGAAACGCTCTTTTAATGATGCTATTGAAAAAAAGCGCTGAGATCTTCTATTTTCTGCTGTTCCTCCACAGGAGGTGAAATACGCCATGTTTTAGTTATTGAAGTTGTTTCTAGCATGGGCAACTTTTTGTGTATATTTTAAAATCCTGACCATATAGCGCTCTTAAATGAGAATGGTATTTTTTAAAACATAGAATCAAAACAATTGGAAAAAAATACTAATGGCATTTGGATCTAATTTGACACTGCCGGTCAAAAGTTTGAGATCACCTATGGTTTACATCAATAAATCATGAAAAACCTCTATGAATACCTAAACAAAATATTGGAATCTTATTATTATTTGTATTTATAAACAATTTAACTAATTAGGTGTAAGAAAGGATTGTCTATATCGTAAATAATAAGAAATAATTCGATTAAATATAATTATTACCGAGACGGGATGAAAATAAATAAGAATAAACACACTGATTTTTGTGTCTGGAGCTTTCTTTACATTATATTAATGTAAGGGAAATATAAAAAATAAATTTTATTCTTAATTTGATTTATGGACTGCCAAAGCTATAAGAAGTTCACTACATAGGTAATAACGATGAATTTTCAGTTGAACTGCTTAGTGCCACCCACATAATACATAAAGAGAACAAAAAACGAGCGCCAAAGTGCCACAAAAAATTTAAACAGATGAATTGATGTAAATTATAGGTGGACTGTATATCAACTGTATATCACAAGCCTTCAAATGAACCACCTTATAATATTTAAAATATGTTTAAATAATTAATAAAACACGTTTCTTTCTTAGAGGTGTGAATGTAATAACAAGAATTCAAGTTTTAATTAAGACGTTGTTTTTCGATTAATTTTACATATTTCTGCTGCTTAGTTAAAATAAACTATTTTAGATTATATAAGCTATTATTTATTAGTGTTGAGTTTCTTTTCTATCTCTTATTTTCAATTTATTATAATTAAAATATTAAAATCAAAGCAGAAAAAGTATCCTTATAGAAGAAATTTTAATGAAAACTAATGTAACACTTTGTTCGGTGTAAGCTGTTTCTTGACGAATGTTGATATCATATGTGTAAAGAACTAAACAGATCTAGATATCTGTTGGTTATTCTTTTACAATATGGGATTTATATGAAATATTTACCTCAGTAGGTGTTTCTCTTATTTAGACTTTTGTCAAAGAAGCGCAATGTGTTCATTCATTATCGCTTCCAACATGTAGACACACTAGTGCCAATCCTGCAATCAAAGCTACGAGCGATGCGGATAAAGAACAGTAGGTACACCAAACACATACACAGTGAACAATAAAGGCAAATCGCCGACTGGAAATCCTCCATTTACATAATAGAGCCGCGCATATGGTGAGAGCATCAGGCCTATCTCCCGCATATGCTGGGCTGGACCCGTACTCCAGCGGGGAGAAACATCGTGCAGAAACCATAACCCTCCCCCACCTGGTCTTTTTTATACTAGGGGGAGTAAAATATTCATACCGTTACGGGAGGTGCCAGGAGAATGCTTGTTTGCTCCTCCCCTTGCTGTTCCTACTCGGGGATAATGCAAAAAAAGACAGAAAATGAAAAAAAAGTTTACTATTTAGAAGAACATAAATATACAGAGAAAGAGAGCTTCTGTAAGGCACTCTTAGTTACAGAAGTACGAATATACCATTCGAAATATCATTATCTACAAAAGAGTTGTAGGGTAGTTTTAATGGCAATATTACAATTAATTTTCTAACTCTTCTAATTTAAAGGCTTATTGGATAAAAATCTAAAAGTATTTTTTTTAAAACATTATACAAAAAAATGTACTAGTTTCCATTCTAGTTTTCATCTAGTTAGGCTAGTTTCCATTCTCTCACCATGCGCCCTGATGATGACCCACAAAGGGGGTCGAAACGTTGGCAAACAATAAAATAGTTGAAACTATTTAGTTGTTTCATTTAATGACCGCCACCCGGACTAATTCCTTCCAATAAAATGTACTATTCGTGCTTCCAGTAAATACTTTTTAAATTTTGAATTTTTTTTCCCTAAGCCCCAAGGCGTGTGGGGTTGAGAATAGAAAAAATAGAAGAATTAAAGACCATTAAATTCTGAATTAAAGACCTAACAATGCTTAATACACTTTTAAAAGTTCAATCCGAGGGGGCAGAAATGATGGCTCTCGCCGCCATAGGACAATAACTATGTGTAACAAAGACAATCCCAACAACAACGATCCCAAAGATACGTTGTTACATTTATAGTTCTTTTCTTAGCGTAATCTCTAACATTTTTTATAGATAAGTATGTATAACATTCCCTCCCTGTAGGTCAAAGTGCTTTTAAAATATTTGCATAAGGAAGATTAATAGGAAATTCATCTGCGACGTGAACTTTTAAAAATAAAAATCTGAAATACAAAGGCATTTAACAAACAAACATTAAAATGAAAGGGAATGAATGGGTTTCAGCTGAACAAGCTGCCAACAATGGTTGTCTGCCCATTAGTTATAGCTTCATACCCACTATAATATAAAAACAAAAAAAAAATCTCAGAGAACAGAAGTTTGAATTTTGACAGGTGTGTTATCTGACTTCCGTAAAAATTATAACTTTTCTTACAGCGAAATAAAAAATGTGACTATATAAAGAATCAAGTGAGTATTATGTGCTATACTTATTCCCTGGAATTTTGTTAAAGTCTTCTCTGAGGGGCCGGGGATGGCGCAATCGGATGTCAAAATGTTTAGTAGGTGGCTAACACACGCTCCAGAATGCTTGACTCTTAATTTTAGAAAAAGTGTCTTGTACAATTTTACCATATGATCACTGTATTACTAGATCTCGGTGCCGAGATGGGGCTTTAATTCTGGCATAAATCCCTCGTCCTCAACTTATGACCCCTAAAAAGGTGAGGTAAGGGTTAACTAAAATAATGTCGTCTGTGGGCTACTACATACTTTAAAAAAAAAAGATTAATTGGAGCGAAAAGGATTAATCACTTAAGAATAGATAATTGCTTCTAAAACGAAACTATAACTTTGTACTAATTTGACGAAGTAGAAAATCCAAAGATTTGTATACAATCTAATTAATTACAGACACTTCTGTCCATCAGCTGGTGGCTGTTTTCATTTAATAAATTTACAATTGTCCACAGGGAACAGATTAACGTAGTTGGATTGGTAGGGTAGTCATAAATAAGTTTACTAGCAACATAACTGTCTGCATTCATTAAGCGCCATGATTGCTTTTGGATTGCCGAAATGATGGGGTTAAGAGAAGAAGCTCCCATTGATCTGCCCTTGCACTGATTGGGATGCGCAGGTGCATTCTTCCCCACTGGAAAACTAATTAGCTTTGCATTTAATTTTAACTTATCCAGTTAGAAATCGAATCCTTATAACGAACGGTTCTGAGGGACACAGCGCTGGGGTTATTGAGTTACCGGCCCGCCACTAAACAAGATTGTCTTAGGGGAGTGAATCACCTGACATTGTTTCTCACATATGTGCATCACACTAATTGTTCTTGAAGGGGCACAAAGCCCCCACAAATGCCCTTTTGTCCCCGCTTAGGAATTTGATTTAAACTGAATTGCAAGGGACTCGTGCGGGCTCGGCTCTGTTAGGACCGACATTGCCCCCATGTTTATTGTTTAATTCCACTCCTCTGAAACAAACCCTTTAGCGAGGTGAACGTTTTTCAGTGTGTTTTCATGAATTAGGAACACTCACAAAGAGCTGTCTGCTTATCTGCAATCCTTTTGTGTGTGGGATAAATGTATAGTAATTAATATTTTAACTTGATTACAAGCAACAGTCTCACAAAAATTATTAAAGTAGTAAATAATAACACTGGCACCTAGAGTAAAATATTCAGTCCATTAAAATAATGAATATGATCTGAATTTCAAATTCCTATCTAGATTACCGAATTATTTCGTTATCATAGTTTATTAGGCTAATTTATTAATTGATCGATGGACTTATACTAAAATGAATATATTTTAAGTAAATGGAATAATGCTGTAAGGTATGTAACCGATGGTTGGGACGGTCTTCAGGAACAATTGAAGCTATATGTAGCGACGGAGTAGAGAAAAGTGGTGGGAACACTGCAGCTTCCATTGAAGAAGAAGAATTTTTCTATAGTTACTTATGGAATGGTAATTATTATAATTATAATACTTATGGAATGGTTTTATAACATTAAAAAATTGTTTAATTTATATTTATTTATTTTATAAACATTAAGGTTCTTCAACCACCGGGTCATTTTAGTTCTGCATGAAAAGTATATTAAACATATTTTTAATGGTGGAAGCTAATTTACGTTTATGCTAAATAGTAACTGTACACTTGTATAACACCACAATCTATGAACCCTTAATTGTTTGGATGGATCATTAATAATTATATATTTTATAAATGAATAATGTTGTTAGCTCCATTCCCACTTTAACCTACTAGTTTTAATCCTTCCTTCCTCTTCCATTCCTCACACCCCTTCTAGGCGTATGAAAAGAAGATGACCTCGATACCTTCTTGTTTAGATTACCTAGTGGGGTGCTTGCATAATAAATATATATATTTATTTTATTTATTTATTTTACATAATAAATATGTCTATATCATCAGGTGCTAAAGCCGTCAATAATCACTAAAACATCAATGTCATCTGCTACGACGACCACATCATGGAAGGAACTATCAAGAGCTGATTGTACAATTCAACGATCTGCATATAACGATGATATAGAAATATTTATCTTGAAACCAGCCAAAAATAATGCAAAGAGTTTATCCAACAAAACCATATAAATAAAATATCCAAATATTACCAAAATCATCTCTTTTTCATGTATGCATTCACTGGATGTGATACTACATCTGCTTTTTATAAACCTGTACCACTACAACCCATAAAGGGTCTTGGGCTCAGTAAATATAGAGATTCGTACTGTTTCTAGGCCAACGGCAGTGCAATGAGGTGATTAGGCCTTAATCGCTCTCAGCCGCCAGGTTTTTCCCCAATTAATTGGAGTACCCACTTTATAGAGGCTGGGTCTGCCCCAGGAGGGTCTCCTATCCTAGGGTCGCCCCCCGACTGAATTAACAGAATAAATAATATTCTGCCAAAGCCGGGATTCGAACCCAGGACCCGGAGCACAGCAGACTAGCGCTCTATCCACTAGACCACGCCGCTCCCTTCTGCTTTTTATAATAAGGGGAAAAATAATTTTTTTAATAATGATCAGAAATTACCTGCAGCAACTGAAACTTTTATGATTCAAGAACAGAGTGAAGAAATATTTGTTAATGTAGGTATTTAAAATATTTAAAGAAGGTATTGAAGACAACACTTGGTGTTGCTCCACGTCTGAAAGGACCACCCTCTATTTTCATGGACTTCATGGGAGTTTGCTCTATTCTTTGATCAGTTAAATTTTTTGTGAAATACATGTACAATTTTGCTTTTAACAACTATTTTTAACACCATAATTAATAAACGAATACTTTTTTTCAACGAAAACCACGCAAAAAGTGATTTCTTTATATAAATAACGTACATATTGTTTAAAAAATAATTTTCCCTCTTTGAAAGGTTTCTGATTTCGATTAATAAAAAAATACAAACAATTAAAAAAAAATTATCAAAATCGGAGCTGTTGCTGAGGACTTTCGAAGATTGCCTGTTTTACTGCTTCATTGACGCGACTACAAGGCTACATGATGTATAACAAAGTATATTTACAGAGGATTCTCGCTTAACTATGACTATTAGTAATCTGAAAAGTACCTTAAAATGTATTCAAGTGATAAGTAATGTCAGAATTCAATCCGAGTATCAACAGTTATTTTTAATAAAATCGTATCCATTATGTGGAAGACCTTACAGTTACAATAATGTCAAATCTATATATATTCTTATAAACTTCTCTTATAAATTTAAGCTAACTTATTAAAACGTATTTATTTTTGCAACTTCTTATACCAGAAATTCTAATAACCCTTTCATTTGTGTTAGTACAAAACGATATAAATATAATTACTCTTAATTGAAGGGAAAACACAATGGCATAAAAGTGAAACCATATTTTACTTCCCTAATTTTGCAGAAAACAGATTTAAATGGTGCATAAAAATAAAACGTAATGATACAATTCTTCTTCACCCTCTAAATCTGGTATGCCGTTAAGCGTCTCTGTTCACTTAGACCACTGCCTTTTCATGTGCTGTATGATGCGAATACCTCACTATCTTTAATTTTGCAATATAGTACACATACGAGCACATATAGTACACCTTAGTATTAGACGATGGAGTCTTCGTTCTATTGTAGCTTCCATTTATCACTTGGTGTTTCGGGTATCGTTCATTCTTGTACCATTTTAGTTGAAAATCATTCAGAACGTCTTTCACTGATCGAATATCCAGCTCTTTATAAATTCGTTCTTTGTCTTTCCGAATGAGGAATCTAAATTCAGCTTATGTAACGAAATACTAAAACGACTAAAACTATACTTTTTATATCTATGTATTACAGGGAAGCTTGATACATTTAAATACGTAAATCAATATAGAATGCCACTCATTATCTTTCATTTTAGCACCTCCTCAACGTCGGAGGTAGTATTTATGGATTGGGGAAATGTCAACCATGGAGTCACGATTTTTAATGTCACTTGAGGAAAGTCATCGAACCCCTTTCTTTATATTTGCTCACGTTAAAACAAAAATAAATGGAGTCGAAAGAGGAAAAAAGACTATGGCAGTCAGTATATTGATCCTGGAATAAGAGGTGAAAGACTTGTAGCAAAGCCAGGAAAGAAAAAAACTTATCCTCCCGCGGGTAAGTCCCCTGTGAGGGCGAGGGAAAGGTGACATCTGGACCGCACCCCAGGTCGTACCTCCATTAATGGAACAATTAGTACTTTTGAACCACTCAACGGGTTCGGATGTTTTCTAAGCAAACACTCTACCTCATCTATATTTTTTGTTCTAGTTTTTTTCCTATCTTAAAAATACTCCTATGTATGACAAACCACTTACTAATGTTTATATACATGAGCTGAACCTAAGACATTAATCATCCACAGAAACCAATTCATCTAGAACCCTTCCAGCATAGGCTGTCGAAGAAAAAAAAAAATAATATTACCATTGTTCGCAGATCATTTATTGTTTAGAAAAAAGAAAAAAAATTTAAAGAAGATAACGTGAGATACATAACTAGAGTTATCCTAAAAAAACGTTGCCACACAATTTAAAAATGTTTCACTTATTGATTTGCATAAATAATTAATTATCATTCACTATAATTTTTATCTTTGCATTATTGAAATAAGAAAATTTTGTTTAGATCCATTGGTTCAAAAGGCCCTTATGATATATACTGTTTGTATTGCAAACCTTACATTATTACATTGTAATAAGGAATATCATCGAATTAGATATTGAGCAATTTTTGTTTACTATGAAAAAAATACAATTTTTATCGGTTGATAACTATACATAGACACATTTTTTCTAGCCAAAGTTTTGCCAGGAACTTTTACGATAAAGATTTTTGGAACTTGATCTATGCTTATACGAGAATTAATGTTACTGTAAAATCCAGTTTTATTTATCCGTACAATTTTCTTCGGTGCTAAATGACGGTCACCATAAGAGCTACTATAAATGTCTCATCATCAGATTTAAAAGGAAAAAATGAATGATATAGTAAATTTTAAAAAATTTGCTAGGAAAATATTAATAAATAAAATCCCATAAAAGATAATATTAAATCAAAATAAGAATCCTTAATCCTACGGCACACATATAGGATTTAGGTACCATCAAACATTTTATTTTTTTTTAAATAATTTAGATCAAGTAAATATTATGTGTTATCCTTATTCACTTGTAGTTTTTTTAAAGTTTTCTGTGAAGGGACGGAAATGGCCGAGTGGGTGGATGCGCGTTGGCCAGCAATCACAAGACAAAATGCTTAGAATGTGGAAAAATTTATGAGTAAACAACTCTACTTGTACAAATATACTACCGACCTTAAAAATATAAACGAATGCACAATCCATAATGTGAAGACAAAAGATTGTAACGAATGGATAATTGCGTCTAAAATGAAATCTATAGCTTGCAGCTGATTTGACGAAGTTGGCAATCCAGGGTATAATGTTTATAAGGATTTTTATAAAGTCAAATATATTACAGCCAATTTTTTCCATTAGTTAGTGACTGTTTTTCATATAATAAATTTACAATTATCAAGCATCATTACTGTCTGCATTCATTAAGCACAATCCATGGTGTTGTGGTGCCAAAATGATGGTTTTTTTTTTAATCAAACAATTGTATTTTGTAATATTACAATTCGTCCCTAATTTTACGAAAAATTGTTCTCGCACCATGGAATGTTTCGAAACACACGATACACTATGACACAAACATCCCAACAGTGAATTCTTACATTCACGACAAATATAAAACGTTTCATTCTATAGCACATCACCACCCTAATCAACTTTCTTCTCAAGTTTCTTCTCTTTCTTTCTCCTTGTTATCAGGGCAATCCCAAAGAAGACTTAAAAGACGATGGCTGAGATATCTTTTAAACTAAAAATTCAGGACACTGGTCAAGAAGAAAATAATACTTCACATTCGCTGGATGCGCAGAAACGCAGTCGCAAATAAAAAAATATATTTAGTGAGTTTTACTTTGCAAAAAAAAAAAATAAAATCATCGTAGTATTTTTGCAAAGTTTTGGGGATTCGTCTAGAGCAGAAACAGGTTGTATTTACGCTTTAGTGGGCTCTACTATTGCTTGCTTATAATCTAAAATTGGAACTAACTGATCTTGCCTTGTTCAAAATGACATAATATTTAAAAAAAAAAAAAAAATTATATATAAAATTACGAGGAATGCCAACTAACCTTATAGGCAGATCAATTACCAAAGCAAACTTTAAATTTAGATCATATCTTTTTTACTTTCACTTACTATATATAGCAAGGGGAAGTATTGCGATCGTGAAAATTTTCGAATTCCAGTTTTCAACGGAAATACACGTTTTAGGGTCCCCTGAGTCCAAATAACCAAGTCCCGCAAAAAGGTCTGTGTGTGTTAGTGTGTTGTGTGTGTGTGGTTAGTGGTGTGTGTGTGTGTGTGTGTGTGGTGTGTGTGTGGTGTGTGTGTGTGGTGGTGTGTGTGTGTGTGTGTGTGTGTGTGTGTGTGTGGTAACTCCCGGGCGGAAACGGTAAGTCCTATGAAACTGAAATTTTATATTTAAGACAATATAAACCCGAGACGTGACAAAACTTTTTTCATCAAAATTAGCTTACCAGAAGAGGCACTTTATACCATGCATTTTGCACCTTTTTTCGATTTTCTCGAAAAACGGTTCCGACGATTTTGATTAAACTCGCTATATCGATGTAAAATTGAATGAGCTTTAATATCATGTAGGTTTTATTTGGATAAAAATGGTCTGTCAGGGCTTAAATGCCGATATTTTCTTCCCCTAAAGTACCTTTAATTTTGTAGATTCAATAATAATAACTAGATTATCTTGTTAACGCAGATGAATAACAGGTAAATATATAAATTGAATAAATTCGATACCCAACTAAAGGAGAAAATAGAAAAATACTTTTTTAATGCAATTTTTCGTTTTTGAACATAAGAGCAGTAATATACATGTATGATATACCGTTGGAAAGCTAAAGATTTTAGAAAAAATATCATCTCATACACAAGCTTTTAGAAGTTGATAGAGAGTGATGAGAAGAAGATAAAACTGATTATTTTAGATAATAATATAATAAATTTTTTAATGAAACACATGTTTCTATAGAAATTTAATTTGAATAATTCCTTAATAGTTTCAGGTATTTTCATCTCTAACTGTATTTGAAAATTCTTTCATTGATTTTAAAAATCGAGGTAAGTGAAAGTCGTGTGTTGCCAGCACCAGATTTTTTCTTTAAAGAAGAGGTTCTTGAAAGAGCGATGTACGTCACCTCATGATTTTCATTTTCCTAAAAGCTTAAAATAATTAATTTGTTGCGAAAAAGAGTTCAAAGTGAATCGATATCGTAATTCTGTTGCTCATATGACTTTCATTGGCGTAAATTAGTAAAAAAAAGGAGACAAAAAAATATTATCACTTGCAGAATCATGCAAAATGTTTGATTCAATTAACAAACCGTGAAGAGCATTATGTATGCAAAGGCATTAGTCAAAACGTTGCTGGCGAGGGTCGATACAGTTGGCGAGAAACAAATGAAATGAGAGGAGAGGATCCTCGGTCATTACGTGAAGGAAAACCAATTTAACATGCTAATTCTGATAATTAGCGTAATTATTTCGGGCATTAAAAAGTCCCGCAACGCTCGGATAGGCTAACGACTTTTGATTCGGCTACATCTCCACCGCGCTTCATTACCTGGCCCATCCATTTCCCTTTAATCAGTAATCAATGAGTATGTCCAGCCTTAATGTTTTCTTTTATCATTATCCACAGGCATCTATAATTTTATTATTCTAAATCAATTCCACGGGGTTCAAAAACCAATCACGATAACCGTGTTAGTCTTAATACCTTTTAAACTGGTAGAAATCTAAAATACATCTGTTCTTTTACTTTTACTTTCTAGTTTCGCAAGGAAGAACCGTTTACAACCAACGGTATGTAATTTTTATCAGTCAGTCTTATATGTCGTTCTAATGAAGAGCTAGATATCCACTACCTTTTCTTATGGAATTGAGGTTCTACCTTGTTATTGTATGTGATTAATCTAAATTATTTTTGTATTTATTTAGTCAGAAAAAATACAATATACCACACTGTTGGCAATAACTATTAAATGTATAAGAAATCATCCATATTATATGTACAAAGTGAACAGAAATGAAATAATAAACACTTAGATGAATAAAAATAATAATAATAACCTTAGCCACGGGTCACCTGTACCATAGGGGCTACATAACAGTCTTCTATGTCTAAAGTTTCGGGTTCGAACCCGCTGGTGGCCCTAGGATTGTTTAATGGGAGTGAAAAATCCTTAG
This sequence comes from Piezodorus guildinii, assembly GCA_023052935.1. Lineage (NCBI taxonomy): Eukaryota > Metazoa > Arthropoda > Insecta > Hemiptera > Pentatomidae > Piezodorus > Piezodorus guildinii. The sequence goes on along the minus strand of CM041292.1, from coordinate 135,749,673 downwards.
TTATGCCGTCTTTCGGAAGAGACGTAAAGAGGTTTTGGGTCCAAAATTGTGCGATGCCCGCGATACTCGTCAATATCTCTATCCTAATTAAACTTAGATATGCAAAATTTAAGACACCCACTGTAGCATTGTCCGATCAGCCATAGTTGTATAAAGTGAAGTTAAATAGATAAACAAACAAACATAACCTTAGCCACCCACATTCATACCTATATACAATATTAACATACTGCCCCATTGAATCAATCCGAATCAAACACTGACACCCATTAGTAGATATCAAGACATAATGCAAGGAGATTCCAAAGTTTCTCATTCAGCCGCTTCACTGGTTTTGGAAGCCATTCTCCATGGGGAAAGTGAGGTCTTTAGAGGAGCCACATACTCTGAGGACATGAGTGAAGAAGTAATTTGATGGCATTGTTATATAATATCTCTCGACCACTGCCGCTTCAACCTATGAAGATGTTTGGTGCTAGATAGGGATTGTGTCAAGGGATGAGGAAGGTGAGTAAGCTTCTGGTAGAAGATTCAAAATTTGGATAGAATTAGATTTAGAACAAAAAGATATTAAGACCATGATGTAAGGTTCTGCTCGTGTCATAATATAGGGCATCGGCAATTGTTATAAGGACTTTATACTGAAAGGGTTGGATGCGAAGAGGTGTCCGTGTGGGCTAGCGCGCGTTGCCCGGCAACTAGATAGACCTAAAACTTCAAAATAAAATAAGTTCAGAATGAAACAAGTTCGCATCTCTGTGATGGGAGGCTCTTAACTTCGCAATCGTTCCCTGCTCTTACACCCAGACCTGAGAAATCCTCGCCTTATAGCCTTCGAGGTAGTGGTAGAAAAAACAAAAATTGGTGTCCAATTATCCTGAATTGGAGTATAACTTTAATCCTTGATGAATAACACTACATACTTCGTAAATTATCTGCCACAGCCGGATCTTATATCTAGATTGAAGTTTAAGAGTCCAATGGCCTAATCTTTCCCTTTTGCAACAATATAATAATAAAATGTGAAGGCGAATTGCAGATTTCACAATACCAAGCATAGCTACCTTTACTAAACTGCAGTATTGTAACTTAAATGTCTCAGCTTTCCTATGTGCACTGTAAATGCCATATCGGTCGCATTTCGATCAATGTCGACTATGGTAAACACTATTGAAACCTCACTAACCCTAAACATCACCAAATCAGATTGTTTCGTTATCCATTTCTTAGCTTTCTTAAATATTATACGGATTCGTGGTTTTGTTATTGATTTCAACCACTTTACTCTTTTTGTTATTTTAATCAACAGGAGAAAAGTGATCTGTACAATCACTTTATGACCTATTCTATAATTATATTATAAAAAATACTAAGAATTATTATTTTTCTTGGGGTCTACTCATAATACAAGTTACATACTATGTAATCAAGTCTTTCATGCAGGTCATTCCGTGCGAATTCATTTTTATTTTTTATTTATTTTAGAAACAATTCTTTATTGAACAATATTACAATCTGTCCAATTTAGGACATTTTTAATAGGGATAAAGTACAACATTCATACTGCATTCACACAATATATACAAAACAATAAATTTATATAATAATAATACAATATACATATATACAAAACAAAATCAATAAAAATATATACAAAAGTCACTCATACCTATATACAATTCACAAGCATACAGCACGTGAGTGGAAAATCTAGCCAATGCTAGAACTCCAATATACATTTTACAAGATCGAGACCTCGAGGCCACTGCCGTTTCAACCTTCTAGGAGGATGGTAAGGATGTGTGGAGCTGGATAAGGATTGAGCTAGGGGATTAGGGTGATGGATAAGGTTCTGATAGAATTTAGAGAATTTTAATCTGTGCGAATTCAACTTATATTTCTTTAAAAAGTTATTAAATAGTGTATCAATATAAATATTATTTTATACATCTGATAGATAATATTTGTTTCTAAAATATTAATTTTTCTAACGCTATATTATACATTTCTAGAATCACTCTGATTTAAAAAATAAATTAGTATACAATAGTGTTTATTATTTTGTTAATTATCGAATTGATCATTTAAAATAATTAAATAAAATGTTTTTTGTAATTGAATATCTTATTGTTTGTAATATTAAAATATAAAGGACATTTTTTACGAAATTGATATTTTGATACATTTGTATTCTCATCATTTAATTATATTTAAATTTTCTATTTGATTTTATCTAATGAACTCTCTAATCCTTTAAAACAGCGATTTTAAATGCAATTATTTCTAAAGGTACCATTTACACGTTTTGTTTTGTTCCAAATCATATTAAAACATTTCATTCCACAACTTTAATATAATGTTATTAATAAAGGCAAACAATTCTAGATTTAAATCCAAAAATAATGAAACAAGTTGTTTTACTAGTATAGTAATGAGAGATTTTTGGGCTTCCTATAAAATTTTCAAGAATGGAAATAGTAACTTTTGGAAATCAACTTCTTTATTCTTTCATAGCTTTTATACATATTTTAATATTTCTAACAATAAGAGATTTAATCATAAATTATATTAGTAGAGATGTAATACTGTTTTAATTGATTATAGCGTGATTATGAATTGATTGATTGTGATATTTATAGCTGTTGAATGATTAAATGAATTGTTAATAGTGATTGACTTAACAATTCTGAAGATGAGGCGTCATTAGCCCCGAAACGTCAACTATGAAATATGAAGAATAAATGAATGATAATTAAAAGAAGAGATTACTCCAAAATAACTTAATATATTAATATACTCTTCATAATAGGATAATCTAAAAATAAATAATATTTTAACTAATTAATTTAAATGAACAAAAGGTACTTAAGGGATATTAAATAAAAATAAAAGTCATGTAGAGAAGGGATTGTGAATATTTTCACGACCGCAATACTAAACAATATAAAGGTATATGAGAGAATAAAGTTGAGTAAATGTTTATGTATAAATATATTTTTACTTTATAATTCTTTATAAGAAAATCTCATTTTGATTTCGAAGATCCATTATTAACACACACACGGCAATGGCCAATGAACTAATGAGGCCTTCAGCCCAACGCCTACTACTATAATAATGTTAGGCATAAATAACAGGTTAGGCTTTGGACTGACTGTCAGCAGGTGATAGATCTCTCGTGGCCGAACCCTCGCAAGAGTAGCATGTGGTTTGTAAGGAGTTGATCCCACTTGATACCGTATCAAATTCTCAATCTGATCTCCCAGGGGCTTATTCAAATCGGAGCCATCTCACCCGGCTGAGGGCGCCTTAATCGAATCCCGGATGCAGGGTGAATCACTGCGACCACTTGTTCTTTATTTGTATTTTTTTTTTTTTATTCTATACAATCCCAATATAATGCATTTGAATATTGTGTGGTATTTCCTTCTAACACCTTAATCTGCAGATATATTTTAAGGTTATCGTGTAATAGTAAAGTAATTTCCAATTTGATACGAATGCAAAACTCATAGAGACCACTTGAATATTGATTAAATGAAATAAACTAAAAAATATATTTATTAAATTTAATGTTATAGGAAAGACAGAAAGAATTATCCTAGAGATTACTGTAAATTTGCACTACATTTCCGCTAATACACCATCTTCTAGTTCTTACAATTTCTAGTACAAGCAATTTCTGACTTTATGGGGTGTAGATAATTCTTAAATTAAACCTAATTTCTGAAGGATTTAAATCACCCCATACTAAATTAAATATTAGCTCGAACCGATTTTATTTTAAATGTCAACTCTGAAATTATTGGTATCGGTTAAGCTTATGGAATATAGTGGGGTAAAGTTGGGATTTAAAAGGGGTTCTTTAGCAATAATCGTTATTGGACCTTGTGCTAGATTTGTTTTGCTTGATAAGAAACAATAATCTTTATTGGATGGGCATCAAAGGTATCAGTTAATTTAGCGCAAACCCAAATTATTTACATGAATAATTTCAGTATGATATCAAGTATGTATTTGATATAATTTAATAACATTTATGCCTAAAAATTAACCACATTAAAACGTCATAAATTAAAAATCATGTAGGTTTTATTTTAAATAGATATTTACATTTATATACATCAAATGATTATTATTTAGTTCATAATTTCGTAAACACTTTTATCACATCAAAGAATTTTTTTTATTTAAAATAAAATATTTTATTATATTACCATTATGATTATATCAATTGATATAAAATATATTACCATTAATTTTTTTTAGAAATAATATTGCTTTATTAAGATGTAATACAATCAGCCACCATCTTGGGCAATAAGTATTAGAGATAAAAGAAGTCATTCATTCCATATGTACAAAGTAAAACAAACAAAAAATAAAATACCTCAATAAAAAATGAAAAAAAAATAATAAAAATTAAATGAAATAAAAGAAAATAATTATAATCTTGGCCACATTCATACCTATAAACAACATTTACATACTGCCCCTGGGAACTCCGAATCGAACCGCTGCATCCAGAAATGGATGCCGAGCAACAATGTCAGGAGATCCCAGCGCCTCTCAGTCAGCCGCGTCACCAATCTAGTCAGTGGAGACTGAGTGAGGGCGCTAGAGCAGCGCACTCTCAGGAATGAGTGGAGAAGTTGGCCATTGCCAGCACTCCAGTTGCGTATTTATAAGAGATCTCTCAGCCATTGCCGCCTCAACCTACGAGGAGGGTCGTAAAGGATGGTTGGTATTAGATAGGGATTGTGCCAAGGGATTAGGAAGAAGAGTAAGTTTCTGGTGGAAAGTTGAGAATTTGGATGGGATGAGATCGAGGACATAAGGGATCTTGTTTGTTGTTGAGCATGATGTAAGGTCTTGTTTGTATCATAATAGGAAGCATTGACTATTGTTCTAAGGACTTTGGACGGAAAGGATTGGATACGTATGATGTTCGAAAATTTAATAGTACCCCATAGTTCAATTCCGTAGGTCCACATAGGTTTGAGAATTGTCTTCAAAATCAATAGTTGGTTTCCAACAGAAAGTTGCGATGTTCTGTTCAGTAGTTTATATAACTGTCCGTATCTTCTGTTGAGCTCTTATCTTTAAGTCGAGTATGTGGGTTCCAGGTCAGTCTTTTGTCTAGTAGGAAACGAAATACCGGACTGTGTCGAAACAGGGAAGTGGTATAGAGTTGAAATGATCTTGTGGACAGGATTTACGTCGGAGGGTGAAGGTGACGTGCTTACTTTTGGATTGATTGACTTTTATGCGCCAATTGTCGCACCAATGTTCAATCAAGGAGAGGTGTCTTTGGGGATGGAAAGATGCTAGTTCTAGGTCTGAATGGGTTGATAGAATGGCAGTATAATCGGCAAAAGATGCTAGAATCAAAAGGTGATATATGGATGCAAAAGATGAAGGTATCAGGATCTAAAGGTATATCAACTGTAAACAAGAAGTAGAGGACAGGACCTAGGACGCTTCCTTGAGGTACGCCGGCCTCGATTGGGTAACAATTGGAGAACTCTGAACCACAGCGGACTCTGAAGGAACGGTTAGAGAGATAGGATCTTAGGATTAGATATAAGGATTGGGGTAATACGGATTTTAGTTTGAAAGGCATGCCAGCGTGCCAGACCCGGTCGAATGCCTTAGCAATGTCCTGAAAGGCAACTTGTTTTCAAGTGCAATCACTTTTAGACCTTGTTGTACAGTGGAGTGCCCCGAGCGGAATCCGAACTGGTGGGAAGGAATTTAAATTAACCGTAGGATACGCTTAAGTAGAATTTTTAAAAAAATTTTGAAAGGATGGGGAGGAGGCTGATTGGTCTATAGGATGAGGCGTTGTTGGGAGGTTTACCAGGTTTAAGAAAGACGATAATAATGGAGTGTTTTCACAACAGAGGAAAGTGGGCTGTGCGAAGGATACAATTATACAGGTAAATAAGGAATGTAATTGCTTTTTGAGGCAGTTGTCGAATGACCTTGGAGCTGAGGAGGTCATGGCCAGGTGTTTCACGAGGTTTTAGTTTATTCTTAAGGAATTTGACCTCAGAGGGGTTGAAATGATGAATAGCTTTAGGAGATAGAGAGAGAGGTATTGGTGAAGAGAGGAATTCTTCTACGCCATCAGTATGAGTGGATTGTGGTTGGGATGGGGGGGTGAATATGTTAGAGAGGTACTGTGCCAATTCTTCAGCTTTAGTCTCCTCCAACGAAGCCCAGGAACCATCAGCTCGTCGGAGAGAATGTGTGATGGTATGATGTTTAAGTATCTTTTTGGTTATTCTCCAGAGAGAATCGTCGGTTACGAATAATGAGGAGAGGTAGGAATTGTAGGAGTTGGATCTAAAGAAATCTAATATCTGTTATTTACAACTAATTTAGTATAATAGTTGTAGGATTTCATTAGCGTTTTTCCCTCTCACTTAAAATTTTTGGTCCTTCCTATTTTTCTAATTTATTACGAAAGTTAGCGCTCCACGATTATTGTTATTGGTGATAATTTATATTTGGCTCTTTTTTATTACTTATATTTCTTCTTTTTTTTTTTTTTTGTATTTTTCATTGTTTCCACTTTTTATAAAATTAATGGGACTAATGGTGAGTTTAATACGACTCCTCCTTCCTCACTCTTCTAGTCAACAATTTTTCTATTTTTAAAAATATATTTTTTTTTTATGTTTTGGTTCTTCCAAGTTAAAATATTACGAAGATGCCGTGTGGATATTTAAATCTGAAGAATACATCATTCAATTATTTTTTTATTAGGACATACATAATTAGGACAGCAGATATCCCTCAGTAACAAACAGGTCAGGGACTGTGCGTTCCGAAGAGTTTTAATTTTACAACAAACCTAATGCAGAGTCGCACGATTTTTACTTGCTTAAAGGGTTAGTTTGGTAGTATTTTATTTATTAACTCATAATACGGTGTAGCCGTTGATTCTGTATCAAGCAGTGTTAGTTAAAGTTAGTAATTATGTAACAGGTACATCTTTTAAAAAAAAAAATCTTGTAATAATTATAAATCATTAACATTAAGGAATTTCCAATAAGTAAGAAGAGAATAAAAGAATTACATTACTATAACAAAAACTATAATGATCAACATAAGCTTATTTAAAATGGTTAAACTGTAGAGCTAAAAATAAATATATATAATTAATTATTATTACAAAATATTACAATTTCATAATTACAAACATGAATATAAAATAAAATAAAAATAATTATATTTCTTATATGTATATTTCTCTAACTCGTAATTGTACTATGAATTTGCTGCCATTTCAAAGGGTGGCTTATGTTTATGGATTATGTTTATGTGATACTGTATACGCTGGGCTATCCGTGAAAGAATAGTACTTCCAAGGGACAACTCAAAATTGAGGGTGGTTCTATTGAAATAAATAAGTGGACTGTATAGATTTAAAATAAATTAAAATAATGAAAGCAAACGACGAATCACAATACATTTATTAAACTAAAATACATATAAGGATGATAAGAAACAAATTAACCTAATAAATTTATATAAGAAAAATTAACCTAATTATAATTAAACAATTGTAAGAAAATGTAGGAAACAAAATAAACCTAATTAAAATATTGTAAAAATAGAAGAAACAAACTTAACTTAATTAATGCTCAAAGATGTAAAAAAAATAGTTATCAAATTAAACAGTTTCTTGAATAAGAATTAAGAAATTAAATGTTCCATTAATGGATAAAGATAGGTTATATTCACGTAAAGATGTCCAGTTGAGTGTTGAAGAAAACGTTCGCAGGG